>JAOPJO010000097.1:15455322-15478934 GCA_027123675.1 Molva macrophthalma
ACACACACACACACACACACACACACACACACACACACACACACACACACACACACACACACACACACACAGGGTTCCTGCCTCCTCACCTTCCTGGTCTCCAGCTCAGAGGGCTCTGGCGTGGGGGATTTCACCGAGGGCAGCACGACGGGGGACTTGACGGTCTCCTGCTGGGGCTGCTGGGAGCCGGGCACGCCGAACGCCGTCAGGGGGTAGATCCCGTTCCTGTGAAGACCCCCGCGCACCGCTGGTTAAGCACTGTGCCTGCGGGGGCAGCTATGAAGGGGCCCCTGTTGAAGGGGCCCCCACGGGGGCAGCTGTGAAGGGGCCCCGGCGGGAGCAGCTTTGAAGGGGCCCCTTCACAGCTGCCCCCAGGGAACCCCACAACACTAGTAGTCATTGGCTTACGTGATCCCACAGTAACCCACATGTGAACTCAACATGAGGATGGATTATCCTCACCAACAGTGCAGGGTTCCCACTCTTTTCAGCTTATTTTATAGACATTTTCCATAACCTTTCTGTGCTCCCGGAGGTTCATATTTCACTGTGAGAACGCTCTGTAGCAGCCACCCTGATCTCTATTGGAGAGCATGATAGACCAACTAGTAGTGGTTCATTCAGTGACTGATATTTCGTGTACATGATATAGTATGTACACTTACATCAATAAGAGGATCTCCTCAAAGAGCATTGCAAGCCGGCTCACTACTTTTGACAGATAACTACAACTTTAAGTTGATGAAGTAACGCAACACACAAACATGAATTATGTTGCGTAAATTCTCAATTTTGCAGCATTTACAGAATTGTAGCATCATGCACAATATTTGCATTACTTAATCATAAGCTAGAAGACAAGGCAGCTGATCTAAATGTGCTACAAAGAAATGTTACAAAGATATGCTGTTCTCCTACCTCACATCTTCCAGGAACTTGTCCAGCTCTAGCGCAGGGAACTGGGAGAGTCTAACAAAGAAAAGGAATTCACACTTGAATTAAATATACAGTCATTGCCCAATATAGCTGGCGGATTGAATTGAACTGTTCATGGAAAAAGAACATAGGAGTAGTTCAGTGACCATTCAAGGAGTTATAGTCATTGTGCATCATTCAAGTGTCTGGCATATTCCTAAATACATGCCTCAGAAGACAGCTTTCCAAGAGATCCAATACCTTAGAGGTCATATTCTATAACTTTCACTGGTCTCCGTATATCAGACTTACTTGAGCTGAACACCTTCCTTGATCTCAACGATGACCAGGTTAGGATCCATGTTCTTCGTTATCTCCTCTAAAGCATTCTCTGGAATCATGTCTACACGTACAGAGAAGAGAACATTCATGCATATCATATTGGAGAACATCTCCTTTGCAACATCTAATAACAAGAGCCGTACCTATAAAACATAACATTTCAACACAAATAATATTTGTTTGTCAAATATTCTGTGTGTGTGTGTGTGCGTGCGTGTGTGTGTGCGTGCGTGTGTGTGCGTGTGCGTGTGTCCCCTCACGCTGGAGGCTGACGATGCAGTGGGCGGCCAGCAGCTTCAGCAGGGGCACCTCAAACAAAGCCGGGTGGAACAGCAGCTCCTTGGCCGTGGGCCTCTTGCTGGGGTCCACCTCCAGACACTTCTGGATGAACTCCTTCAAAGACGCAAATGCAACCACAACACAAATCAGACCCTGGTCAGACGGAAACGGCCTTTACAAGTTCATTGGGATGCCAGGCGGGACTGTGTGTGCTGACCCGCTGCAGCGGATCCTCCAGGAACAGGATGGCGCTGTTTATGGCTTCCTGGGAAACGTACGAGGACTCTCCGTTGCTCTGGATCTCCAGCACGGCCATCTGAGGTAGGAGTGTAAAACAAGGGAAACGGTCACGGTGCATCTCGAGCTCCAGTGCTCTGTAAAGGACCAGAAGGCCCACGCTGAAGCACCACGCGGGATGATGAATATTGGTGTCAAGGTGGATCAGAGTCATAGGGACGGAGGGGGAATGTTGTTCTTCTTTTCAATATGACGATAGTGAAGAGGAAGGGGCCCATTACCTCCAAGGCGCACATTCCAAAGGAATAGATATCCACGGCTGTGGTGACGTCAGCCACGGCTAAAGGCAGAAACAAAGAGTCAATGATGGGGACTGTACGCATGACTCACACTCCATACCCCTAGCAACAGCTCAGACAATTTGGTAGCTTGTCATGGCCTCACCTCCATATTCTGGGGCGAAAAAATGCAAGCTCCTCTGCTCCTCCCGACACGTTTTTACATGGTTGTTAATAGTGTCTGGGGCCACTGAGAAAAAACAAACAGGGGAAAGTCATTGAGCAAAATAAAGACCATACAAATGTTAATTAAAGCAGCATTACATCATTCGTTACCACTAGAGGGCAGACTACTCATCGTCTTTTCCTCAAATAAACCATTGACACACACTGCCTTATGGTGTCCCAGGGTTTCCGCTAGCCAATAAGATTAATTTACCAGCCAAATGTCAAATTGAACGGCCATATGTAATACACATGTAATGATACGGCCGTGTGCAAAAATACATACATAAAAGCTTAACGTATTGTGTGGTAACAAAAATATTTTAACAAAATGGACATGCTGCCTTATTGCTGCCTTATTACGACGTGAATATGCAATATTTTCTAATATGAACAGCGTCTGTGAAGCAGACAGATGGATTTAATCCTCAACCAAGTGAAGACTTCATATTATCCTATGAATTTAGAATATTAAATTATAATGGGGTTTCACTCTTTAATCGAAGTGTAAAACAGTATAGCGAATGGCAGTACGCGGATGAGGGGGATTATGATAAGTAGGTGTTTGTCGTGTGTGCATTTGGAAAGTTCTTTAATGCCATCACTCTTTTGGAGAAAGTTGGTTTACAAAGCGAAACAACTGCACACGTCATGTTATGAAACCCAAGCTATTTTCACACACCGCAGTGCAAGCAAACATTGGCTTGTTGCGACTGCCTTCGAGATGAATGATCAATAGATATAACAGATGACGATAATTATAGTTCTATTAATGTAGTTTACCACATGGTGACCACAAAGATACCTGATTGTGATTGTTTAAACTGATTTCTCAGGCTAGAGCCATCAAAAAAAACGAAAAACCCGACCTTGGTGCGATTAAAATTCATTTTGCTTTTTTACAAAACGGAAATTGCATCTTATGTATACAGTCCCATTCAACGCCATGATTTCTAATTATTTTATTAACGTGAAACAAAAAAATGACCGTTAATTACCGGCCATTGGCTGGTAATTAACGGTAATTATTAACCCTAGGCTGTGTACTAACCCTAGGCTGTGTACTAACCCTAGGCTGTGTACTAACCCTAGGCTGTGTACTAACCCTAGGCTGCGGAGGCCACATCAAGTCAAATCCTCAGTCTTATCATTTATGGTAGGATTCCAGAGAAGTGGGAGTAAGAAATCCCTTTTTTTCATTAATGTCCCTAGCGGTTCTTGTTTAGTGTAGGCTTTGTAAAATGTAACATTTATTGTTAGTGTAGATTGATACATTGCTTCTAATAAAATCCGACCTCAAACCAATAAACTGTGAGCATCAAGAGAATGCACCATGGACATTATTGAGTAAATGTGGTCCGGGCTGCGCAGCATGAACACACATGTTGTGAGTAGATGTAAGCAGTCTCTTGTGGTTCCCACCTGAGCCGATCTTGATGAGGCCGTTGTGCTGGATAAAGATTGTGTCACAGGTCAGGTTGCCATGGATGATGGGAGGCTCACATAAATGCAGGTAGCTGAGGACCAAACATGCAAAAATGGTGTGATTAAAATCAATCATCCTTTTTTTTTTTAATATTTTTCCTTTTTACCTTTTTACAAAGAGTATGGTCCATCTATGATCTACACTTTCCAACATCAAAAATATATGTTCAAAATGAATATTAACTGATAAAGCTAAAATCAGATTTCTTAGAAATGTCTATACATCACATGTTGAAATGGAGTTGTTTGCAACACTGACCTGAGAGCAGAGAGTATCTGTGTGCACCAGCGCTTCCAAGCCTGATAGACAGAGAAGGCAATAGATTTTGTAAGAGTTAATTGCAACATTCCATTACAACATCATAGTAGATGGTTTCATTTATTGATGCATTTTTTTTATTGATGCATTTTTTTAAGTGGCAACCATGACGATTTTCATGTAAATCTCCGTTAAGTCAATATCCATCGCAGAATGAAGCAACACAATAGTGATGAAAGCCCTTGCACTTGAGACTGTTTGTAAATCTGGGGAGAATTACTGCTTATCACCAAAGGTGTCGCCAGAGAGAACAAAACCGGAATCTTCGAGATTGCTACTGGAAGGAATATGTTGTAATCATTGAAATAATTACATTTCTGATAGATCTTGTCCTCTATTATCCTGGCCCCAAGAACAATCAATTACATTTGATAAGGCATGGCTATAATGAATTTAGGAATAGGACAGGACCACACATTGGAACATCATCCTGCAGCTTCGGGGAATGTTTGAGGCAGCATAAAGAACATCTGTAGCACAAACATGGGAAAGTCTGAGGCAATTTGTTTCAGATAGGCAAACAAATATGACCCATGTACCTTTTCGTTCATCGTCTTGTGGTTTTTCTTTGTCTTTTTTAGAAACTGTTTCAGACTTCCCGAGGACATGTATTCAGTAATGAATATAACCTGCAAACATAAATGAAACAATTCTTAGCACTACCCTCCATATTAATTAGAGAATGATTGGAGAAAATTGAATAATGAGATATGCCACCATACCCTAGCTCTGTTCTCCTTCACATCTGCCCAGTACTTGTGAAACTTCACAATGTTCAAATGCTCCAGCTGGATCAAGTTGTCGAAAACTGCTTTAACTTTTTCCTGTGCAAAACAGAAAGATAAGAGCATAACTATTGTGAAACAACAATGAAAACATGACCCAGCCACACGGCAACCCTTTGCAGGCAAAGGGTTGCCTGCAAAGAGACCAACAATTTGCAGGCATATTAGCAGCCATTAAATTCCAAACGTCCTACCCTAAAAGGTTAGCATGATCACTGAGGTGTTGGGTGCAGTATTCAATGGTGTTGGCAGCAGTAATCCTGGTGCTCAAAAAATACTCTCATCAAAAGGCTTCATCTTAAATGTTCACTCACCTCTTGCAGTTTGAAGTTCTTCCTTTCTGAGAACATAACCTCATTCCAAACCACCTCGACTCCTTCCTCTGTATCCATTGCCAAGTAGGCATTATCGATCCCGGGAACATTGCGTTGATTCACCTTAGAGGAATAACACAACAGATCAGGGGTCAGTCACTGTATGCGCTGATGAAATTGACATTCACATACAACTATTTAGCACTGCCTACCTCTTCTTTTCGTTTCTGCCAGCGACCACATGGACTTTCTTCCAGAATCTCTGACTCATCCTCGCTTTCTTCTTCCTCATCTTCTGTGGCTGCCGTTGGCGGAGGCTGTGCTACCATGGACACCGGGGGGGATACTGACGACACCCCTTGACCCGTCGATGCAGTGGCAGCAGCCCCGGACTCCTGTCTCACTTCCTGGACAGGAGCCTGCTTGGTCTCTCCCTCAGACATCTTCACTTCACGTCAGGCACAGCAGCCTGTTGTACAAAACAATTAATTATAATTGCACATTATTCAACAGGTGCATCACTGCCTGTCTAACCTGAGCACTAGCGAACATTCACTTCACCACACCGGCTTGATAATGACAACACAAGTACCGTTGCTATGTATTCTTAATGGGATATGCGAACCACCTACACGTCGCAATACGAAAACATTATCACTATAAACAACAAAATGAGACATACGTGGATGACTTGGTGTCAGTGACGATGCAGAGGACAGAGCGGAGGAGCCGCTATCTGTGGCGTCGGTAGCGTTACCGCTTCAAGTGATCCTGAGGTTGTGCCGTTTCAACAACTCCACCCGTTTAGCTCAACTATCTTTATTTGCCTCGGATCTGTAAATGTCTATCACAGGCCTGTATTGACACCGAGCTTGCTAGCTGGCTCGATGGTAGCTAGCGACCCTCGCAACTTGGTCCTTGCTAACGTTACTTCTCAAGACTAAGGGCTAGTGTGATAAATGAGCTATTGCTAGTATATTTGGTTATACACTACTGCGTAATGTCTGAAATACATTTATTGAATACTTGCATTATATCATTCAATCAGAGTAAAATACCAACAGACTAAAGAAACAGATGTCATAATAGCAATATAAGTTACCAACTCTCACACTAAGGTTAAATTTGTGATGTTAGCTAGCTAAATATGATGGCGACAACGTTCAAGGATGCAGAAAAAAATGTTAGGGAGCGTCACGTCACAGTCAGAGTTGCCAGACACGTAAATCTATCCCCCTTTTGGAGCTTCAAATAATCATTACATTTATTTGTAGATGCCACCGTTAATTTTATGTTAGTGAGAATGCAAGATGAGAGACAAGAGAGCTATTGAGATGGCAAAGGCATTATTCAAAGTAGTGCCACTTGCAGTTAAACATAATAACACCATCTACTTGACTAATCGCAGGCACATTCGGCCTTTACGAAACAAGGAAAACAGACGATGATCAACCCATCGGACGTCCGTCCTTACGCCACCGGAAACAAAACTGTTATATTTTCCCCTGCCTTGCCCTGCTTAATTATGTATTGTTATTTACGGTTGTGTCCAGGCATGTTCAGATGTACTATTGTATTCGGGGGGGGGGGGGGTTCCCTAGATCTGGCAACCATACATTCAACAGCCTTGAGAATCTTCTATCGAACAATATAATAGCAAGGATAAGAAAATAGGAGCATATGGCCCTTAAGAATGTGGACATCTTTGACCACCACTAAACGGTATAATGTATCAGGAAATTATAATACTCAGTGGTTAGGCTTGTTTTTGTAGTGGCGATGTAAACAGTGCTCATTCTACCTGTAGGGGGCACCCTTGAGCACGATGCCTTACCCCGCCCCTAAATTACCTATGTCTGAATTCACAGTAATTCACTTTGGATATAAGCATCTGCTAGATGACTAAATTGTATTAGGACTGAGAGTAGGACAATCAAATGTAACTCAATGACAATACCACTAAAGCTACATCAAAGCAATGCAAAAAAAGGAATTATGCTCTCATTGTTTTCAATGCTCTACTGTTGTTACATGGATCTACCTTAGTGCCAGAGCCACTCCTTGCCTATCACTGCTGTATTTCAGAACTGGTGATCACTTCTTCATGACTTGCTGGAATTGGCTGATGAGTCTCCTCGGATAACAAAGACACAAATGACCAATCATGAAGGAAGCATAAAATTACCAATATTGTTATGCTTTTCATGACAAATAAATAATAGTCATTGTTGAGTCGGTTCAGAAATAGGAGATCACCAACAAGCCACAGGAGGGACAGCAGAAAACTGACATTGGAAGGTGCCAGTGAGTTCACACTTACTGGTAATGAGCTGAACACATGAAGAGGCACCCAACCACTCACCCAAGTGGTTGATAGCCTCAACTGCAAACTCTCCAAGGTCCAAATATGGCTGACAGCTAAATGGTCTGTCCCTGTCTGTACACTCCAGTTTACAGAGACCTGGTGGATGACAGTTGAAAAAAAAAACAGGATGGTGGCTTGAGATGGTTCACCGGAGTTAGGCAGAAGATGAAGACAGACCTGATCATAATCACACCATCATAATATTACAACCTGAAGATCTGACCAAACGTTGTGGGAGTGTGTGTGGATGATGGCTGGTTTAAGCAGCCTGACCTGGCCGAGGCTGACTGGACTCTGGGGCTGGGTGAGGCTGCACACCTCTTGCACATTGAGTAATCGGTGTGCACAGGTTAAAGCAGCCATCTCCACACACACTCAGGGAGATCTCCGGCTACACACGTATAATGTGCATGTATAAAATACACGTATAAAGCCATTTAACATGGCTTTGGTTTAATCTGACAGCCAGCCAGCTAGAATATATAGATAGATGAAGAGAGGGAGTGAGAGTGAAAGACTTTGTGGAGCCACCTCCCTTTTCTTTAACGGAGAGGCCTATATTTAGCACTCACACTCAGACAGGCCACAGCAAATGCAAGTGCTGACATATGAGGCTCAGTTGGGGATTTTGCATGACCACCCACAAGAAATTAAGGAAGTGTGAGTGAAAAAAGACGGTACGGAGTGGATACAGGAAGTTTCTTGGGCTGTGTTGCAAGTCTGCAATAATCTGCAATAATCTGCTTCTGCAAATAATAACTTTTCACAGCATTCAGAGTGACCTCATAAACCCTGAATGCAAATGGCAGCACCACGAGTAGATCCGGTGGGAGAAGGGAGACTTCCAGAAAGGACTGTGGTCATGGAAGTGGTTGAAGTGAAAACCATACTGGAAACCGAGGCACTAGTTGGACCTGACGAGAAACTGGACTATACACCTGTGGGGAACAACTCCATTTACACTGCCATCCTCAGCAGAAACGAGACCGTCAAAGATGCCAAGCGGCTGAAGACTTTTCTGGAACTGCGGGATAAGTATGTGCACAAGAAAGTGCTGTTTGAAGACCCCCTGTTCCCCGCAGACGACTCCTCTCTGTATTACAGTTGTAAAAGCCCCATGAAGTTTGAATGGAAGCGTCCAACGGTGAGTGCCCTCACAGGACTCTGAAACATCAATAAAAGCATGATGGTATTTTCAAAACAATAATTTTCTATTCTCTCAATTTTATTCCCTTTTGTTTATGGAGTTAAAAAACACTCAAACGCTTTCAAACTCTCCATGCAGTTCAACATTTCCCGGCACAGTGGATTCGGGTGGGAGATGTGGGGGGTGTAGAGTGATTTGTGAGCATAGTGGTAGATACATTTCTCTGGGTTATCACCTTCTAGAATCACAGACAGCTGACTCTGACACAGATGACCAGCAGTGCTGTATTGAGCATGATGGGATATCTGATGGGAGTTTGGAATAGCAAGCCTGCCGAGACAGTGCACTCCAGGACCACATATACACAACTTATTAAGCAAATGCTTGTTCAATGTATGCTAAATGTAAACAAAATGCACTTTGTCTGATGTATTTATCATTGTGCATACCATTAAGATCAGACGATTACAGTTCAATGCAATATAGTTTGGTTATTCATAGTTCAGTTGCAAATTAGCCATTCATCTTTACATCTTTGTGTTCCAATTGCAATGCAAAAATGGCACAAGGAAAGGAAAATCCACATGTCTGGATTGGCTTCGTAATAGATACTTAAATTAAGAGTGCAAAGTAGTAACACATTACAAATTCCTTCTTTTATCCTCTAAGCTTAAATTGTAACTTGATGTCAGGACAAGGGTCATAAGGAGCACTCATGTTCACAGCCTGCTAGCTTTGCACAAGGAGGCGGTGCTAAAGATATGCTAGACGTGTCTATCTCTGCTCCACTACAATGTTGCTAAACATCAAAAAAGGTTGCATTCATTTCAATCACTCCACTTTATTTTTTGGCCTTTGCATTGTGTCATAGTCCATAAAACATTCTTACAAATGTTATTTTGACTATGGGTACATTATTATTGCTAATAAATAAATGCTTATAATGAAACTGAACATGAAATTCCATGCTATAACCTTACGTGTAAAGTCTAAAACGATTTAAACAAAACAACACCATACAGTCTTGGCACTTAATACAGCGTGTGCTGAATGGCTTTAACTGGACTTGAGTCCTCTGACCCTAGTTGACTCTGACAGCTATCAGACAGAGTGGTATACATTCATTGTTTGTCTACAGGAATCAGGAGCACTTGACCTGGAACAGCTGTTCTTTACATATTTAGCTATAGCTCTTCATGGCATCAATGGCCATTATTGTATAGGGCAAGTTACAATACAATACAATCCAACCTGCAGAGTTCTCCACAGGGACAAGTCCTCGGCTTGTTAATTAGCTGTGATGTAAATGTGCACACTAAGTAGCTCAACACATGTTATGTGTGATTATTTCTACAGCATAAGAAATCTTATAGTGTAATCAGTGTAATATCCCTGAAATAGGATATTGTTGACAGCAGAAACCATTATAAAGATAATGAGGAATACATACAGTACATTAAAGTAATATGTTGTTGACATTAAAGGGACTACGTGTAGGATGTGTACATCCATAAATCGCTTTAAATTGCCAATATATTAACACATTGTAATTTAACTTAAAAATAAGACCTTCCCTAACTCTTTCTGTTGTGTAGAACAGCCTGTTTATGTTTATTATTTATTAGCACTAACATTAGCATATGATTATCATTGTCTCAACAAACGGATCTCGGCGCTCATGAAGGCTGCAGTTCACTTACCGGCCAAAGGGGCCAGTAATGACAAGGAATATCTCATTTTTACACATAGTACCTTGAAAGTAATATGTGATTGACATTTAGTCAATTTAGTCATTCAGTCATTTAGTCATTTAGTCAGTGATAAATAGTGTAGTAGGTGAACATTAAGTAATTGAACATAATGTATGTAAATATGTTTCAAGATTAAATTTATTTTTGAACCTCATATTAATCATCAAATGTGTATCTATGCTTTAGATTTAAACTTAGATGTCCATACACACTCTTACAGAAATATGATCTTACAGTCAATCAAATTCTGCTTTCAGGAAATCGGTGGAAATCCCCACTTCATCATAGATGGAGCCAACCGATCAGATATCTGTCAAGGAGAATTAGGTAATATTTTAAATGTTGCAATTTACATAAAAGATGAATGCTGTCTATGAATTAACTGAATTAATACTATGAAATGGGACAATATTTTATAGGTGTGTAATACAGAAATCATACGTGCATGAAACATACAAACTCATTGAAACCAGCTAATTGTGTGCATTTGAGGACCATCTGGCAAACGATCCTTATTTTGAACTTGTTGAAGCTAAGTGTATTATAATTAGTCATTGGTTACCGCCATCAACCAACACCCACCAACAAAATCTTATTTTGAATATGTCCAGGGCGGGAGGGGGGGGGGGAATCTGATATGTGCACCAGATGGATGTGCAATTTTACATCACAACAACAATTAGCCACTTGAATCTAAAGTTAATGTCTTCAGTGAAGCATGATATGTTTAGAGTACACTCTGTCACGATAAGCACTCGATGACATGGATTCGTTTGAGAAAGAGAGCTGAAGACAAGCAGATACAATGCCATATGGAAGCCAGTGCAAGAGGGAGAGAGAGACCTGCCCCCTCTGACCTCAAACTGCCAAAGTATGTGCTATGTGGATGCGTTGAATGTATCAATCAGAGCCTGGTATAGCACTGACAGCTGGGGGGTGGGCGTGAGCTGAGGTAGCCAGGGGATGACTTAGGTCTTAAAAGCGAAAGCATCTAAGACTGTCGTGCCAACTCACCAACCCTATTCAACCCCATGATCCGATAAGGTGAGCTCATGCCCTGCATGTGGTGTCTGCGTGTCTCTGCGGTGCACAGGTGACTGCTGGCTCCTGGCTGCCATTGCGTGTCTCACTCTGAATGAGAAGCTGCTGTACAGGGTCATCCCTCCGGACCAGAGCTTCACCGAGAACTATGCCGGCATCTTCCACTTCCAGGTGCTCTGACCCGTTTGGGCTTATATTGAACCGTATATATATATATATATATATATATACATATATAAAGAAAAGTCTGGAAACTGTGACGAACAATAATATGACTTCCTCATGCAAGAACAAGTTTAAGCGGATGTCTCATATAGCCTTTATTTGAGGTCATGTCCAAGCATTGAAGATTGACAAAATATATGTGATGGCCTAACACTACCCCTTCCATGGCTAGCTAAGACAAGCCTTCATCAGAAGTTACAATGTAGCTTTAACACGTTAAGTTGTGCAGGCAGGAATTCTTCCAGTTCCCTTAGTTCACCAAGCTAATGAACACATTACAATGAGAACGCACAGCTCCCCATAATTCCGATGAGTACACCATGTTTAGATTTTTGTGTCAAAAAACAGCATGTGAACATATTATTGAATCAACACGTGTTTATGTGACCAGTTCTGGCGCTACGGCGAATGGATCGACGTGATCGTGGATGACCGCATCCCCACGTTCAACGACCAGCTGGTGTTCACCAAATCCTTCCGTAAGAATGAGTACTGGAGCGCCCTCTTGGAAAAAGCGTACGCCAAGTAAGTCTGACACAACACATAGAGAGTCTATAAATATCTCAAGTCGAAATCAACAAAGTAGGCCATGTCCGAGGGTCCCAGGTGGAAACATATCCGACTTGGCTCAGGTTTCCCAGCCCGACGATGACCAAACGGCACTTGATCAGTTCTCGCAGCATGCATTTTATCATGTTTCTCTCGTAATTGGCTAGAGAAGACACTGCGCGGCCGTCTCCTCTGTTTGAGGAATGGCCGGCCACATCTGAAGTCCCGTCTGGATTGTGATGAATGTCGGCTTCTACCTCAGATTGCACGGCTCCTACGAGGCTCTGAAAGGTGGTAACACGCTGGAAGCCATGGAGGACTTCACAGGGGGCGTGACCGAGTACTTTGACCTGTTGGAGGCCCCCAAGGATCTCTACTGCATCATGAGGAAAGCACTCGAGAGAGGCTCGCTGATGGGCTGCTCCATAGACGTGGGTGTATAGCTACTGCATAATGCACAATGTACCGTCATGTTCGGTAAAACAGTGCATATAGGAATCAAACAAGAAATGAAAAGTCAAAAAGCAAAATATTAACAATAACACAAATCGCCTCAATATTCCTTTGAATATTAATAATACATGCTTTATTTACCCATACATACATTATGTTAAAGCAATAAATAAAGCAAAGCATGCATGTGAAGAGAGTCAGCATCAACAGCCAATCAAATGGATTAGCTTGAGATGATCCCTGAGGGGGATATTCTTCCAATAAGTATTCTAAATTATTGTCCCTGACCTTGTTTTCTTTTGTGCAGGTGTTTGGACAAGGCCAGATGGAAAGTCGCACTTCTCAGGGACTAGTGAAAGGGCACGCCTACTCTGTTATAGGTCTAGCAGAGGTACGGCAAAGAGACGCTGTGTTTATATTTGTAATTATTTTGTGAAAGATCCATGTTTCTTTGTGTGGAAATGTGTTCAATACTAACTGCAGGGTGGATGTTTTTTTAGTGTGATGAAAAGGCAACAGACTCCCAGATTCGTCTCATTCGTTTGCGCAATCCCTGGGGTTGGGTGCTGTGGAAGGGGTGCTGGAGTGCAAAGTAAGAGCACTCTGAAAAGACTTGCAATCTGAAAAGGCTTGCAATTAGAAACTCTGGTTCGATTCCTGGCACAGGTTCTCAAATAAATGTGTTTTTATGTTATGTTACTGACAGCAAACCTGGCTGCATGGTTACTCAAACACACAAATGTTTAAAACACCGATGCTTTCTTCAGAAGCACCAAGATCGTAGTTAATTAATCGCATCGATGCTTGTGTCGTTAAAGTCTTATATAATTTCCCTAATTGATTGATTGATTAATTTGAACTCTGTTCTCAGTTCCAAAGAATGGTCCACCATATCCACTGCTGACAGAGACAATTTACTAAAGCAGACCATACAAGAAAGTGAGTTCTGGTGAGTTCAAAACCCTTGCCAATGCTGTTCCACTCTTTGCATTACAAATCCTGTACTTCAACCTTCATTTTCTGCCTTCTTTCCCTCCACAGGATGTCCTTTGACGATTTCAAGAAGAGCTACACCAAGCTGGAGATGTGTAACCTCACCCCCGACACGCTGCAAGGCGACGAGAGGCACAGCTGGAGCGTGGCTGTGAATGAAGGCCGCTGGGTAAGAGGCAGCTCCGCAGGGGGCTGCAGGAACTTCCCAGGTAGGAATATCCTCCTCTTGATGTCACCTGACAGATGAAGACCGATTTGCTTATCTAGTGTCTGTTTACTCTCTGTCTGTGTCTCATCAGCACTTTGCACATTTTTTCATCAATCATGTGTATATGTTTATCACTTATAGTGTTTAAACGCCATTGGATGTAGCATGGAATCCTACTTAGTGTTAAAAGAGAACCCCAAACCCCACCACCACTTGGAGATTGGTTGGCATTAGATGACGCCCCCTCTAGGTTACACACATGCTATTGCATACACAGCCTCTATTTGGCCGATATGGTAACCTGGTAACCCGGTTACCTTCTGATTAAGCATTGAAGCGACACACCTGTCCTCCGCTTAGTGAAACTGAATCGAAGGGGCGTTCACAGGGGGTTGCTAGGTAATCCCAAAAAAGAATAAAAACTCCCAGCGTTGGCTCCGCCCACCGCCTCTTCTCTCTCTCATGACAGACACATTCTGGACCAACCCCCAGTACCGCCTGCTGCTGTACGAGGAGGACGACGACCCGGAGGACGGGCAGAAGGTGTGCACGGTGGTGGTGGCTCTGATGCAGAAGGGGCGCAGGAAGGAGCGCAGCAAGGGAGCCAGCCTCTACACCATCGGGTTCTCCATCTACCAGGTGCTGAGAGGCGCTGGGAGCCACCGCACACGCAGACCTTCAATAAGACAGATTGGCCTGTGGTGCATTTTTACATTCGTGAGGTAGAAGCCCCGTTGTGGCTTTGCACCCTTTTACTCTTTGGATTCAACTAATTAGCACCCTTGGGCGTTTTGACGCTCACACACACACACACATATACACACACACACATACACACACACACACACACGTCAATGGAAGAAAATTGCTCATTGAGGATGGTGGAAAAGCCCGTGTTTCACGCATATGTTGTTATTTGTTGCAGGTGCCAAAGGAGGTATGATATCCCGGGAGGAGGATTCACGTGCCTATGATCTGTAGAGATCAAGATCTGAGATGAAGACCTGAAACTGTTCTGCCATCACCCATGAATTGATCCAAATCATTTCACAAATCAATTGCACTCTTGTTCTGGGTGATGCTAATAAACAAGTATGGAAGGTTCAGTCAAAGTACAAGAGAGTACTTTCATTTGCATAACCATTTTTTTTAATAAGATCAGATGAGATTCAGATCAGCCAAATCCATTGCAAGTATCTTGAATATTTATACTCATATACTCAATACTCTTTATAATGATTATTTATACTCAATATTGAGATTTATAAAGGACAACTCTTTCGGTACAATCGATTATTCATTGAAATAGTGCAAAAGGTATGATGTCCCGTCTATTCTCAGATGCGTGGCTGCCAACAACATCTGGGGAAAGACTTCTTCCTCTACACCGCGTCCACGGCCAAATGCAAATCCTACATCAACCTGCGCGAGATAACCGAGCGCTTCCGCCTCCCGCCCGGGGAGTACGTCCTAATCCCCACGACCTTTGAACCCCACATGGAGGGCGAGTTTATCCTCAGAGTGTTTTCTGAGAAGAAGAGCACCTCTGAGTAAGGATCGGAAAAAATGACTACATTAAAAGCATTGTTGTTGTTCTAGTTGTTGTTCTCTATAATAATTGTGCTGCTCCATGATACCGGTCTGGTTTTCTTCTGTTAGGGAAGTTGACGAGACGATTGGAGCTGATCAAATACAGGTATGTTAACTTGATGTTTGCAGTCTTGCTGCACAATAAAGACAGATATAGAGGTATTTTTTTGTTGGAGTTGTATTTTGGGGAGGTTACATTATTTTCAGATGTTGTCTGGACACTATCTTACAACAGAAGATTGTAAGTTCAATAAAGTTTAATATCTCCTTAAACTTTTCCTGTGGACCAAACTCATTCTAATACACATTTTCTGAAATAAACATTCATGAGTATGCCATCGATTTTCCTTTTTGTGTGTCCCCAACAATTTTCTTCAAATTTTCCATCTCTATTCATGTTCACTTTTTTTCCCTCCAGTAAATAACAAATTAGAAATATTATTATTCCATTAACCTCTATCCATCTCATTTCATCTCATTGATCTCCACGTTTACTGTACTTCACCAGCCAGGCAAGAAAAAGATAGAAAAGGTAATGCATGTAGTCTGTGGCTGCCTCACTCTGAACGTTTGATTCAACTCTAGCTCTCTAACCTCGTGTGCCCGATTTCTTTTCTCTTCACCGTTTTCGTTTTGATTATGATAACATTTGGCCTTCAACATGTTCACCGTTTCTTACTAAAGATGTATCCTCCTTGTTACTTTAGTCTCATTCAAATCCTGCCCTCCTTCTGCAGCCGATCGTGTTCGTGTCGGACAGAGCGCGGGCCAACAAGGAGATTGAGCACGAGGGCATTCAGGGGGAGAAGAAGAAGAAGAAGCCAAAGGTGTGTTGACGTTTTGCTGATGGTTTTCCACCCCATGTGGAAGAGGAGAGGGCCGAAGTGTGCGTTTACGTTTTTCAGTGACACAAACAAGAAAGATATCCTCCTGCTGCAACTCACACTCTTCTTTAACTGCCCGTTTAGTGTGACCTTTTGCCCCTTCGCAATTCCTCTAGACTGACGATGCTGAAATTCAATCGTAACCATGCTCCCTAGAGTTCAAACCTAGTCTTGGCTGAATGACAATCTTGTAATGAAAGGCCAACTGCCAGGGGTCAATTTGCACCTGTTGTGCATGTGGTTCATTTTATGCTATAAATATATAAATAGTTAAATATATGTAAATAACCCCCCCAATTGAACTCTCTTCTCTAAGTAGTAGGACAGAACAGCTTAACTATCTACACTCAATTACAAATATGTTCTTTGGAATGCATGAGTTGTTGTATATTAACAGCAAGACTGTGTTGAGTTACTTCCTGTGTGCGCAGTCTACAAGGACCTAGTATGTGGTCCCCACCATTTGTGTGTTTTCAGACTGGCACCAATGTTTCATAGCAAAACATTGGATTCTCAAAGGTTACCATAGACACTAGTGGTGGCAATGTGCATGCATGTGTAATGATCCTGTCTTGAAAAGGTGTTTCATAAAGGGTCCCCAGCCTAAAGTCAAAGTAACAAATCCATAGCTTTAAAATGTAGGTTTTTCCAATATAACTCGATTAGTAGTTCTGTAATTAAGTCACTAACATAATGTCAAAGCAATTTCTTTCTCACCATCTATCCCTTCACCAGCCCCAACCAACTGTGGAGGAGACTGAAGAGGACAAAACCTTCAGGGCCATTTACAGACAGATCGCTGGTGAGGTGCGTAAGTCCCTGGTAATCAGCGGACACTGCACTATCCATGTCATCATCTCACAAACTCTTTATTACTAAAACCGGATCAACTTATATGTGGAACTAAGGAAGAGGAAGATGTAAATATCAAAAGAAAATGCATGAATACATTGCAACTTCTTCTCTCCATTAGGACATGCAAATCTGTGCCACCGAGCTCAAGGTTGTCATGAAGAGGGTGCTGGAAAAACGTACGAAGGGAAGAAATTATTAATAATAATCACAGAACTCTAACTGCTGCTTTTACTCATTATCGAGATGCAATTTCCAAACGGTTCCCACAGATAACCAGGTGAAGACGGAGGGCTTCAGTCTGGAGACGTGTCGCAGCATGATCGCCCTGATGGATGTATCCTTTCACCAGCACTGAAACGCAGATGATAATGTAGTCGTCACCTGAGTCAGAGTTGTCAAGGTTGGACAAGCTGGCTTATCAGTACAATCACGTATGTGTGTGTGTGTGAGTTTGATTCCCACACACATTTTGGCAGGGTCAGAGGTGGGAGGTGGGCTCAGAGGAGATTCCAGGTCCAGGAAGATAAACTTCTCCCTGGTATTTCAGGTCAACCTACTGACTTTGCTTGGCACGGAGCTAGAATATGAGCGGACTTTATATTGGGAGTGTTGGAATCCTACTGGGGAGATCATCATCAGCTCTATATAGAACTGACAGCATTTAGTTTTTGTATTGACAAATACAATCCGTTCCAGAGCTCATCGAGAATAAGCTCCATGCCTTGGAGAACGTTTTCTCAGTGGACATCAGAAGGTAGTTATTGAACTGTACATCACTCAGGTTTGCATATTAGCAACAGATTTTTGCTACCTATTTTGGTGTTTAATCAAGATTCATTTTATTGAGCTGTAGCCATATTTGGAAAATGCACTCCTTTGTAGTCGTTTTGGCCATAACTAAACCCCCTGCAGACTGATGGCACCGGGAAGCTGAATCTACAAGAATTTAAACACTTGTGGAATAAAATCAAACAGTGGCAGGTGGGAAGCCAGTTCAATTCACACCTTGTTGTTTTTTATATTGTGCCATCATTATAGTCTTATCCATCCGTAGCTCATCTTTAAACGGTACGACCAAGACAAATCCTGCACCATCAGCAGCTTCGAGATGAGAAACACTGTGAATGATGCAGGTAAGGACACTATTATATTGTAATATATACAACATTATATCATTTGATATATGATCATTAAGATACCATTTGTTTTCCATATACTTACTATTATCCGCCACTAGTGGGTTATTTTACAAACACCTGCTGCCTAAATCTCAAATGAAGGCTAATCCTTTAAAATGTTTTTATTTTTCGGCATCACCATTACCCTAACCTCCATGTAATCCCTTCCTCACCAAGGCTTCCACCTCAATAAGCAGTTGTACGACATATTAGCCATGCGCTATGCAGACGAACACAACAACATTGACTTTGACAGCTTCATCTGCTGTTTTGTGCGGCTAGAAGGAATGTTCAGTAAGTACAGTTTATGTTCATTTAAATATTACATTTATTTAATCAACAAAAGCCCAAGCTGGTTAACGGTTTTATTCTTTAGAAACTTAAAGTAGATCAAGTAATTAGAAACAAATGTGATAGCCCTTGAACAGTTTATACTTTTTTGTGTGTGTATATATATATATATATACATACATATATATACAAAAGATACATTTCCATGGGGTCACTTACAGAGTGACAATAGAATGATATTTTAACACGCATGACCTCTGCAGGGGCCTTTAATGCCTTTGACAAAGACGGAGATGGATTGATCAAGCTCAACGTCCTAGAGGTAGGCAAATTACCCTTTTCACAGCGGTGTCATCGTACGAAAAACACAGCGGTCGCTCATAACTAATTATGGGACTGCTACCTTTAGATACCAGGGCACTGGTAGCAGATATGTCGTTTACTAACCATGCCCTGGACAATAGTAGCAGTTAGCGTCATGAGAGACACCGCTGTTTGTCCCACGATGATGCCTGGTTGTAATGCACCCTTTTACAATCAAACATGATGCACAACTTATTTTACATGTGTAACTAATGGACACTACTCTTTGCAGTGGCTTCAGCTGACCATGTATTCATAGGGAAGGCTGCCTTCTATTGGTCTGTGAACCACCAGCAGAGCAACACAACAACCACGATTACACCTCAAGCACACCACCGTCTACAAGGAGACAAATTATTGCAGTTCATGCTTCCGATTGGCTAAATTTGTCCAAGTTCACTTGCCATTAAAAGTAAGGTGTCATGTGAAACTGCAAATAAGCACCCACAGAAAGAAATGTGATAACCTATGTTGGTGCTTTTCCTGTGGTTTGACTTGGTTAAACTTTAAACAGGGTTGTGTTTAAAAGCAAAGCTTTTGCAAGGCATTGATATTGATAAAACCACAGGCTAATTTCTCTACTACATTAATGATTGTAATTACCATGAGTGTGACGCTAAGCTTTTATAAAATGTATGAAAACGTTGTGCAATATTGTCTTATGTCTTAGTGTGCATAGTTGAAAGTCGTGTACATTGAAATAAATGTTCATTGAGTCATGACTGAGTGATGTGTTCAACTCAAATGAGGACATTTATTGACTCGTCATGTACATCATGTTAGAAATTGCAGATGTAAAATAAATTAAATAATTCCTGCAGTTCACATTGTCCTGCCCATTTGAAACTAGATAAATCGGCTCGAGTACAAACATTTTTGTCAATATTGCCTTATTTTGTAACTCATACTTTTCTGTCTGGTTGCATTGCCTGAGCGTCATTATAGCAGGGATATTGGTTTAACAAGACATCTTTGCCTGTGAAATAAAAAACTAGCATCAGCTATACAGGTGCAGTGTAAGCAAACGCATGGATAAATCGTCCAACCCAAATGATAAATTCTGCTTCCAAAGATCTGAAAAATAAAAAAATAATGAAGTGAGTGATTTGTGGATACGAAGGGATGCAAAATATGGCATTTCTTATTTCTGGTTTGAAAAACAATACAATGCAAAGCCTTTTAAGTATACCTCATGCTGTGCGTTAAAGCCTCAGCTGGCTGTCCTTCTCAGTGTGGCTCTGCATGTGTGAAGGCAGCTCCTGCAACAATCAGCGAGATGGGAGAACCTGGTCAACATTGAGGCCAATGGGACCCTGCATGTGTTCAGGAATCGCTCAACATTGGACAGAGCAAAAGGGTACCTTTGGCTTTTTACATCTTTGCTCATTTATGGATTCCAATAGCCAAAACAAAAGATATGAGCATCATAACCCACTGATAATGTGGCTTTAATCGCATCAATGTGAAGCTATTGGCCATCGTCTTAAGCAGTACCTCAGTTTATTGTGGAATATAACAACATGACTGGGACCATAAGAATTGAGTTCAACAGAACGGAACCAAACAGGGTTCAAACTGTGCAGAGATCAGCGGGTGTTCCCCTCACCCGCTGCACGGCGTCCTGCGTGGGGAAGAATGTGTCACAGCCCCTCCAGCGACACTGGACCGTGCTGAGGCTGGCGTTGCTGTGCTCCCTCAGCAGGTGCTGTGTTAGATGCTCTTCCACGCCGAAGATCAGGGAACAGCCATGCCACTGTGCAGGGGTCAAAAGGGCATGAGGAACAGAACAATGCCACCGCTAATCACAAACATGCATTAACATACCCAACAACTTTGTGGCAGCTACTGTTGCAGGGAGCCTGCACCTCCTGAAGGGCTACTGGACTCACAGACACCCCCCACTAGGGCTGGGCGATTTGGCCTAAGAATAAAATCTCAATTCTTTCAAACTAATGGACAATTTTCAATTTAAACCTTGATTTTTTTCAACAAACTAAAAAGACCAAAATATATGGTCCATCGTTTGCAGCATCTTAATGAACCCCTTTTTTCTACTGTATAAATGGGGAACATATTTTGTGCCATGTAATATGTCCCCGTGTCTGTGATCGCCTGCCACCGGGGCCCTTTCTCGTCATGGGGAATGGCTGTTTAAAAAGTGGCTGCCATGGTTACCTGCTTTATTGCAGGCGCTTTGTGGCTTGAGCTGCTACTGCACACACACCTGCATGTCTCTGTCGCAGGTGCTGGGATAAGTTGGTTGTGTTCCCCATAAGCGTGGCAATATGTCTTATATGATTGTCAACATAGTATTCTATGGCATTTTTATCACCGTTAATGAAATAAGACCTTAAATGAGCAAAAACAGGAGTAAAATCCTATGTTCAACTGTCTCCCCAAAACACAACCCGAATGTTCCACTCTGCCTCGAAGGATCCTCCTCGAAGTGATGGTCTTCTCGTGACGCAGAAGGGCCTATTAGTATGCTCTTCAACGTCACGACCAAGGGACACCGTGAGCAAGGTGTGTGTGGACGTGTAGCGCTCTGTCTGGTACGGAAAGCCACACAGTTCAAATAAACGAGATTTTTATCATGTTAACTACTCGTTCTTTGCACGTTGACAAAGCGCAGACAACGTGTAAAAAAATCCCGTATTTTTGACCTGTTTGGCTTTCCCTAGTCTGGGCAGCGGGTGAATGCGGCGCGTGAGAGAACGGGTTCAGCGTCTTGGACAGTTGCAGTATACGATATGAGTGGAGCTCGTTCTGGACAGCCGTTGATTTTGATGATCGCGTCCGCAAGAGAGTTTAGGCTTCCCGGACAACTATAGTATAGCGCTACGGTGTGTGTGTGGATGTGTGGAGCTCCGTATGAGCAGCGGTTTGTTTCAATGTCCGCGTCCGAGTGAGGGTTAAGCGTCTCAGTATAACCTACGGTGTGTGGCGCATTTCATATACAACGACGCTCATTATGAAGCTCATAGACAACGTTACTAAAAAAGTAGCACAAAGTCGCCGAGGGTCGTAACACGCCCCTCCTTCCCACAACTCTCTGCACAAAACGCATTTTCTAAATGACTTCCAATCCCAGCTGAAACAGCGGGTTCACTTGCGCTACAAGGCAAAACAAATCTGCGGAGTCCAGAACTTTTATAAATCGCGGTTTTGCGGTTCAGCCATTTCACAAACCTTCGGAAAGCAAAAATGCTCATTAATCGATTCAACGGAAAAAAATGGTGCAGCCCTAGCAGTC
The DNA here is from genome assembly GCA_027123675.1 of Molva macrophthalma. Taxonomy (NCBI): domain Eukaryota; kingdom Metazoa; phylum Chordata; class Actinopteri; order Gadiformes; family Lotidae; genus Molva; species Molva macrophthalma. The sequence continues at coordinate 15,477,648 of JAOPJO010000097.1, forward strand.
GACCCCCCCTTCTTTAACCAGACACAACAACAACACAAATGCTGCGGAGACACAGGCCTGCAGAGCCATGCTCTTACCCAGCAACGGTGGTTCTTCATCAGGTTAAGTTTCACCGCCTGCATGCTTCCGTCATAGCAGCCAGAGTAGATCTGAGGAGGAAGATGGAAAGACTGAGTGCATTCTAGCCATAGGAGATGAGTGTGTGAGCGCCTGCATCCCCACCAGCCCTCATGCTTCTGTGCTATCAAAAACAAAAGGAAGGGAGGGTGTACATACCACGCTCTTATGGATGGCCATACACATCAGCATGTCCGTGTGACCCCCGTACACCTGCAGACGGTCATGGGACTGAAACCAGGAAAAACATTTCATTAAGTCTCCAATTCTCACCATGTCTTAAAATGACATTATCCAATTCATGTCCCTTTATCAATGCACTCAATTCAGTGACCCAACGGGCCAGTGATTATAACAGCATCCGTGTGTATTGAGAAGGATACAAGTCAAGAGTTACCTGCAACTCGTAGACCCGCACAAGCTTGTCCAGACAGGCTGTCACCATCACTTTACCCAAGATGATGATGGAGGTGACGGAGTGGCTGTGGCCTTTGTAGATGCGCACCAACTCCCCGGTCTGAGAGTACGGACAAAAGGATACAAAAGGAATGAGGCACAGAATGGATAAAAGGGGACAGAAAACAGGAGGCGTACAGGGGGAAGGGACATACGTGGATGTTGTGGGCATGCACGGCCGTGTCGCTGGAGCCGCTGAAGACCAGGTCGTTAACCACCTGGGGGTCAAACACAACGCTGACGTCGTTGCACCAAGCACACACTTTAACGCATTTCAAAATGGCAGGATTTCTAAATCATCTTCAAAACACAGCACAAGAGAAATGCTGTGCAAGTACGCAGCCCGTCTACAATCCCACATCAAAACATAAAGGACAGCGCTGCAGAGAGAGTCTGTGCTTTGCTCCGCTAAATCGGTTGAAATGACTGAAGTCTCATTTGGACGCAAATCCAATTTCAAAATGTACCAAAAGGCCCTCACCTTCATGCAGAGCACCGTCTTGGTGTGGCCCTGCAGCGTGCGCAGCATCAGGCCGCTCTTGGCGTCGCGAACGCTGATGGTGCTGTCGTAGGAGCCCACCAGCAGCACGCGCCGGGCGCCCTCCTGGGACGTGCCCAGGCAGCTCACGCCCCGCGGCCCGTGGCACTCCAGCACGTCCAGCTCCTTCAGGGTCTGAGGGGCCGGGGGGAGGGGGGTCAGACCGGGTATGAGGA
>JAOPJO010000097.1:15490101-15509361 GCA_027123675.1 Molva macrophthalma
CAGCGGTGGCAGCGCCGCAGCTCCGCGGGGGGGTCCGCTCGGCCGGGGGAGTCCAGGGTGGGGGAGGCGGGGTCCCGCACGGGGATCCGGCTCAGCCGCGGCGAGGAGGAGGAGTCCTGCCGGGGGTGGAGCGGCGGCGGGGACGACGACACGGTGACCGCGGTGCTCTCCAGGGCCCCGCACCCTCCCGCATCCGCCTGGGGCTGCTGGTTGGGCTCCGAGGAGCGGTCGGGCAGGCCCGAATCGCTCTCCGGGTCGCGGTCGTTGGTCAGCTGGGCGCACGGGCCCTTGGCCACCAGGAGGGGCTCTTTGGCCAGCCTCTCTCGCTCTTTGAGGACCTCCTCCAAGGGCTCGTCCAGTTTGCTAGAGGGGGCCTCCAGGGGGATCGCGTCGCTCCTGTCCTGCACGGGGGACTGTGACCCACAGCTTGAGTACTAGAGGAGGAGGACACGCGTTTTACAGAAGTGGAACTGAGAGCAAGATTAGGGGGAGGCACAGTACAGGAAGCTCTGGCCGGGAAAATACCAATCGCTTCTGTATACCAATCGCTTGTATCGCTTCTAGTAACTCCGTGAATAATTCAGAGAAATCTACTTTGTATGTGTCGTAAATCTTACTCCTTTGTATTCATGTGGTGCTCTGAGCCCTCAGTATGCATGTGTGCACACGTATAGAAATAAAAATGGAGACTTGTTACACAAGCCTATTATTGCAGCTTAACGCGCGCGACTCACCTGGTCCACCTGGGACCGGCTCATACTGATGAAGGGCGGAATGCCCGGCAGCCTCCTGTGGCCCAGCAGCCACGAGCCCGGCATGCTCATGTGCGACAGGACGGGGCTGCTGGGGACCGAGCTGGGCCGTCCGTCGCCAGGGTCCGCCGACGGCGAGGCAGGGGTCTTGTCCCCGAGGCGGAGGGGCTCCGCCGCAGGCTTGGCCCCTGCGGAGGCGGAGCCACTGCCGGGCTCCAGCTCTAGCATCACCCACTCCTGGGAGCCGGCCTGCGGGGGAGGCGCGGGGCTGAGGTTGACGGCCACGAAGTCCCCGCCGGCCGCGCCCTCGTCCGGGTCCGGGGTGGCCGCGCCCGTGTGCTCCTCGTCGCAGGGCCCCGTCCGATCGCCCGGCCCCTCCGCGGGCACCGACCTCTCCCCGAGCTGGGACAGGACCGGCCGCTGCTTCCCCAGGCTGGAATGAGTTGATGAAGGTGAGGTCAGAGCAGAGCACTGACCTGAACACTTCCAGTGTTCAGGTAGATAGAGGGATAGAGAGGTAGGTACTTTATCCATCCCTGAAGGGGAATTTGGGCGTAACAGACAAACTAAATAGCTTTATTAAGAGGCGGATAATAATATAGTATGAATAAAGTAGTAGATAGTATAGAATAAATCAAATAATTTAAAAACGTAAACCCACGATAAAAACTACAGCAATAGTATTATATGTCCAATAATAACATATTAAAGTACAGTAGAGCTGTGCAATTGTACATTGAAATGAACCCATTCCCCTTCACTTTCCTTTCTTATTCCCACCGAAATGCATTGAATTGAAAAACTAAAACCCATAAAACAACATCTCACTAGGCCTCGAGGAAGCGCTCGATGGTGGGCTTGGGCTCCGGGGCCAGCCTCTTCTCGAAGGCCAGGCTCTGGCTGTGCCGCATCCTCCGCAGCAGCGGGGCGGCCCGGTCCAGGAACATGGTCTCCGAGCGCACGCGGCGTGGGGAGCTCTGCACCGAGCCCGTGTTGGGGCTCTGGTTGCCCTGGTTCTGGCTGTGCTCGTCCTCGCTCACCACCTGGGCACCAGGGCGGGCGGGCCGGGGTCAGGGGTCACGCAGGTAAGGCGTGGAAAGATGTGAGATGAAAAGAACCGTAAAATTAAAAAAAGAAAAACTGTCCATTCTTATATATTTTCGTGGTGCCAACACAGAGATCATTTAGTTTGTACTGAAATTACATTTGGAGCAAAAGGATTCTTATTATTCTACATTCATCTCCCAGCATGCATCGCGTTGCATTGCATTGCGATGAAGCTGCAAAGCCCACTGCAGTGCAGAAATAGAAAATGGCTCACAGTGCTGACTGTCATAAGCTCCATGAATCTGCATACACCCCGACCCCACCCTCCCCTTCCCTGTGTGTATCCACCGCCGGGTGGGCCTGACCTTGCGGATGGCCGGCTGGGAGTGCTTGTGGTTCCGGTTGCGGTCCATCTCCTCCCAGACGTCGCTGCCCTGGGTGTTGTGCACGGGGATGGGGGGGCAGTTGTCGGCGTCGCTGAGGCGCTCGCCCTGCAGGACGTCCTCAGTGTTTTCCCTCTGCAGCTCGCCCGGCAACATGGATGCGTTGGCCATGCTGTGGGATGGGGAGATACAGATTCATTATTGAATGAATCAATGAATCTGCTCTCTCGACTTTGTCAGGCCTTGAAAATGGCCCCACTCGGAAGGTCAGTGGGAATGATGTACCCACAGGGGCGACTAAAGAATATTGAATCCTAATAGTGCATCGTATCATATTTACCATTTAGTACTACTATCAAGTCATTTAGCAGACGCATTCATCTAGAAGGGACTTGCATATACGTGTTCATCAAACAAACATCCCTTGTTGCAATGCTATACTATAGGGCTATTATGACAATGGAGGGGTTGTAACTCCCCCTCCCCATCCCTGATCCACCCCCATTAACGTCACGCTGTTTTTACCCCATGTAGGCCGGCGTGAGGCGAGTCAGCTGAACGGTGTTGGCCGTGGAAGTGGTCGTCAGCAGGGTGTTGGAGTCGCATTTCTCCCAGTCATAGGGGTCGTTCTCCAGCACGCTGTGGCTCTTCATGGCGTTCTCGAACACCGACATCAGGAGCTGTCGCCGTGAAAAGCAGACAAATGTACACAGACGGGGCATGAAAACACTAGCAACAGTAGTTCTCCGTCCAAAAGATGCTGAACAAGTAGGTTGGATATGAAGGGATATACACTGCACCTGATAGTCTGGCTTAGTGAAGTAGTCCAGGGTCAAGACGTGTTCCAAGAAGATACTGAACTCTGAGGGAAGGTGTTTGAGCATGAGGTGATGGTCGTACGTCTCTTTGAGATTCCCCACTTGTTCCTAAGATGCCAAGAACAAAACATATTTGTAGGACACACTACTGACTCAATATAAAAAAGCTCTTGTAAAAGACCCGCTGAAGCACGTACTTTGTCTTTGACTTTTCTCCAGGGCAGCTGGCCCACCATGAACTCTACCAGCATGTAGAACAGGGACCAGAGGTCGTCATGACGACCCATTTCCTGGGGAATTCAGACACGGGAGGGGGAAAATGGGTGATTGTTCATTAAAAGAATATGGATGGATCATGGAATGAATGCTCAAGGCGAAGGGGAATAATAAGTACAAAGAGCGATGTGTATTCAGATTCAACCTACCTTGTTCTTATGGGCATTGACTGAGGCATAGCGCACGGTACCGCGGAACCCTGCGACGGGACGAGGCTGAAATATAATAGAGACTTTAAGAAATGAAGAGTGGCCTTCTCATTAAAGAGGGCTTCAATCTGCTTCACAGGCTGTGTCACACATTCTATCTTTTCAACGTATCTGCTCTAGTTACTGCAGAGAAATATATGATTGTGTCTAGATATTATCAGATGACAAAAACTGAAAAAAACAAAAAACAAAAACAAAATCCGTTTACATGAAAGGCAAAACACGCTCACAACCACCGCAGTCGGTTTCCACTGAGGGGCAGTTTACCAGAGCTCCCCGCTTGATATGCACACACACATAAAGGTTTCCGGTTTGTACCACATCCAATGGTTTTCCTAGCTATCGTTTTGAACAAGGTGGATGCCAAGCACTCACCGGGCGGACTTCTTGACAGGAGTTGGTGAACTGACGAGCCAGGCCGAAGTCTAGCATGTAGCAGCATCTGCACGTGCTGGCTAGCCGCCCCATTGCAAAGTTAGACTGGGGGACGGACGGACAGTGAGAGAGAGGGCTTGTCAGATGTGCACTTCAATCAAACCAACTGGATTCAATCCTTTGCTTCTCTCGCTTACATTAAGGGCTCTTTAGCCCTGTTTTTTCTTTCTTAACTCACCGGCTTGATGTCGCGGTGCAGGAAGCCCACCAGGTGGATGCTCTCGATGGCTGCCAGGATCTGTCTGCCCAGCCTCAGTGTGGTGGAGACAGAGAAGATTCCCTGGGTCATGGTTCTGCGCAGATCGGCCAGATTCCTCCCCTTGGGACACAACGTTGTTTCATTGTGGTTATTGTCAATGCCATTAGGGACATGTGGTGACGCATGGTAAAAACAAAAGAAAAGCAAGTCTAATCATTTCGTACCTGGAGTTCCATGACCACATAATTAAAGCGATCATTTCGGCCACACCCCACAAAACGGCAAACGTGATCTTTACCTGATGGGAAATAAAATGTGATTTTATTAATATCATCATCATCATTAGGGACGCTCAACATTCAGATTCCTTTTGAGAGAAAATCAGCTAAAACAATAAAAAGATATTATAAGAACTTAATAACTAATGTACTCTTTTTTACACTTTTTATTTTTACTTGATTTAGGTCTACATAACTAAACACTGATATTCTGCTGTCAAGTTAATAATGTGATATGTTGTTGCATTCCATTATTACACCTAAATATATGTTTTAAAGACACCATGAACTGAAAATCCACTATTACCACCTTCAATTTAATGCTGGTGACATTTGCCACCCACATATATAACGCCTTATTGCCCCTGATTTTACCACTGCAATGTGCTTACACACACCCAAATTCCTCTTCTGAAAGTCGTACAACTACCCATTTTAGTTGCAAATACGTTTTGCAAGTAAAATAGTACATTCAGGAAGTAGGATAGACTAACAGCTTTTCACATTGTATTAGAGTCTACTGGCTGCCTTTCTGTGCCAGGGCACATCTTGTGCCTGGATCATAAACCCCCCCATAAAAATCATACTAGAATCTTCATGTTACTGAATACGAATGGTCATGATCAAGTTAACTCAGACAATGAATTAAAGTCCTTTTATTTTCCAAGATATAGATCATGTACGATATGGCTGGGTACATCTTAATGGGCCAAATAATACAAGCGGTTATTTTTGAGGCCATCGTGTTGCCACTTACACAGGGCTCCATTAACCCTTTCTTTATGCTACATCTACAGCAACAGTCCCAATAGATTTGGATATACATGACAACAGAGATATGGAAATTCTCTGTAAGGAAAGGAAGAGTTGTGGGAATTCTAGTTATCCCAAGGCTTACAGCATATAATGTAATACTTTGGATGGCTGATGGTTTTTGTAATGTTTACCATGCCCTGCTGCCAAGTCAGCATGTCTAATATGTGTTGCAAACTTCACATCAAGAGGAAGGAACTATATGACTGGTTCTTCCAACGGTACTGGTTTCTTATCGGATGCTTTTCTACAAATGCCAACCGTCTCTCTCGTCATTCACTTTGGATCCAAGGCGTAGTCTCAGGGACATAATGCAAGGTAAGAAACAGAGTTGGATCAGGACACTCACCCTGCAGCTTTTTCAGCACTGCCACTTCCATCTTTAGAACCTGTTTGGGTTGCTGGGCAGACTCCACCTTCAAAGCCACATTGACCTGGCTTAACTGATCCAAGACTTCGTAGATCTCGCCAAATCCACCTCCGCCTATCTTTTTCACCTATGGGAGCACAATCGGCGGATATGGAAATAGAGGTATAGCAAACTTCACTGGGGAATTCTATCTGAGCTATGATTAAACGTCCCCTGTATACTTTTGCAACTTTATTTAAGGATGTAAAAAAAAAGGCTGCATGTTATTTTTCTTATTTGGTGCAACAGCAACTTACCACTCTCCATCTTTCCCTCACTACGTCTGCCACTGACAGGATGTCCGCCTGCTCTCCAGCCCCACTCATACTGAGTGCACTCAAGAAGAGCCTGCACCTGGCATCAGTGACGCAGGCTTCTCACTAAAACGAGATATTTATACATGTACGTCGAAAGGTCTTGGATTATCACTGTCAAACTGTTAAACATGTGAGCTTATGGCAACATTGAACACATAAGTGATTGAACGACAACGACAATGACACATCTACTATCGCCCTGCTGTAACCAACGCTACAACATTGACGTCAGAATTCCCTTTACCTCGTGCTAAATGTTTCGTTTACCCAAGTATACCGCACACATGCAGAAATAATTGTTACTTCCTTCAAATGGTTGCCAATGGCACCGCAGTCCAGCTGCATTCTGTGTGCTAGCTAATGGTAGCAAATAACCATCAAAGGGTAGCGGCTCCAGTTGGCTTGTATGGCTTAAATCCAAGGTTATTTATTAGCGCGGTTATCATGTCTTCCACGGGACTATCTTCTCGTTAAACGAAACAATCAAATTATTAGACCCTGTTCACACGCAATGTGTTAAATTATTCTGATTATGTTGTGCAATGCGGCAACTGGTGGTGCAGTTAGCACGCTAAGTAGCATATTTACTAAGGCTAAACCTAAGCAGGCTAACTTACCTTACTTGGTTGCACCATGGTTAAAACGAGAGATTCAGCACATGCAAATGTCCATTGTACAATAGGTCATTGGCTCATCAGATGCGACTGCTTAATTTTAAAATAGGAAACGTGGTAGGTCATAACTAACGGTAGGTTTATGTTAGCTCGCTAAAGGAATAACAAGGATGCCCTGTTCATTTCTATTCACACAGCAGCAGCATCGCTTGCGTCACCGGCGTGCTTCCTTGCGTCTCCTGAAGGATCGTTTTGTGCACCTCAGCATCTTTGCAAACCCAGAAAGCACTCTGAGAGATGTCAACATCAGGAGTGGTGTTCGGTGAACACCAGGTCGAACCAGGTCACGGCGCGTGTCCGCAGCACCGGTGCGAACATTTGGCATCACAGCTGGAATTTGATGCAGGATGTGCATTGCAACTCGGACAGGGAACCCCATATCTAATTTCTTCATCCTTCATGATAAGGGAATAAGGGAATGATGAAGAAAGAATGGAATATAATATAATAATAGAATAATACAATACAATACAATACAATACGATACAGCATCATGTCTAGGGCCATTTGGCGTTAAAGGGTTATTCACCATCTGTTGGTAGCCAATTACAAATTTAGGTAGGCTTTGGGTCGGGTCCGTCCTCTCTTTTAGTTGTGGCCCCGCGTGAACTATGGGCAACTGGGTACGGGCTCAACATTTGCAAGGATCCTTGCCAAGCAATAGTCAAAAGTCAGCCATAAATAGATACTTTACATTACTGCATTTACTAGGACCAATGGAAAGCATGGGCTTTTGACGGCATAAGTAGGAATGTGAACAATAACATTAATGAATAACAATGTATTTATTTGAGCCGAGAGACCATAACACATATTTAAGAATGTGAAGGAAAACGGTGACTAAAATGATATAACAATGAATACATTCTATTGTGTTTAGAAAGACAGTCCTCAGTCAGGGGCCCTCTGATAACCCCGTTTACGGGCAACTGTGTCAGGAAAACAAACGTATACGGATGTAGAGATAGGCGTGGTCAAACCCTCGGATTGGGTCACAGTGTGTGCGGTTGAGCTGTTTTGGGTGAGGCGATGCGTTCGATTATGCAGATATCTGCGTATTTGCAAAATGTTTCCAATGTTCATATTTATTTGAGATAAGTAAGTAGTGTATCGTTTGCGTAACATTTTAATTAACTAGAGTAGATTGTTGCATGCAAAAAGAAACTGACTCACGCTTACACTGTCATTGCGTGGTTTTCTCGCTGAAGGGGGTGAAAGTTGTGTTAGACATGTTTTCCTGGTAGTGTTTTCTTTTACGGACATATAGTGTACAACATTGTTACTTCATTGTTAATTGCGCGATTAATATATTCTTATTATGAAACGCATTTCTTCATTATCTCAAAGCAGGGAGATCCTCAACTCGAGAAAAACTTAGACTTTTGTTATGACATTTGTTGCGCACACTCCCGTCATGGAGTTGCATGCTGTCGACTTTGATCGAAACCAAAGTTGCTCCGTGGAACTCGTGGAATGCTCTGTGCAACATTGAAAAAGGTACACGCTCTATAATAAGTTACAACAATTAATTTATTTGTTTGATTAACCGTGCACACATTCTCTATTAAGACTACTCTTAATGTTAGAATATATATTCTTGACTTTCGCTTGTCTGATCCTAAACGGTTGTACGTTTCCTGTATATGCCAAAGTGCAGCATTGCACAGCGGGCGTCTCGCTTTCGTCTCCATAGAATCCATAACTTTGATCGTGCTCAAACTTTGTGTATTTGATTATAGAGAAAATGGGAAATCTAACGGCTTTGGCGCACGTTTCCTAGTCCTCTCGAGAATACTTACATGTCCACGTAAATTTCCCTTTCTTATTGGGGGGGGGGGGGGGATTTTCTGGAGGCCTCAATTTTCCACCTCGTTGCCGACAACTGGAAACATTTTTTCCTCATATCAATGGGAAAACAATCTAACGTATTGTTTTTTTCTTTTAAGGTCCCAGCCCCTAACTCGGAGTAGCCTACAGCAGAGATGGACAGCAAACCTCAGATGTGATTTTGGAAGGAGGGGTGTGTGCTCTCCACCCTTGGTCGTTTCCTTTGGGATTTATATTTCCTCCCGAATACCTCGGTTCACACAATTAAACAAAGCAAGACAGAACTCCTAACCGGGACGTCAGGGGCCTTGCACAGGCCACAACCCCGGAATTGCTCAGACTTTGCTATTTTCCAAGTGGAATAGCATCACTATGAGCCTTCCTGTTCAACATAAAGTGAGTACTGACAAGAGTGGCAGGCAAAGGGCTGCAGTCATGAAAGAGCCTGTGCAGTCCTCCCAAGATAACTATTATGGGATTGCTCCCCCTGCTCTGGAGTCAAATCTGAATGATTCTGGTAGCAGCACTGGGATTTACAACCCAGACAAAGGGGCCCAAGGTCGCCTCCACTATCAGCAGGCTGCCCCAGTAAAGTGGATGCACCAGGACCCCATACAGGGCTCTGGCTGGTCTCAGGATGCCCCGGTCCCAACTTGGGGCCCAAACTTTACTACCTATACGGGTGGAGTTAGGGGCCAGACGGCGTTCCATAAAGGGAGCCACGATGTGGGAGGTGTGCAGATGGGGGGCGCGGAAGCTCCGCCGTCCGGATCTGTGGAGGTTTACAGAGAGGTCCCCCAGGTTTATGCTCAGGCCCAGGTCCAGGTCCAGTCCCAGGCCCAGGCCCAGGCCCAGGCCCAGGTGAGAGGCCTGGAGTGGCACCAGGCTCAGCTCCAGACCTTTCAACAACATGGCAATAAAGGTGTAGACATCCAGGGTCAGCCCCATGCCGCCTCCCACAACATGCCTGGCTCTGTGCTGCAGCCCTTCCAGAGAACCTTCAGGCCGGCCAAGCAGCAGCAGTTCCCCCCTGGATATTACCCTGTGTTCAACAAGGCCATGCCTGGCCTTGGCTACACAGAGCAACCTAAGAGTCAACACCAGCTCCTCCAGCAACAGATGCAACAGCAGCAGCAGCAGCAGCAGCAACAACAACAAATGCACCACCACCAGCAGCAGCAACAACAACAACAACAACTGCATCATCGCCATGTACTACAACAGCAGCAGCATGTACAGCAGCAGCACCAAATACAGCAGCAGCAGCATCAAATACAGCAGCAACATATGCAGCAGATGCAGCAGCAGTATGAACAGCAACAGCGGAGGCAACAAATCCAACAAATGCATCAACAGCAGCAGCAGCAACAACAACAGAAACAGCAGCAGCAGCAGCTACAGCCACAGCATGTCGCACCGCCAGAGACGGTGCATTTGCAGGGGCAACAAAAGCCAACCCAAAACTTCCAGTACCACCAGTCTCCCGAGCCCAGCGCATCAGTGGCCGGCGCTCAGAAAGAAAACGTCCAAACCACGGGCGGCGCGGAACAGCAACAGGAAGCAGAGGTCCACTCCAGCGACTCATCGGCCACCGTCGAGCTGTCCCCCGACAAGGTGTTGTGTTCGAAGCCCGCGAACGCAGCGGGAGCGGCGGGCGCCTCCAGCGTCCCGCCCCGTCGCTCCCGCCGCCTCTCCAGGGACGGACAGTCTCCGGGTGCCTATGAGCCCTGGACCCCCCCGCCGCTCTCCAAGAACGGCTTACCAGCGGGGACGGAGGCCCAGGTGACCACCGGGGGGGTGATCCAGAGCACCCGGCGGAGGAGGAGGGCATCGAAGGAGATCAACCTGGAGACTCTGGCGCAGCAGGCGTCAGAACGGGAGTCCCTGCCCGCCAAGGGTGGCAAGGTAAAGTTCCCTGAAAGGAATTGACTAAATGCGTGTGTGTTCATTGTTGCTGATGGTTATAGTGTATCCTCATGTAATACTGCATGTTTTAGTTTTCCTTTGCAGGGTACCTCTCTGGCAAACTCATTTTAAATTTGTCCCCTGAAACAATTAAAGGCATCTGCTTGCCTTATTCAACCAGCACCACATCTGTGAAATCTTTCTTTTTTTTCTTTCTCTAGTTTACGTTCCGCTACACAAGAACACATCTGATATTGCATACATGATGAGATAATATACAAGTAACATTGGGGGAAAATGAAACAACTTTCTCCAAAACATTATTATCTTAATTAGCTGATCGTAAAGCTGTCTAGTTTACACTGCCACCAACCCAAGAAAGAGGAAGAAGCCTGTTTTAAATGCAGAACTTTGGATGGACCAAACCTTTTCCTTGAGCCTGGTGATTCATATGATTCATAAGTTGCAGCTGTCAGCTGTCATGCTTTTCATTTCATTGAAACTGGTATTACGGAAGCTACAACTGTCTTTATGGAAGGATTCTAGAATCATTTTTGATTTGAATTCCTCTTATTTCTGTTTCATTTACTGCCAAGAACGTTTAGCTCTTTACAGAAGACATGCAGTACGGAAGTTCCAAGTCTCGCAGAGGACTTCACCTCTTCCTCCAAAAATAGTTGTCAATAGTTAGTCAAAAACATTGGGATATTTTTTGCACGCACTTTCCAATTGACACACGCTCTGCCGTCAGGGGGGTAATGCGTGAAGCATGCATGTTGGGTCCGTGTGGTGTGTGTGTGTGTGTGTGTGTGTGTGCGTGCTCATGTTCTACTGCTGTGACATGTCTGCACACCTCCACATTCCTCAGGCTTTTCGCAGTCATTGAGGAGAGCCTGGGAGGGGCCCCATAGGCCGTCAGCCCTGCCCAGGCCAACTCCCACACACGTTGCTGCCTCCAAAAACTGGTTTTTATTTTGTGGCGATGGAACAAACACACAACAGAGTCTCATCATGACAAGTGGAATAGGATTGCGATGTAGTGATTGTTCTTAATGTATTATCTTTATGTTTTATTTAATTAGTTCTAGTTTGGACTGGAAAAGATTAATCAGAGGTTGCGCTGAAGATTGAAGAGGCTTTTTTTTCGTTCTTGTGTTGTGGATGTGGATCGATGCAATTTCTTTTGAATTGTTTCCGCTGGAGAGTCAGACTGCGTGTTTATCTTCTGCATGGTTGGCATGAATTGATTCTGCAATCCACAATTGAAGCAATGATGATCACAAAAGTGGAACTGTTACTTAAATGTTTTACTTGTAACATTAAGAACTGTATAGTGTGCGTGTGTTAATAAAGGCTGAACAACACCATTATGAAATGTCGCAAATGAATAATAACCACTTTCATCCCATCTTCCCCTTTTTCGTCCTTTTCCACTGTCTGCGTTTTTATCCCCAATTGGCACTTCCTCAATCTTCTCATCTTCTTCCTCCTTTTGTATCAAAAGCTGGAGGACGGGGCCCCCGCGGGCAAGCAGGCGGGCGGCATGGGGCCCCTGGTCATCCCCGTGTCGGTGCCCGTGTCTGGTGGTCAAGGGACCCCGGGGAGCCCCTGGAGAGGGAGGCTGGACCCGGGCGACCATCATCGGCCCTCCCACTGCGACCACAAGCTGTCGGTCATCGTGGCTCGCCGGCGTTCCCTGCGGAGCTCGCTCTCTGAGAGCTCCGCTCAGGTTGGGAAAACCTCCTCTTCGTTTAGTTCTTCACTAGGAATGATCAGGAATTATGCCTTTTGTGAAGTTGTTTGTATCGGGAGTGATTACCTTATGAGATGCGGACGTGACTTTGTTGGCTAAGTGCTATCAAACGTGCATATAAATAATGCTGATATGGATGCACGTTCCCTGTATCCCTCAAAGCACTGCCCCTCAAAATGGATCTAAAACACAGTAAAAAAAACACAGTAAAAAAAAAGATCTTCTTAACTTAAGTTTCATTGCTTTTCTAACGCTAGTAAGAACCAAATACCTCCAGGACCTTTTGTTTGTCTTGGCCTCGGTGTTCCTGCTCTAGATTAGTTGTTATAGAGAACAATGTCTCCCCTACCAGTGAGAGGCCCAAGCACATATCTGTATTCCATCATTCGTTTTTTTTCTGCCTCCATCACCTACGCCCAAACCCCCCGTCGCCCTGCGCAGGACGACGACGACAACGACGCAAAGTCCAAGTGCAGGGCGAAGCGTCCGCGGCCAGAGCCTCTCTTCATCCCGTCCCCCAAGCTGTCCACCTACATCGCGGCCTCCGTCTACCCCAGCATCACCACCTACCAGAGCCACCTGCGCTCGCCCATCCGCAGCCTGCCGGACCACCCGCTAGCGCTGCCCCCCTACACCCCGCCGCCCATCCTGTCCCCCGTGCGCGGCGGCTCTGGGCTCTACTTCTCCACCTTCCTGTCCAACATCGCCGCCGGCAACCAGGGCGGCCCGCCCCCGACGCTGCCGCCGTCTACGCTGCCCCCGCCTGCCACGCCCAAGTCTTCGGCACGCAGCCTCCTGCGCTCCGGTGAGTGTCGCCATAGCAACCCCATCCCCCCCCCATGTCTCCCCTCTTGGTCGCTGTTCAAGGTACTTGGAGATATTGGTTATATTGGTTTTATAGCTATACAAATATAAGATATATAGATATGGACGTTTCAGTATTTTCAGATTTGATTGTTTGCTGCCATCTAATTTATGGCTTGTAAAGCAATGCTGGTTGTAAATAAATGTGCTCTATAAAGATTTTGAATATATAAATAATAATATAAAAATAAATAAAATTAAGTTTTTATATTATAGTTTTTATTAATATATTATTAATGATTTATAATCATTAATCATTTAATAATATTGACTTGTGTGTGTATATATATATTTTATAATTATAGAAAATACTCTCCTTTCACAATGATGGGTGCACGTGACCTTCCCCAGACAAGACGTGTATGAGGGTGAATGGGTGTGTATTCCAGACCCCGGGGATGTGTCTAAAAGGCTGCCTCCTTCTTGTGTCTTCCAGTCAGCAGAGACCGCACGCCGCCAGTCCTGCCTTTGATTACCGATGCAACAGCTGTCAGCTTTGATCCGTGAGTACAGTCATTGGTCAATACAGCGAAAGTCCCTCCCCTTCCCCCTCTGAGACTAGAAGACCTGAGATGGGGTAGACGGACAACAGGGACAACAAGTTTGCAGCACAAGAAGTATAGTTACACAAAGTAGCACACAATACGGTTGGTAACATGATGACATAATACGTTTGGTAACACGATGACACAATAAGCACACAATGCTGCACTATGCTAAGGCCAGGTCCGCCACACTGTGTGTGCTTGTGTGTGTGCTTGTGTGTGTGCGTGTGTGTGCATGTGTGCTTGTGTGTGTGTGCGTGCGTGCGAGAACAACTAGAGTCACAATCAATCAACGTGATCAGGTCTCTTAGTGAACACAACCGCTTTGTGTTGAATAATGTGTTGAACTGCAATTGTGCGTGCCGCTCCACTATTGACCCCTCACTGTGGATCATTTCCTGCGGCAGGCGCATCAACATCGGCCAGCAGTACCAGGCAGAGGTCCCGGAGCTACGGCAGGACTCCGCCCAGCAGCACGACCAGCACCAGGCCGACCTGCTGTGGCTCCCCCAGGCGGAGCCACTCATCCAACAGGATGAGCCGGACTACCGTTAGTAGCTTAGCATTAGCTTAGCGTTAGCATTTTAGCATAAGAAATCATCATGTCATTATCTTACGTTTGCAATTGTTCTCTCTGTACCAGTTTATTCTAAATCCACCCTCTTCTTTCATCTGCTCTTCGACCCAGTGGAGGACTTTATGAACCTGGCCTGTTCCAGCGTGTTCCGTGGCGGGGGAACCAATCAGGAGCTGGCTCTACACTGTTTGCATCAATGCGGAGGGAACGTCCTTGTGAGTCATGCGGTTGTGTTTTTTTTCTTTTGTATTTGGTTAGTTGGTCTGATTATTATGCAGCTGCATTTTTTAACAACAGTTAAATCGGTTAAACAACCAACATTTTGGTCTTTTCTCCTCAAGGAAACACTGAAACATTTAATGCACCAGCAGCCGATCTTCCCCAAAGGCCATCACATGGCAGACTATCACTACTCGGGTAAGAACACATGTATTGTGGTTAAATGGGCTCACCATGTAGGCCTACACACCTTGTAGCGACCCAGGTTTGATTATCTTCTGCTCTTCTACCGTTCCCTCTCTTCTACAACCCACTTTACTGTAAAACACTGCCATAAAAACAGGCATTAAGAAGAACGCACATATTGACTTTGTGGGAAGAAGCTGTGTGGTCAGCCTCGTCTCTTCTAAACATTAACCTGAGGCACTCTCCCTCAGAGCCCTCCCCCTCCTCCCCCTCCTCCCCCTCCTCCACACTACAGCCTCTCTACCACCACATTAAGAGCGTTCTCTACTTTACAGAGTAGTCCTCTGCTGACTGCTGCTGTGTTTCCGCTCAGGATCAGATTGTTGGACTGCAGCAGAGAAGCGCTACTTCAACAAGGGGATCTCTGCCTACAGGAAGGACTTCTTCATGGTGCAGAAACTGGTACGCACACACATTCTTCTCCCTTAAGTTACCATGTCCTTTAAATCGCTGTCCCCTCGATTCACTATTCATTATTTCTCAAATCGCTGTCGCTACCAAATCACTTTGAGATGGCACAGTACATGTGTGTTGTTTTTGTAAATACAGTCTATTCACTGGATACTACCTAGTACTTAAAGAAAAGTTACAGTTTTCTCTTCCATGTAAAATGAACGATTCAAAATGCAAGAGCATATGCATCATTTTTGCTTAGCTTCTAACTTAACTATGTTTTTAATTTTTTGTGTCAGATTCAGCAAATGCTCATAGGTAATAGTAAAGGTAATTATCCTAAATTATCTGTAAACATGATGGATCCCACCTGTTTATAAATGAGAATCGATTTAAAGAAAACCCATAATGTATAGCTGTGGCATTAGAGCCCCTGCTGAGGTGAGAAATGCTGTCAATGTGGTGTCCACTGAGGCACAGTGTCCGAAATTAAAGAAGAACAAGAAATTCATTTTTAAATATTACCAAAGACGGCGTGGCAATGAAAGAGATCCATGTGTCCATGCAGTATGAGGGGTTGATATTGCTACTGTAAACCAAAAATCGGAATCATGTTTAGTAATATTAAAGTTGTTCCGAATAGTATAGGCTATAAGGCAGTTTGGGCAAGCGCACAATGAGCAGTGCTGCAAAGGACTGGTGTTTTGATGAATGCCATTGACATTTCCGTCAACCCTCAAGAGCTGTATCGCCACAATCTTGAACCAATAAGACTTGATGTAACATCAGTCTGCAGTTATTCTAGTGCCTCTGCAACAAATGTAGCCCTATATTATGTGTATTCTTATTAATACTAATTTGACAATGATTATTGTTGTATAACATGATCGACAGTTATATTAATAGCACTGCTAAATCAGTCTGCGCAACAGTATAATATTTACATCATCTTTAAACCTAGAAAAAGTTGTTGAAACGTAATCGTTGGCCAAACAACATTGCTGTTTCTGCTTTGACCAACTGTACCCGACTCGTGTGACAAGAGTAGATCACTCGTAGATTGTGCGCGTACCTAACCGAAACTTCTAAACACAAGGACTCTGGTGATGTGAGAAGTGCTCTTGAAACGGTCGAACCGTTAAAGCTGAAACCTGTGCGTTCAAGCGGTCCTTCCATGCGATGTGATGGTTAAAGGATTGAGAAACAACGCTGCTAAATGGCTCAAATAAATGACATTACTTTCTCTGGATCATTCTGAAGGTGCGGACGAAGACGGTGTGCCAGTGCGTGGAGTTCTACTACACCTTTAAGAAACAGATTAAGATGGGTCGCAACGGGGCCCCCACCTACGGCCCTCCAGATTCACCCGAGAAGAGCGCAGAGACTGCAGCGGACATTAAGGTAGATTCTGGCGTGCTAACATTTGCTAAAAACAATGGTTTTAGATTTAATGAAAGTGTTAGCCTATACTTCTTAAGACATAATCTAGGTTACACATATTTATAGTGGTTTAAACTTGCTTTTTAAACACTGGGAGACGCTATTTAAATCTGATATAGTGGTCACAACAGTCCTCGTGACAAGATGGAGAAAATGTGTTTTGGTAAAAAAAACGTTTCAAATATTTCTTATAATCATAAACCTTTTGCACTGTGTGTTCCTCTTCCAAAGCTGGAAAGGGACGAACAAAGGGAAAAAGACTCCTTCGACCAGATCCAAGATGGCAGCTTGGCACGAGTCACTCAGTCGCTCCAATCCCATGATTATGTAAGTGCACCAGCTGTGTCTCGTCTGGCGTTTAGCATCTGATCTGCTCCAAAAGGTCATCTCTCCGCATCTGAGCAGCCCTTACAAAGTTGCCGCTCTCAGTCAGCATGCAGACTCGACCTTTTTTAGATTCCTCGAGGTAACACAGCTATGTTAAATGGATGAATCTGCATTAGCGAAGATTAAAGAAAAGGATATATATAAAATGGCACCGAAACATACTGTTCTTTTCAAATGAAGTGCAAAAAGAAACATTGCAATTTAAATTGTGCTTTCCTTGTTGATATATGGTCACTCCTTTTCCGAACCACGTTGAAAAATCCTCTCCTTGGTTTTTGCCCCTTTACATGATTCTTTGCTGTGAAGACGGTTCACCCTCTCTACCCTCTAGTCTGCTGTACTAGAATAAGGTATTGGTTTAAGAATGGGAGGCCGGGAAAAGGGGAGGAACCGCCTGTTACTGCAACTGAAAACGCTCCCTCTGTATCAGGAAGTTTCATGATTCATAACTTAGGGTGTTGTTATGAATGCACTTTTAGGACAGATTAACGAAAAACATTCTTTGTAGTATAGTCAATCTCCAGAAATAAAAACCAGCTTATCTGGTTGGGAACCGAGAAGGTTTCACTCCCTTTTAGGGCCCCCTGTGTTACCCTGGGCATTGGCATGGAGATATAAACATAGATAATACTTTGTTACCAGTAATAAAGTGATCTTAAGAGGGGAATGAATGTGACGATCCGCGGGCCAAGTCTGGCGATGTTAACTGAATACCAAAACACTGAAACAATGGCTCTAAGGCGGGGCATAAAGAGAGGTGATCCCCGGTCCGGTTCTATCAGTTAACACCGCTAGACCCGCGTTGAATTTAACCAATGAGTCTGCCTTTCACCCCCTGCTTTAGATCGCTATATTGCGGAGTGCTTATTGAAGACTTTGTGCTGCAAAATTGAATGGTGTTCTGCTCAATTGAATGGTGCCGCATTTGTTCTATAAGCTGAAAAGCATCATTCACATGTTTTACCAAAATTGGATCAGGACAGCGCTTCTACATTCTGTTGAACGATCCACGATCACAAGATGGAGCGGTGTTCTCCGTCTCCACAGAGAGACAGGTCACTGTTTGATTTCACAGATGTTTTGTATTACTTCCGGTGCATTATATTAGCCTATAGAACAGCATATTAGGTTGACAGTAGCCTATATTTTCTGTCAAATTGAATGCAGATGCTGACGTGAATGCACGTGCACATTGTCGTCATATTGTGAAAAGATAACTTGCTTGTAGACGCAGTCGTCATTTAGCGGCGGCGTGTCGCCCACACACATACTTTGACTTCCTCCATGTAAAGGAAGTAGAATTACACAAGATATCTTCATCGCCACCTGCCCTTTTTATTAGTTAAACGGGCATGTTGCGCAGGACAAAGTGCAGAAGGTGTGTGTGTGTGTGTGTGCGTGTGTGTGTGTGTGTGTGTGTGTGTGTGTGTGTGTGTGTGTGATGAGCTGGAGAGGTCACATGGTTGGTGTCTTTACAGTTGGTGGCCAGTGCTGAAAGAGAAGGAAAGTCTGATATGATGCCCCCCCCCCCTTCCCAATGCACAGGCGGGGTCCATGGTGCTGATGGAGAAGCTGGAGGGCCTGAAGAAGGTCACCCACCCCCAGGCCCACCCTGCGCCCCCAACACGCAAGCCCCGCCCAGAGTCGGCCGGCAGGAAGAGCCGGGCGGCCTCCAAACCCCCCCAGGACCCCGAAGGAGTCTTCCCCTGCAAGAAGTGTAGCAGGTGTGTGTGTGTGTGTTTTGTGTTGTGTGTTTTTCGTGTGTGTGTGTAGTGATGCTGCACGCACCAAACACTGTCCATTTGAAATCATGAACTAAATAGTGAATCATTGCTACTATTTCACATACACATAGATTTACGATTTCCTGCCACTAGAGGGCAGAACGTTCACACAAAACCTCTTGAAAGTGCGACGACAGCAGAGCTGCTCCTTGCCGGCTCTGTGCCCGGCGCTACGGTGAAACCTTTTCCACGACACAGAGCAACTTTCAAAATTTCCACTCCCCGCCGCAGTTTAAAACCTGTGCTGATGTTTAGTAGATATGTAAGGTGTAAATCTAGTTGGGCCTACATCACATAGTGGATGTATTTCATATGTATCTACATATCTACTCACATGTCTTCCATGTTGTGTGAGAAGTGTTCAAAGGGAGGATTAGTAAAAGTGAAGCGTTTCCAGCCGTCCTGGCTGGAGGGCGGAGCGGCGTGCTCAGCCTCTCTCTCCTCCTCTCCCCTCCCCAGGGTGTTCACCAAGGTGAAGAGCCGCAGCGCCCACATGAAGAGCCACGCCGAGCAGGAGAAGAAGGCGGCGGCCCTGCGCCTGAGGGAGCAGGAGGAGGAGCAGCGGGCAGCCGCAGCCGCCCAGGCCAGGAGGAAGGAGGAGGAGGAGAAGGCGGAGGAGGTGGAGGGAAGACAAACGAATGACTAGAAACATCACTAAATATTATTTATAATGGCAATCTTAAGTAGGAAGAGCTTAAGATAAAGTGGTA
>JAOPJO010000097.1:15644019-15655181 GCA_027123675.1 Molva macrophthalma
AATTACTTTAATGAAACAGGAACACACCCATGATGTCAGACAAATGTGCTGGCTAACCCTTTTTACTTTGACCTGGGTTATTATTATTTATTCAAAGGAGCCAGTACCTTTTATCGAATCATCTAGCTATTCAATCTGATCAACGTATCCTCATACAATGATTCGTATGATATCTTACGAAAAGTTTTGCACAATTTTCCGTAAGATTCCTACGAATTTCCAGCAACACGAGCAATCAGTGGCCTGCGCACCAAAAAAATGCAGACATGGCTTTTATTCTCAGTGGAAAATGCAATATTTTGATATTGTTTCGAGGGTTTTGATAGCATTTCTAGAGAGAAATGTGCATTTCATCGTCATAATCTGTGTTAAGTGATTGTATATGATTTAGTTTAGTTAGTTAAACTGCTCGTGGCGTTTTTCATGCTCATTTGGGGTAATATAATCAAGGTAGGGTATATTCTGTTTGAGAAATATCCAAAATGATATATATTATTACACAACACGTATTTCAAACATGTGGAACCATGAGCTAACGTACATTTTTGTTCGGAATCCCCCGGCCCCCCAGTTCTCGTATATATCCATATGCGCTTGTTAATGACCTATGGCAATTAGTATGAACACAATATTCTGAACAACCCCCGAAATGATTGATTCTTGGTTCCTGTGATAGGAGCGGGACGCTGATGAGGTACATGTATACAATGTAAGCACAGTTCACGTTGCTTACGAGTTTATGCGTTCTATGTAAAGGTTAATTTACACAAACCTAGATGAGGATTTATCACCAAAGTGCATTTCAGCCATTTACTAATCTCTTTTACTCTTTTACTCTTTTTTGTATTTACTTTTTTTAAACTTTTATCGCACTCGTTGCCGTAAGGACGTTACATGTGCAGCTGAGCTGCCGTAAATGGTTTTGTTTTTGGTGTAAACTAGGTTCCGCTGGCTAGGAAATATACACATATTCTAAGGTGCCGTTTGAAGGCAAACCGCAGTTAACCTATTCAATTTCAATTAATAAATGACTTGTAATCAAAGTGAATCTTTGTTTTTTTTCAAATCACTGTCTGAGGTCTAGTTACGTCACTCCGAGAGACGTGTGAGCACCGAGAGACGTGTGAGCACCGAGAGACGTGTGAGCACGGGACGACCCCGGCGGGTCAGGGCACTGGGAGGTCATGGACGACCTGAGGAAGCGATACCCGAGGGGTCATCTGCAAGAACCCTCTCTACAAAGAGGCCGTCACTGTACACTATGACCCCAGAATTGGCTACGGGGCAGAACTTCTTCACGTGAGTTGAACTTTGAAAAGGACAGGCTTCAGAGTTCACTTAACAATAAGTGCTAACCCTCGAGAGTTTAGTTGTTGCAGGAAGAGAGCGGTGTATACGTGAGTGAGAGCTTGAGAGAGGAAGGATTGTGCTTAGTGTTGCTTAGTGTTATCTTAAATATTGGGGTGATGGAGGGTTGAGATTGTAACAACAATAGGGACATTTCCTGCAACATTGCAACAACGAGATTTCAGAGCAAGACTTCTCCTTGAGTGAGACGAAATAACAGAAATAACAGATAGGAATCAAGCCAAAGATAGAAAAAAGTTGCATTTCCTTTCCATAATGTGAGCAACAACTGTGGCAACAACTGGAGAGTGCTTTTAGATGAAGTTCACTAACTGGGCACAACTTCCCCAAAGGATTACATTGCAGCTCGTTTTCGCGGATTACGACTGCAGTGTTCTCCCTCAATACTTGACCAATTAAAGGAATTGTTGTCCGCATTAGTCCTCCCCCCAAAATGATGGAGGAAAAAATGGAGAAAATGGAGTCCAGATTTCCTTTTAAAACTATATAGCCTACGACAAGGTATATGCATATACTTTGTTGTAGGTTATGTTGAACAGAGACCGAGGCTCTGGAGAAATGAGTGACCACATAATCTCACTTTTTCAGCTCATTTTCTTTTTTCTTCTTTTTCTTTTCTATTAGAATATAATCAAATAGTCTTTAAATTCTCTTACAGCAGCGATCTAACCACTGGGTTGATCGAGATGGTCCTCACTGCAGAGCCAATGGGTGGAGCTTCATCTATTCCAGCTCCTCCTCTAGGTCCAGCCCCTCCCAACTCACTCTCACAACTTGGTAGCACAAGTTCAAGCAGCATCTAGCTATAACCCCGGAGAGCGAGCTCTGGCTGGGCAGCCGTTGACCGCGGCGTCGGACACTTATAGCGTAAGGCAACGGTGCGTGTGGATGTGTGGAACTCTTTCTGGACAGCTGTTGATTTTGATGATCGCTACTGAGAGAGGGTTACGGCTCGGCCCCACCAGACACGTGGCCTCGAGTGTGGCACTCGCCTCTCATTCACTTTGTATTGAAAAGAAAATTGCAGCAAAGTAGCACACAGTGGCCGTGGGTCGTAACACTCCTAATTCCAGCTGAAACAGTGACACTTTAACACCCAAACCTAACCATAACCCTAACCCTTAAACCTAACCATAACCCTAACCATAACTGGGTTGATTGGCTAGCGTAAAACCCAATCACCTGGACTAGGTCCAGAAAGGTGGACTGGACTAGCTCCAGAGAGGTGGAGCTGGACGTCAAGCTCCACCCATTTGGCTCTACAGTGAGGCCCTCTTGGGTTTATCCGACCCAACACTGACCAGCGAAGAGGGGGTGTGTCTTGATCACAAGGTACGCTTGGGAATCCCATGCTGAAAATGACGACGACTCAAATATGCCATCTCCCCCCAATAACCTCTCGATCAAGAAGAGGGATTTATATTTTATTGTTGTCAAACATGTTGGAATGCAATGGTAGTCCTCAAACAGCTATATAATCTAAGTCTTGTCGTGGAAACTACGACACTTAAACCTAAACACAACCTAAACACCTAAACACAAAAAAAAGAGATCAGGAAATGTCGTGGAGAATACATAGAATTATATAATGTTTGCATACATTAAGTCTCTTCTCCAACAGAACGAGGCACGAACACCGTTTTACAGAGTTTCTTATACTGTTGAACGCCCACTGGGAGAGCTTCGTTAAAGTAGGGAATGTTCCCATCAGGAGCCTTATGCTCTCGAACAAGGAGAGTGAGGTTGATCGATAGTAAAACTATAATGGGTAGTGGTATGGTACGGCGCAAGGACACCCTGCTCATCTCATTTACCACCAGCAGATGTTGAGCAATCTTCCTCGTTTAGCTCCTGTCATATAGTCTAGTCTCAACCAACAGCTGCAAGGCTTCCTCATGACCCGCTTAGTTAACCGTTACAGAGGGCCTTTCTGTGACTTTCATTTGAGTTAGACAGCTATTTGGAGAGGCTCACCCTTTGGTGAGTGTTTTTCCACACTTATTTTCATTCGTATAGCATAGATAATGATCATACTTTCTTAATATGTATAGTATACAATGATTACATTCCTTTAAACATAAAGTCAATTTCTCCCATAGTATTAAGTCAGTGATTGTTAAGGACATTATGAATGAATATTCATAAGGTGGATATATGCGTGCATAGAAACTAAATACTGCAGTTCTAATTGGTTTGCAGTTGGTTTGCTTTGAGCATCACTCCCTCTTGCATTCATTTAAACATTTTCTCCCTTTTCTCTCTCTCTCTCTTTCTCTCTTCCTTTCTCTCTATCTGGATGGTCTGGAAGAACCAAGTTATATTGAATCTGGGGATACCAGTTCTTTATAAAGGTGACAAAGGGGTAACTTCTCCCCTCTGGTAGAAAAAGTGCAGAGATTCAGAATCCTTGAAACACCAAGAAGCCATCCATTGTTTTACATTAATCTACTTCCCAATATTCTGGAGCTGTGGAGACCTATTTAAAGACCTGGGGATGATTAAGTGACAAAGTGCTTTGCCACAAAGGGGACCAAGCTCATTTGTTCTCTCATTCCCCTCCCTTCTTCATTTTTCATCTCCTGGTATCTCTATCCTCTACTACACTCTTTTATCAGTCACTCTACAGCCCCACACACACAACCAGAAAACATTTACTATTTGCCATTTGTTCATTTAACACTTGACACTTTTATCCAAAGGGACTTACAATGAAAACACAGAAATACACTTGCATTATGTGAGCACACACAAACACTTTCTGTCACTCTTTAGCTCACGTGTTAGCTCATGTGTTATAATGCCCTCAACCTTATGCGACATGATTCTCTGTGAAATTGAGTTTAACTCACCCGGTGTGGATGAGTCATTCAATTAGTATTCATTTTTGTTGTGATTTGTAAAGCTGATCAATTATTTTACAAAGATGCATAAGCAGAAAAAATATGAAAATCTCCTTCCTACATTGTATCTGTAACCCTGCATGCAGACAGCAGGCCCTCAATGTGCCCGGGACAGCAAGGTGTCCTTGTGTGAAAGCTGAGCATTTGACAGGAGCAAAATAAAAAGGATGGGGGGGGTGGAGGCTCATATCCATACATGCACAATAGATTTATGAGGAGGGAGGATCGAAGAAGGAGCAGACATGACACGTGTAGAGAACAGCCTGCTCTCCATCCCTCACGCTCTCAAACAGATTTCACCCGGGCTGGATCTCATAGGGGCTAATCCAACACGGCTTATGTAGAGGTTCTCCCCTGTGTGTGTGTGTGTGTGTGTGTGTGTGTGTGTGTGTGTGTGTGTGTGTGTGTGTGTGTGGGTAGTCCAGAATGCCAGACCATCAGCTTACACTATATGGCCAACTCCAGAGTGTCAAAATGATCTGCAGGGCGCCATAAGCTACGGTTTTAAAGAGCCCTCAGAAGCCCTGCTAAAGAGGTGCTTCACCAAGTCCCATGTCTTGGAGTGACAGATGTGCATGGCGATCAGTTCACGACAGTGATGAACTGACCAACGCACCAAACAACAATACGTCTGTCCCGTTTCTGCAGCCCATCGTGTGGCTCCTATATCGGCCCTCGTGGCCACTAGAAATGACACCAACGCCACCAGAGATGACAGCACCGCCTCCACCCCTAATCAGGGAACAGACGTCGTCATTGATTTGACAGCCAAGATGAGTAGCTGTTAGAGGGCCATCTACATCATGGGCCCTTGGATATATTTCGCACAATCTGTGCAAAGACAGACCGGATAGGAACCGATGACACTCATTTAAGAGCTTTTAGGGCAATTGGGATCGGTGCCTGGAGGAACCGTAGCGCTGTGTAGAGCAGATAATTAATAATAATAATAATGATAACGTTTATAATGATGGTGATGGTGATGGTGATGAAAATGTTGTAGTAGTGTATTTCCTGTATGGTGTGATTCAAACTGGGTTGCCACATAAGGCATGGTACATTTAAACTGGAGAGTGTCACGGGTGAACAGGAGTTGCTTGCCTTTTTGTACCAATGTATAGATACCAGATGCATGAGACAACTGAAGGAATGTAGGGGCTAGGAGACACTGTAGAGATTTGTATTAGCAGGCAATCATTTTCATCACTCATCTCAAACTGTAGTGCTGCTGTGCAAATGTTGGCACAATTATGTGCATGCTGCTGTTTCCTATAAAAACAGAAACTTGATTACACAGCCCCTTTTCCTTATTAATTCCACTTCAAACATGGCACTATACATTTTACCATTTCTCAGAGCATTGCAAAAACAAGTATTAACAAGGGAAGCGACTATCGATCGAAGGAGAAACAGACAAACAAACAGAGCAGACAGCAGTGCTGTTAGTATAGCAGGGCATCGGGGGGGGGGACAGGCTTCCACCCAGACCACCGGCTGCCGGCAAGGGTGCCCCCACCCCGATCTCTCCCTCTGGATGGGCAGTAGTGTCCCGTCAGGAAGGATCCCAACCCTCCTCTGCAGCATGGGCCGTGGCGCAATTCAAGAGTTCAGAGACGCGAGCGCGACAGCTGCAATGCAATGATTTTCTACACAGCATTTCTACATCTATTTCTTCTTTACCGTCGGAGCCGTTTCCCACACTGTGACAGGACATTTAGTCTCGCCGGATTACCTGTCGGAATGCGCCGGTATGATAGCTGACTGCCATATTTTGCTTTGGGTTTTTTTTTTCGGTCACAGTTACGTCCCCTGATTTTATTAGTTCATTACANNNCCCATCCACCCACTAAATGCCAAGGGTGTTGATTTTGCTATAGATCTCCAAATCAGATCAAAGGTCAAATGGTAGGATTCCGATGGTCCCGACTCCCCACACATTATGACGAGACGTATGTTGGGTAGCATCCACACCAGCCTATTTCCATATTTCCAGTTGATTCATTTGCATATTGAATTCTGTCTTCCTCATTGTGAGGATTACTCTATACTTACCCACACATACAAATCGGACACACGGACACACACACACACATACACACACACAACCATCTCAAGCATAAATGATCTTCTGTCCGTCAAAATGCCTCCCCCGGCCGGGGCGTTAAGACCCTCCAGTACAGTAATTGATTCATTAATTATGCAAATAGGAACTCTGTGTCCAACATGGGCTACCAATTTAGCTTTAGTCTTCCCCCACCCCCTGCATTAACATCCATCCTACTCTTCACTCCCTGACAACAATGAGGGCCTGCCGCTCATCTCTCATGAGTACCTGCAACCCTCTGCCCGCGTACTCTTGAGCCTTTACAATGAAGAAATCCTCCCATTCATTATTCAGGATTTCTCATTCCTCTGTAATGCTGAAGAACCCTGGTTAAGTTACACTGCTCTCCTCTGATGACTCCTCTCCTACAGTCTGGCACGGCCGCACAGCCCACCTACTTTCAACCACTCACAGACATTTCTTTGTCTCTTCGTCCTTTTTTTCTTTGCAAACACCACCATGGATTACATTTAAACTGGAAAGTGTATTTGTCTTTTCTTTGTCTCTCATGGCTTTTGTCTCCATCTCTTTCTCTCTCTCTCACACACACACACACATACACACACATACGTTCCGACTTGTGTAATTGGTGTAATTCTTGTAGAGGAAGGCACTTTGAGGAATCCTGGGGAATCCTGTATCCCTAACAACCGACCACGCCGGAGGCGCCATAATAATGATGCTAGCACTGGGCTAGCACCCTCCAACCGTAGCTAGCTTCCCCCCATAGTGTTTCCATGCCTGTGCACGCATGTATACGTGTGTGTATACGTATGTATACATGTGTATGTGAACCTGTTCTTGGGTTTGTATGTAAGTCTATCCGTGGTGTTATTTGTTCTTATATGTAAAGGCATACCAGGAAAATACAAATCATAGTTGTATTTTCCCTTCGCAGCAGTGGAGTTCCATCCCTAGCTTGTGAACACACAGCGTGGGCCAAACAATTGTCCCAAACAAAGCATTTTGGTGTAAATTTGAAGCCTCGGAGCTGCCAAGTTCCCCACTGCTCTGTCTCATTAGAATTTTGGACTGCAGCTGCAGAACTCTCACGCATAGGCTGCTGCCTGCTGAAGAGTGTGTCTGTGTGTGTGTGTGTGTGTGTGTGTGTGTGTGTGTGTCTCTGTGTGTGCATGCATGTGTGGAATCACAGAATTATATTTGACAGAAACTTAAAAAATTAAAAAGATGGGTGAAAGAAAGTTTATATATATATATATATATAACAATGAGAATAATACGTTTCTATGTCAATACAACTCGCAAATGCCAGTCTTGACTATAAATAAAGTACTTTACGTTGATCAAATGAAACTATTTAATGTTATCTATCCTCAGAGCGAGTTTATTGAATAGTAACAAATAAAAAAAACACGTGTTCCCAACAAGTTGACATTTAATATGCTAGATGGCATATATCGATGATTGTGTTTGTGAAACTATTTTAAAACATCGTAAAATTGCAGTGTTTTCTGCAAGTGAAACCGTATAATAGCATATGGACAAAACATAGGACGACTTATATTTTTGTATATGCCTTGCTATATTTAAATAAAGCAAGGCATATACAATTTGCCATCTCCTTTACCTGTTCATGGTGTGTATACCTTACCTGGTCTGTGTGCTTTAATGAAGACGTAGAGACACACGTGCCTCTTTGCATTCCCAGGTGTATTGTGTTACTGGGACTGAGTCTAAAACGTTGGGGAATAAAACAACAAGGTCAGGGAAGTGAATTGGAGATCGTTGTGCACCACTGCTGGCTTCAGGCCAGCTAAGTGCTTTCCACAACGTCTCAAAGCCCCACAAGGATTAAGCCTAATGTGTGTTGTTGCGCTGCCGAAAAAGCAAAGAAAATCTCTGGTATTAGGAAGTCAATCACAGGCGACTCTTTTAAAATACTAATATGGATTCTAGATCTACGAGATCTCGACCTATCCAGTTCTCGTCTTTGTAGTGACATATGATTGCTATGATATCTGCTATTCAACTCATAGGATTAATACACATTTAACAGTCTTTTACTGTGGAGCTAACATTGCACACGTGCGTGTGCATGCACACACACACACACACACACACACACACATACACACAAACAGACATACACACACACGCACGCGCACGCGCACACGCACACACACACGTGAGAAAGAGATACAACGAAGATGGAAAGACATAGAGGAAGTAGAGACAGCGCCAACAGATGCTACACAGTGATGCAGTGCAGCAGGCAATGCAGTATAGCTGTGGTTATAGTGTGTGTTACAGTCGAGTAATGCTGACAAGCAGCTCTAAGTTATTACACTGCTTATTGATCCTATAGCGGCGGTTCTGATAGGGCTCCTCCGTGTTTAATAGCGGCCCACGGTAAAGGATGAGGCGACACCTAGTGGTAGGAATGGTTGCCAACTGTTGTAAGGACCTGTACAAAACAAATGTACATTTAATTGTGATGGAGAAACAAATGTAATAAAAATTATATATATGTTTAGCCAGGCAGCTTTGAGATTATAACATAAGGCAGTATATATAGTATCTATTTTTCATTGTCACTTGGGCAGGATATTATGTCTAGGGAAGTGGTCAGGAACCTTTTCAGTCGACCGAGCAACATTGAATTATATGTCATTGTTAGTAGAGCCAAATAAGTGAACATATTTATCATTCAACCTTTTTAGTGAAGATATTAATTCCTATGCAATCACTGAAAGAGCCATAGGTTCCTGAACCCTGGTCTATGGTGTCAAACTCCAGGCCAAAAGGTACTGGGTTCGATCCCAACATTACCTGTAGGCATCCGAGAGTAAGACGCCTAACCACTATCACGTTAATGACCTGAATCAGAATTAGGTACTACAAGATTTAAGTTTTAATACAATATTTGCTGACTCAACATTTAAATATATTTAGTAATTGTAATAATGTACAGTAATGAAACAAAACATTTTCCTTGTCTATTGGATGAGGCTTTTTTCAGTGATTGTTCGGATATCCCGAATATGGTACAAACAAACTTTACTTGATAATCGTTCGGATATCGGATAAAGATCTTAATTCTTAGTTCCCAAAAACGTTTTAATTAACGTTTTAATCTTTTTGAAGAAAGATTTTGTGATACTAGCAATAAATGTGATTATTACAATTCAACACAAGAGGGCGCTATCGATCCGTAAAAGATTTTTGAGATGCAGGCAGTGCAACAAAGTGGTGGTTTTATTTTGTTAGGCAGTGCATAGATGGAAAGAACTGTGCTGTTAAAGTGATATGTTGTAAATCCTACACTTCCAACAGGAAGTTATTTTTTAATATTCAGTCTAAAATAATAAATAAAGTAAAAAGATGGCTACCAACTCAGGAAATGAGAGTCACTGAAGCCCCTGACAGAAGTACTGCTCATATTTACTAATTCCGTCACCATTTTGAAAATATCTCCATGCACCAAAGGTCAGCGAAGTAGGCCGCTATTTTCGTTTCCCTGCGTATTAGAAGGTGCTGCTGGATGTCCCCCCCCTACCATCAATCCACACGCCTCAAGGTGTGAAATCACCCACTTCCTGTCGGTGCCCGCTCGCTGACCTCTCCCGTCGTATATTGTCGATTCGGGATGGGTGGCCGTGCGCCTCGCCGCCGGAGCGTCTCGCCCTCGGTGCTGACGCATGATCCACACGGCGCCGCCCCTCCCAGGCCCCCCTCCCAGGCCCCCCTCCTGTCATCCAGGAAGTGGGCCTTTCTGACAGGCTCCCGTCTTCCTCCCTTCCTGCGACCCCGCTGTCAAACATGTGCATATTTACGGGCGGGGCGAGGCGGAGGAAGAGACGCTGTCAATTCAGGAGGAAGCCTAATAGCTGCATCAGGAGGGACGAGGGGACGTCCACTGATTTGTGCTTGATCGTATTAGGATGGAATAGAGAGTGTAGCGATTATAAGCACCGAGGGATGCGGTGGTCATGGCTGAGCTGACAAGGAAACATACAGGGGGGCGAGGATCGGGGCGAGGATGCTGTGTGGATACTGGAATTAAAGAAAGAAAGTTAAAAAAAAAGCAAGAAAAAAAAGCAAAGGCGCTGCAGACTTCTGTGTTCGGCGTGTTGGGAACCACAGCAGCCATCCCGGATCAACAAGTCACTTGGCCTGCAAGAGGCTGGGGTGCATGGGTCCATAGAGTCTGTACCCCCCCTCCCCGCTCTCCACTAGAGAGATGCCGTACAACTTTGTGGTGGAGGACTGGAGTCAATTGATCAAACTCCTGCGAACCGCTTCAGTCCTCGGGCGAGGAGTCCATCCAGGGTGGAGGAGACGCCCCCCGCCAATATCTCTTCCTCTGAAGAGATACCATGAAGAGGAAGAACGCCCCCCGCCCAACCTGCCACCCACCCCCCTGCCCAAGGCAGGCAGGCAGGCAGGCAGGCAGGCAGGCCTGCAGGCAGGCAGGCAGGCAGGCAGGCAGGCCTGCAGGCAGGCAGGCAGGCAGGCCTGCAGGCAGGCAGGCAGGCCTGCAGGCAGGCAGGCAGGCAGGCCTGCAGGCAGGCAGGCAGGCAGGCCTGCAGGCAGGCAGGCAGGCAGGCTTGGCTGGTAAATATTTATTTTGCGGGCTCTCCACGGAGGGCCCCAGAACCTCTGTTCCGAGCCTCACTAAGAAAAACTTTCGCCGGCGCGGGAGCGAACACAAACCCAATGCAAACAACCCCCCACGCCCCGCCCGTCTGCCGCACGCCACGCCCGCGCGCCTGTTTACTCAGACGGCCGCGCCGTGCCATGACAGACGGGTGCATACGGGCGGGGGTGGG
>JAOPJO010000097.1:15685294-15701457 GCA_027123675.1 Molva macrophthalma
TCTCTCTCTCTCTCTCTCTCTCTCTCTCTCTCTCTCTCTCTCTCTCTCTCTCTCTCTCTCTCTCTCTCTCTGGGGGGAGAATGTAGATTATGATGCCATATGTTTGTGGATAACAGACACACAAAGCTACAGAAACATGCCTCTACAGGCATGTCAGATGTATAGTACACATTAACTTACCCATGCACACATTCTACAAGGTGATTGTATTTTAACTGCTGATTATTCATTCTCTAGTAATTCCTCGATCTAATCTTCATTCGAGCGTAACGACTTGACAAACGACACGTAACAAAACCGCTTTTCATTGCTGTCTGAATATCGGAAATGACATGGGCACATTTTTCAGTGCTATCAATTAAAAAATCCTAGACAAAATAGATTCATGTCAACACATACCTAATGCATGATCTCACTTCCTGTTCCTCACTTCCTGTCCCGACCCCTAGTGCTGGTGAAGGGTCAGGTGACCACCAAGTACTACCGCTTCCTGGCCAAGCACGGAGGCTGGGTGTGGGTGCAGAGCTACGCCACCATCGTCCACAACAGCCGCTCCTCGCGACCCCACTGCATCGTCAGTGTCAACTACGTCCTGACGTAAGTGTTTTGTATAAAAACAGATACACATAGCCACATGTAGTCATGGAGATGTGAAGGTATATGCCTCCTTATGACGTTACTGGAGCTTGAGAGTAGCATCTTCAGTATAGGATGGGCTGCTGTGGGTGGTATCTCAGGGAGAGTGGGTGTCTGTACGCTGTATATATAGTGCGTTGAATAAACATGTTAAGCCATTTGAGAATGAAGGTTTACTGAGGGCCTGCAGAACAGTGGCAACGTGAAAATCGAACATACATTGTCTGCATTGTGTTCACTAATATTGATTCATTATGTTTGCAAAAACGTTCCATGTGATCCCTGTGCAGTCCGTGTTTAAATCTCAATCCGGTCCCCTTCATTGTAAAACCATATCAGCCTCCTGGCTCTGAGAGAAGAAATCCTGCTGCTTCTCGCTATTTTCCCTACAAATCCATGAAATACTAGACAAGCCTTTTCTAAAGGAGCTGCATGTAATGAGAGCACAGAGAACACCACGGCCCTTTGAGATCGCAAGACAAACCTCAGGGTCCAACCCTATCAAAAATACTGTCACCATTGATTTGCAGTCTGAGGGAAGAAAAATCAATAAAACAGTGAATTAGGAATCAATAGCTATTTCAGTAGCGGCACACACTGGACTTTGGTTTGCTCGCATTGGATGATCCACATGTTGCTGCATTGGGTTTGTTTGTCGGTGTCTACGTGGGTTGGTCATGCCCCACAAGCAAAATCAAGCCAAAAAGGATTCAGAGCGGAGGTGAACCGCGGCCCCGAGGCAGGGTTGACCGGATGTTGGGACAGTTTATTCACGGCTCAATAATGTGTAGAAGATCAACACTACATTTAGAAATGTTAAATTAAATACGCCTCTGAAATAAATATGGCACGAATGTATGGCTTATATTATGCATCAAAGTAATTACTTGTTGTAAATATTTGACATTTGTCAATGTTTGTGGCTGGTATTTCAAATTCACAAAAAAAAAAATTACACCCAACCAAAAACAACAACAAAAAAAAGTGAGTGGTATGCTAGTTTAACTGCTAAGTCGTGATTACATATTTTACCTTTGGCATTCATATTTAATTTGGTCAGACTATACAAAGAGTTAAGAAAATGATTGTATCTCATGGGTTCTATTACATAAAATATTAGCAAAAATGATCAAAAAGATCATTACGGTATTCATAATGGTCTAGATCATTATTATGATTTGGTTGCATGACATGCTGCATTGCTATATATTGACATTGCAGCTTCTATTGATCTTCTATGCAGCTCCAGGGTACGGCAACATATGTGCGTTACACGATGGGAAGAGAGTGAAGGATCAACTCTAATTTGTTTTAGTAGACCCATAATTCCTAGTGGCGCCGTTGTGTACACAAGTGTATGTGTGTGTGCCTAAATGTGCATGCATGTTCTTATTAACAAATATGCTAGTGTTTATGTGTATATATGTGAAGGACACACACCCACACACACAGCTTATTATAGCTGTTGATATCACTGGTCTTGCAATTCCTCAATTCGCCTGTTTCACCCGTGGAACCACTTTGATCAAACAGATTCCCTTCAAGCTAGGGTAGGCAATTTGGACTTACCAGCCAGCCAGAGTAAGCTAGATTTTGAAAGTATCTAGGCAAAAATCCTCACTCCTCCCATGAGGCCTCCCACCAAAGACTCTCTGAATAGCTTGCTAGCTTCAGCAATAGGTCTGCCCAGCCTTATGGAAGAGTCCAGTCCTAAGCGGTGAGTGCATAATGGGTGGGTGCCGAATTAAAGGATTGGATGGGCTTATTACAGGCCTCCGACAAACACAGATACTGTATTTTTCTACTTTTTGGCAAAGCATTTGATTTGATGATTGGCATCGTGATGTAAAGAGAATTTCAACAAATATGACAAAAATCAAAAATCGAAAATAAATAACCTACCCTATCTTTAAATAAGTGCCCCGGCAAGGATCAGCCCCCGGCATATTCCAGACTCAAGCTGGCCTGACGTTGAACCCCGACGGAGACTTCTGCTAAACAGCTGAGTCTGCACAAAAGAGCGAACTGGGACCCGCATTGGCTGAGACCATAAGTCACCTGGGGCACGGCTGGGACGGCAGGACGGCGGGACGGCAGGACGGCGGGACGGCGGGACGGCTTGGCCTGGTCCCCGCCGCCGCTGCTGCACCTGCAGGAGCAAACAAGGCTCAGGGCGCAGAGGCATGCTAGTGGCTGATCAAACACGTGGGCGCGATGGCGTACATAAGGAGCGGGTCGTATTTAGAGTCAGCATTACACCGTCTGGCTGTGTGGGGTCAGGCACGGGCCACCGGGCGGTTCTGGAAGCGTCGGCAGCTGCTATAGCGCTACAGTGAACGTGATAAGTTAAGAACAGGCCCCGTGTTTGCCCAGCGCTTGACACGGGGGCCCTTCCTGCAGCTCCCTCGGTGGAGACACTCTCTTGTGTCGGGGTCAGCCGCGGGCCAGCGGGTTCGAGTGTCACTAACGCGGCCCGTTCACTGTGTGCACACGGGCAAGGGACACATTAAGAGCAATAAATCTGTCGGAAAACAATGTGGCCGTTTTTGCAAAAAGGAGATAGGAGAACGTAACATGAAAGCCCACAAGTAGAGCTTTAGTGTGTGTGTTAGCGTGTGTGTGTTGGTGTGTGCGCGTGTGTTGATGTGCGGGTGTGCGTTGGTGGGTGTATGTGTGTGTGTTGGTGTGTGTGGGTTGATGTGTGTTGGTGTGTGCGCATGTGTTGATGTGCATGTGTGCGTTGGTGGGTGTATGTGTGTGTGTTTGTGTGTGTGGGTTGATGTGTGTGTGTATGTGTGTGTGTGTGTGTGTCGGTGTGTGCGTGTGTGTGTCAGTGTGTGCGTGTGCATGTCTGTGTGTGTGTGTGTGTGTGTGTGTGTGTGTGTGAGTGTGTAAGAAGCACAAGCTTACACAAATGTTGTGCCCTGGCAATGGTTCTCGAGTGTTGGAGAATGATTAACCTCAACTCAAGGTGTCTGGGATTTTCTTCTGCACTTCACAGGGCTCTAAGCAGAGAAGTGGGAGGGGAACGTCTGGTTAGCTTATCGGAATGGTTGTGTTCACACCTCATTGTCCTCACGTGTGGGGAGAGAAAAAGATTGTATCTTTATTTACTGTTGGTCAAGACATCGTCTGTTGTGTTGAATATGCCACTTGTTTGTCGTCCAGCTACTACTTCACTATTCTATGGCCAATGGACAAAATTGATGTCGCATTTTCTAGCCTTTATGGTTGCCCAACACTACTTTCACCACCCGCTCTATCTCCATCTCTACGGCTGCTGTGTTGTCCCTGAGTGATGGATTGCAGCCTAAAAGTGAACGAGACCAAGCACCAAATGTACGGGGGGAAACTAGGAAAGAAAGGCGCTTGAGCAACACTAATCCTTCCGACCATAAGGTGCCTTTAAGCAAGGCAGTTAGCCATTGATTGCTCCAGCGAAACCGTTCAGTAACTCAGCAGAGGCAGCTGTGGACTGAACAGCTTCCAGATGTGAAAGTGCAACCGTATGAACGTACGGCAGCGCAATGTTTCAAAAGCGCATCAAGGCTCATAAATCACGGCCTGAAAGAAGACAGGGAGCAAGATCAAACATGCATTAGCATATCAAAATAATCATACATCTGTATTCTTGCTTGTTTGTCAAAAGGGACACGGAATACAAGGGCATGCAGCTGTCTCTGGACCAAATGAGCCCGAGTAAGCCGGCTTTTCCCTATGCCAACACGCAGACCGAAGACAGGAAGGCCCCAAAGTCACGTCTGACCCAGGCTAAGGCCAAAGCCAGAGTGTCACCCTACCCACAGGTAATAAAGCAGCACACAAAATGAAGCACGCTTATTACACGATACCGGGCTAAGAACCAGACACCAGCTCACCGCCTCATGTGTTTCACCAGCATAAACATTGATTTCTATTTCCAACCTCCTGAGGATCGCCATTAACCTCGGAATGTCCCAACAGTTTTCAGCATACAACCCGGAGCGCTCGGAGTCGGACCAGGACAGCCAATGGGGAGGGAGCCCTCTGACGGACTCCGCCTCCCCCCACCTGCTGGATCACGGGGAGGCGTCCGAGGCGTCCTGCGCCTACAGACTGTATCCCGACTCGGGTTCCCTGTGTTACGGCCTGCCCCTCTCGGAGGAGGACCTCGCCCACGCTCAGGGGCACGCTCCCGGGTCCGCCTGCGACCGCACCCGCTGCCCGGGGGGGCGCTACTTCCTGGGAGCCCCTCAGCTGGGACGGGAGGCGTGGTGGGACGCCACACGCTCCGTTCTCTCGCTGCCGAAGTCCTCAGGGGAGGGCGGGGAGGGCTACGACCTCGCCTCCTACCACGGAGCCATCCACGGTGAGGTGCTAGCGATGGCCATCTGCCGCGGAGACGAGACGCGGCGGAGCGTTTTAGAGCTATGTTATTACGAGACATGCTAAATGGTTGACAACATTTCTAGCCAAAATGCCAATTAGTACCATCTGTTATGCAAAAATGTCACTCTTGTTTTGTATCTTCAAACAAAGAAATGATTCCCACAACTTGTGGTTTATAGCAGCAGAGTGGGGAGAGGCTTCCACATGAATCCATGTGGCGCGCAGGACGGGTTCAGATGACGGGTTCAGATGCTGGTAGAATGACGTTAGAGCATTTGATTCGCTCGGTTCCAGTTGTTAAGCTAACCTCTGCATTCTCCCCATCAGGGCGGGCCCACTGGGACGAGGAAAGCATTGTGAGCTCGCCAGACGGAGGCGGTTCCATCAGTGACCCTGGGGAGCGTTACCACGGCGACCCCTTCCGGGCCAGTCCTCAGGAGCCCAGCAAGATGGAGACCCTGATTCGCGCCACCCAACAGATGATCAAAGAGGAGGAGAGCCGCCTGCAGCAGCACGTCGTCTCGGGTCGCCTCTCCAAAGCCCACAGCCCCTGTTTCGCCGCATCCGGTGCGGGCCTGCCGCAGAGCTCCATGGCCGGGGCGGGGGGGATGGACGCCGCCACGGAGCGCCTCCTCCACCGGGACGGCGGGAAACCGCCCGGTTCCCACGACAACGACGAAAACACCACCAGCCCGGCGTCGGTGTCCCGCCTAAGCAGCCCCAGCTCCGACGGGGTGCCCAGGTCAGGCCTGTCCCTCACCAAAGACTACATGCAGACGGACCTATCCCCCCACGCCCCCCAGGCTCAGGGGAGCCCGCTGATCTACTCAGCCCAGGACCGGCACACTCTGGACAGGCAGCCGGCCTACGCTCTGACCGGGTACTCCCTGGAGCAACTGTACGACCAGGACAGCATGCGGGGCTACTCTGGCCTGGGGTACGGAGGGGTCCAGTACGACGTAGCCTCCCACATGAGGATGCAGACTGACCAGATGCAGGGACACAAGGCCACCTCTGTTATCATCACCAACGGGAGCTGACCACATCCCATGTCCGTGGACTCTCCTGTCTAGATGTGGAAATTGCAGCGAGAAAGCAGTGTGTGTACACCTTAAATGCTGTGTTTTGATGCGAATAGCAAAAGACAAGGAAATTGCAAAAAGCTACCTGTACACTGGGATAACCCTCCCATCTTTTTGTTTCACACACACAAACTAGTCTTTGTTAGATTTAGGTTAAACACATAGCAGTTTCTGTTTATTTTAGAGGAACATGTCATTCTGAGTTCTAGCGTCAGTACTCGAAGTGTCCGTGACACAAGGCTGATTTCTGTGTGGTTAAACATCAAGCCAAGGTTTCTGTCTCAATCCCGATACGGTCCATTGGTCTCCTGAGTTAATCTGTTCCGGACACAATTTCCAAAGCCAGGACGAAAATGTGTTGTTTCCTTGCCCCTTCACCCGCGGTCTGATTGCACAGAGCATAATGCTTGACGCATGGAAATCAATATGGTTGAGGAGAGTGTTTCACCATCAAAATATGTCAGTATTTTTTGGTATTTATTTGTCAGTGGGTCTAATAGGCAATTTGTTGTTTTCTGTATGTGTTGTCATTATTCATGTTGAAGTAAAGTATGAGTTCATTTTTGTGGAATTACTTTAAGTCGATTGTTTTGAGTAATACTTGTACAACACCCATCAAATTTGATTAATGATTGAGCAAAGCCAAAAAATAATGAATGTAATATGGGAAACATCCAAGCCAAGAGGTGCGCTGAGCTTAATATATAAAATGCCATTATGCCATCCAAATAAAGGCATTTGATTCTGTTCAACATTAGCTTCTGGCTACATTGTTTCCTTACCTATCAAAGGAATAGTTCACGCTTTTTCCCTCCAACCTTTGGACTTTTCTGGAAGGGTCGTTTGTTTATCATGTCAGTTTGGAGAAAATAATTGTCGATATAAAAGATAAATTGTAAAGGACGCACGTAAAGGAGTATTGTTTTGAACACTCTCTGAATTTGTTCTGCTTTTTTTGTTTGCTTTTCCGTATTATTTTATGTACAATGTTTGTTAAATTGCTTTTATTTGGTTTAATTTATGATGTAAATATCATTACATGATGACTGTTTAGACAAGAGGTCAACAAATTATTTATTAAATTGGTAATAATGTCTTTAAAATCCAAATAAAGTTGGTGCATTGGTTTTCTATTAGCAAGCCACATCTGGAAAATAATAAGCTTTTGTACTCATACAATACTGCTACTGCCAACGAAAAATAATAATCCTGACAAGTATGATGGGGGACTTAGCAGGGCCCTGTCAAAAAACACAATCTAAGGCCAAGCGAGTCTACCCTGGATAAATAAAGGTTCAATCGTTTTCTAACTTGACACAAAGTTGCCTATTCATGTGTTCAGATCATCCTTGTGTCTGATAAATATTATAATTCTATATTGTATTCTAATACTAACATTAAGCAAACGAATATCAAACAATTCATCTCACTTTGCTTTTCGCTTGTTTGGTCCAACCACCTTGACACAGATAAAGCAGCATATAAACAGTCAATTGTGTAAATTACTATAACTTACAGGAAGCTGTTTTTGCATTTGACCTTTCACCTTTCAAACAGCGGACAGTTTGCATCTCATTTGAGAGCGCTGCATGCATCAATGACTTCTGGTGTTCTCAGAGTGATTCAACCTGCACATTTAACCACTTACACCCCCCCCCCCCACACACACACACACACACACACACAAGCTGCAGAGGTACTTAGCTCTGGCTTTTATCATTTTTTTGAATGTTAATACAAGTTATTCCTAAGTAGTCGGCGCCCCAGTCCAACCTGTCTGTGGCTGGGAGAGAGAAAGTGAGGGGGAGAACGTCTGGGGGTGTCTGAGTGCAGGGCCCCATCAATCAAGGTTGACGTGGCTATCTGATGGCCAGCCAAATATCCTCAACGTTGTTGCTCCGGACAGCGGAGCTATTACAACGCACTTTTGTTGACATCGCCAAGTCTTATGTGTGTGTGTTTGTGTGACTTTGTTTGTTGGGGAGTCTTAATAATAACAACCATACAGTATGTGTTTGAACCCCCCCCAAAAGTTGGCCCACTTTTCCTATTCCAGCCGGAGGGCATTCACATGTAGAGCCAGCTAAAAAGGAGCCAAACGCTGGGCCTATTGCCCAGACTTTCCACGCCTAACACCTTCCACAATTGGCTAATTGTAGCTTAGCCACTAAACCTCTCTTTCAGTAGGCGCAAGATTGTTCTGTTTGTTATGATGGCTGTTGATTATTAATCAAGCAAAAATAACAAAACACTGATCTGTTGTTCAGTTTTTCCCTCTCCAAAAAATACACGTTGTGAATGATCGACACGTTGGAAGACTTAAGAGCTTATTAAATCTAAAGCCAAAACCACAAGCAGAACTGCAAGTTTAAAGGTGTGTTTATATTGGCTTTATTTTCATTGGCAAACATTAATACATCAGATAACGGTAAGGTATTATGGGTTAGCTCAAGCAAGCGCAACACAAAATCTAGCTCCTCTTGAAACATATTGTTCTGGAGATTGGTCCACTTGTGCCCTGTTGACCTTTTTCAGTTGACATCACGATACGTCACAGCGTTGGCTGGAGGCAAAACAAAGCAACAACTGGAGGCAAATACAAAGAGTAGGCTGCACCACCCAATCAAACCAGGTCATCTTGTTGTGTTGTTGAGTGCCAGAAATAAATGTGTCATGTCCACCTAATCAGAAACTGGGAACTAGGAGGAACAGGTGATTGATCTTGTCACTCACTTAGCAGATTAGCTAAAATAGTTATAGTATGACCAGAGACAATCCCAAAGATTTCACAACAATTATGTTAAGTCAATGCTTAACAAACACTCTCGAATATGGGATGTAAGTTACTTTATTTTGCCATGCAAGTGCAGTTCGCAGTTAAGATATAGCCATTTGCTTCATTTACAATAACCATAGCTCTATAGAACTGGCAGCATTTTGCATACTATGTTAGTTCTACAGCAAGGTCTCAAATAATTGTACCATTTCACCTCTGTGATCGGAGACAGCGACATGTTTTGAAAGCGTGGTTGTTCTCCTTAGACGGTACCTTATCAGGGTCTAATATGTAACTGCCATCTAGTGATTATTATCCAGTTGAATGAGGTTAGGATGAGTCTGATTCTGGAGCAGGTCCTTTCTACAGCTCAACGCCCGCCAGTCACTTGAGATAGAGATACGCATGTAGGTTGTTTTTAGGGGCAGAACAATAAAACAAACTCAAGTTGAATTGCTTGTCATATTCAGATAAACATAAAAAAATGAAAATAATAGCTGTTGTTTGCAATGCAAACAACAGCTGTCTCCACCCTAAGCTCCACCCAACGCAACACACATTTTACTAACAGAAAAGGGGTTTCTTTAGCCCACTACTTTGGGTGGCCCCATTTTGTAGTGTCGTCCCAAATGCGAGCGTATAAAACTGGTTCCCCACGTAGTGCACTACATATCCATTTCCGCAATATACCCCATGATGCATTTCATTGTCGTCGGTTTCATCCAATGGAGATGGTCCTGCTTATACGTTATTTATGAAAATTATCTATCACAGGGTGACATCTGGCACGTGTCGGCTTGATTATGCAACAAATACACCTCACACCGATACATTTCCTGCGCATAATTAGTGTCCTAGTTCCCCCTATATGTATTCCCTAAATAGTGTACTATGTAGTGCTCACTATAAATTAAATAGGGAATGAGGGAACAAGTGGGCAAATTTGAACACAGCCACAGTGTAGTCCACACAGGACCAGCCTGACTTAGTGCTGTGTGGAGTAAGGCTCGAGCATTTTCAGCATATCATGTTCGACTAGCTAAACAACGACAGGATGGGTTGGTGTACACGTGGCTCTCAGACTAACACAAAAGCTGCGCTTGAGTGATCTCAGACCCGGGATGAAAGTGCAACAGGGTTGGGCCAATTCTATTAACCTTCCATTGAACGAAGAGCCAAAACCGCTGCAAGGGAAAATGAACAACATGTTTCTGGACTCATCAGTGAACTTTATCACCTTGTAGAAAAAACTAACGTTGGAGCTTAATCATCCTCTAAAACACACAAAAACACACACACCCACACACCCACAAACGACGACCTATCATGAGTGTGCAACTTCGTTCTGTATGTGTTGTGGGTGTGCCCATTAGATATGCACAGGTGTGTTTGTGCATGTGTTTTGTTAATGCGTTTTGGCAATTTTTTTGTTAATATGTCCCGGTTAAACACACCGTAGCCAGTGGTGATTGGTTCTAGACGGCATACTACAACAAAACATTCCACTGGGAGTGACGGCTGCAGTTTCATAGAGTGACCAACAAGTGGGTCAACCAAAGGTGAACAATGTAAAATCCTTCACCTTGTACTTTCTCGTGAGGCCTGTCGAGATGTTGCGTCAAACATCAGTGAGCCTGAGCCATTTAGGTGTTTTGATTGACTGAACCAGGATATTGAGGTCACCATTGGTCGATCTGATTGGCTGAGCCCGAAGACAAGGGTCAGGGCTGTATGTTGACCCAGTAACAAAGACGGAAATAAGGTTTGAGTTTCGTACTTTTAACTGCATGATCGGCTAGTTTTATTTGATAGACCTATACAGTCCTATACAGATGAAGGAGCTCTTTACAAATACGTAAACATTAGTTACAATAACCATGAATTTATTTTGATTGAAATTTAGTTCATCATGGAATCATGTTGTCATCATCTTGACGGATTATTATACAATAAATGTTGCAAGAAACATGGAGGGAATACGTGTTCAAGACGGTGTTGAGTGTTCAGTTTGGAAATTAAAATCCTTGTCATTTTAACGAGTGGAAACACAATTTTAATTTTCATGGTCATTTTCCCTCTTATATGTCACATAATGTAACCGTCAAATACACATATAAGTATAGCACAGATTTTTGAGATAGGGGACGAAACATGTTGTAGATTGTCTTTTTTACAACCAAGTTAATTTAAAATGGACACATTTGCAGACAAAGTCTCGGGGAATCCATGTAAAGGAACCTTTTTTTCATGAACATGATTCTTCTGAAGATAGACATTTAGTCACCTTATAACAGGATTGGGTCAACTCCAGCATTTACACTAAACAGCATGCTTATTACATGTTTTCAATCAAAGAAGAGCTTAAAGACCTTAAATGTTCGGATAATGTTAATTATAGTAATTCAAGTAATAAAGTGGAATACAAACCATTTTCTTTGATTTCACACAATACTGAAGAACCCAATGTCTAATTTGTAGTAGTTTGTATCTTCATTTTTTATATGATATATAAAAAATATAAAACCAACTTTCTTTGGCCAAGAAGGAGGCATTGCAGGTCAGCTAGTTGGTGTTTTAATAAACAAACACAATAAATGAATCAAAGAGTAACATGTTTCTTTAAAATAACAAAAATTCACATCTGACCGTGTTGAGAATGGCTAACGCTGTCGACAAAAAACTGAATGTGTCAACAAACAACTAATGGAGATGAGAACAGATTAAGTA
This sequence comes from Molva macrophthalma, assembly GCA_027123675.1. Lineage (NCBI taxonomy): Eukaryota > Metazoa > Chordata > Actinopteri > Gadiformes > Lotidae > Molva > Molva macrophthalma. The sequence continues at coordinate 15,696,884 of JAOPJO010000097.1, forward strand.
TACTAACAAAGATTTTTCTAAACAACTGACTGAGGTGACTAATTTAATAACTGTAATATATATATTTAATTATTGTATTTTTTGACACTCAGAGTCCACTTTTCATCCAGTATTTCCACTTCTGGGTATCAATGGCCCACTGGAAAAATACAAGTAAATGGTCAGACTTAGTTACTTGGCTATACAAGTCTTGTAATTATTTGAAACTTTCATATGGAATTTCTCAACAAAAGGAATTCTCTCAATGCTAAGGGAATACATAATATGTGTTGTTTTTCTTTTTTAAAAGGCTACATTTTTTAAATTGTAATTTTTGTCAGACTTCCTTAACATTGGGAAAAAGTAAGTTTGACTAAAATGTCTTAAACTGGACAGCAATATACATCTGTTTTGCACTGTTTAGGGTGAACATTTTCTGTTGGACCAGGAGGACATAGGAACTCCACTGGATGTCATGGTGCCGTGTGTCACATCAATGCCCTCGCTAGCCACAAGTGTTCCTCATAAACCAATGTTAGCCAGTCTCTACCAATGTCAACAAGAGTTAACTCTGGAGCAGTGCCTTCAGGCCCTTAAACTGGCCCCTCTTCATATCCTCCACCAACTCCTCCTCCATCACCTCTTCCATCTCCTCAATCTCATCTTCCATCTCCTTCATCAACATGGCCAAAGTACCTCTCTTCCTCTTCAGCTGTTCCTCTATGCTGCCACGTAGCTTCAGAGTAGTCGGGGTGAAGCAATGACGATGCAATGGCTCACAGCAAAAGCACGGCATTTGTCTGTGGCTGAAGCTATTTTGATGGAATGACCTGGGTTATTTTTCTTGTTGATGGAACGTGTTTGAGTGGTTGCATGAAAGTGTGTTGTCTATTTGAATGTGTTCTTCCTCATTGTAGTACAGCTGAACATTATTCAGACTGACATTTTTCCATTGGTAACGCCATTGCTTCGTAGAACCAGTTGATGTATTTTTGACTGTTCCTCCAATGCCATCAGGGGCACCCTTGCTAGGGGATGTTGGGAAGAAGTTCCAGGTTTCTCTTTTATAACCCAATATGGGTGGTGCCTCAGAGACGAGAAACAAGTTGTTTCTGTTCTTATATTGTTAGGGGGGACCATCTGACCAAACTTACCCAGTGGTAACCCTTGCATTTCTTGTCTGAACACAGTTCAGACAAGAACGTTTTGGTGGAAATGGCAAGGTCGAACCTCTGAGGCATACCTGCATTTCCATGTTTCCATGTGTGATATCAGTGTTCTCATCTCGTTCACAGGTCTCAATTGCATTTTTGTATTGATTGATTACTTTGGATTGATTATGAACCAAACACAGATGCGTTGTGGTTTACTTTCTCAGTTGTTCCTCATATAGATGGACCAGCTCTGAAAGACTCGTTAAGGTGGATCCTACTCTCTGTTTGTTCTTTAACCCGCTCCCGTTGCATCCTTTCAACATTGATTCCACTTGCTCTCGGCTGAGAGCAGTGTGTTTGTGAGCAGGTGTGAGGCAGGCAGACCTCACTGGCCACAGAGCAACTAACTAATTGAAAGCCGTCCGCCAGTTTGGTCCACATCACAACACCTGAGGATCTGAGAACCTAAAGCATCAAGCCTGCATTTTCATGACATTAACACAGACATGTTCTCCCATCAGATGGTTTTGGTGCTGTGAGGTGGAAGTACCGCAGAACACAGGAAGAGGAATAGCCGAGCTTCACAGTTAGGTAATTGTTACAATTACTGTTGAGGTTGATCAAGGGATCTGTTAGGATCATTCTCTGATGTCTTGAGTTCCATGTTATGGTGTCAGTTTTATCTGTTGTCATGCGTGAACAGTTCAGGTAGAACTCCCTGACAGACTGGCTGATCGCCTGCAGGAATGTTGCTTTTGTCTGTGTTGTCTGTTTCTCCTCTCTCACCAAGATGGAAGTTAAGCCAAACTGGCGGATGTCATGAAGTAAGCGATACTTCTTAAAAATCCTGCCTGACGATGTCCTAGGCTGACCAGTTGACTTGTCAGTTTCCTGTTACCATGACACAGAGTTCCCCTGTTCTTCTGTAGCGCTGGGCTAAGAACCTTGTGAAGTAAAGGGCTCTTTATTTGCCATGATTGCATCTCAGTCGGTTTCACTCTTTTGTTACCTTCTTAGTTTTCTCTTTCAAAGCTTTCATTTATTTTGCATGCCTTTTCCAGGAGTGTCTCTCTCCCGAACACTTGTAAGATACCGCCTACTCCAGCTCCAGCTCCAGCTGGCTCTTCAGTACCCTGGCCTGGTGGACTATCTGGGCGGGGTTCTGCTTGCTGCCCTGCACGGTCTGGATCTATTCTGAGCATCCTTCCAAGTCCTTCTCTTTTGCCTCTGCTCCCTTGTTCCCATATCGCCTCTTTGTTTTATGTTTTTGTCTTCAACCCTCTTCTTCCACCTTTACATCTCTTTACCGTCAGCTTCTCTCCTTTGGTCACTGTATCATTTATCTCTTCTCTCTTTTGATGCTCCCTATTTATGGTCTTTGCTCCTCCACTGCCAAGTTTATTTCTAGCCATGCTTGCCTACGGATCCATGAACAAGATATAGTAGAATTCCAATTAGACCGTTTTGAAATCCTAGTATGTAGCTATTTCCATTTACTTGACACAATGCTAATTCATACATTATTTATCTATTTATTTATTTATTTATTAAAAGCATTGTTAATATGAAATAATAGTAAAATACTTCGCCATAGTTCAACATTTGATTATATTACTACATTTAGAGTATTAATAATAACTTTATTGGAGTACTTCATCAGATTAGCAGTCAACAGTCAGACACAAAACCTGACAGTGTTGAAGTCTGATGGGGCCCAGATAAAATGTCTACATTTATTCCACAATTCTCAAATACTATTTTCAAAATAGGGAGTAGGAGTTGACATCAGAATCAGAATCAGAAACAGATTTATTGCCAAGTAGGTTTTCACATGCAAGGAATTAGTTTTGGTCTCGGTGTGCATAACAATAAACACGTATTGGGACAAGACAGGCAAAAACAAGGTGACTAGTAATAACAATAAGAATGTTAAACTGTGATCACAGAGATAAACATTTTTTGTTTAAAACACAAAAGAAATGTGGTGGTGCAATCTGGTGCAATAGTAAAGAAAATGAAATCCTACGTCTTTTCCTAACCACCTTTCGTTGACCTCGATGGAAAAGGTTAACATCAAGGAAGATTGATAAGGACTTGGGAAAAGACACCGCGGTGCTAAAATAACCCGACGGCACTGACACTGGGCTACGGGATGCAACGCTGGACGCTGACCGTTGATCGCTTGTCTCGGCCAAATGGTTTGTCGCTTTAAATGACGCTGACGCAACGAGTTACGGGACAGCATAATCTCCTTTCCTTCATAAAGGATGGTCCAGTGTACCCTATGCTAAAGGAGATAAGAAGGGAAGCATGAAGCACCTTTCCTTAGCATTTAGAGAAATCAACTAGCTCTTATCATGGCTGCCACTTAGATACTTCCAGGTCATTTCTCTAAGTGAACCTTCCTAAGCAAAAAAAGACAATAAGACCGGAGCCTATGTGGCTGTATCTCAAACAGACTTCTGTTTGGGACAGACGTCTGTTTGAGACAGACTTCCGTTTGAGACAGACTTCTGTTTGGACAGACTTCTGTTTGGGACAGACATCTGTTTGAGACAGACTTCTGTTTGGACAGACTTCTGTTTGGGACAGACGTCTGTTTGAGACAGACTTCTGTTTGAGACAGACTTCTGTTTGAGACAGACTTCTGTTTGGGACAGACTTCTGTTTGAGACAGACTTCTGTTTGGACAGACTTCTGTTTGGGACAGACTTCTGTTTGAGACAGATTTATCAGGATTATGAAAAGTTCTGATGGTTTAGACAGATACTGAAGACACAACTTTAATAGGCAAAATCTTATGGAAAATATTGTTAAAAAGTAACTTGATGTATTGTTTAATACCTAATTGATTGTTATATTCCATTTGATATGTATATTTACAAATTAGTAGTGTTTAGAAGGAGCACTTTTTTGGGCAGTATGATATAACAACCTCTTGCTGAGGACAGTTAAAGTAGTTTAAATGTAGAGAGCATACATTTAGGCAAATTCAACTCATATTATAAAAAAGAATCTATGCAAATAATGTCATGAATATCCACAGTTACTTTAACTTTTCAAGTATTTTAATCACTATACATTTCTTGATTTTGAACATAAATAAACATTTTCTATGTTTTGTCCCTTATCTCAAGAATCAGTTATAAAATAAAGGGGATGCAAAGATTGGAAGTCCCTCCAACCAGGAATGGTTTCTTCTGTTCTTATTCAATATCCGATGAGAATTCTAAATGTGTGTGTTAATAAATGATGTCATTCTAATACATGGTACTTTTCAAACGGAAAATGAAAGGAAGCCAAAAGCTAATTAGTCCTACATGTGGCTATTAGACGGACTACATAAACACTCTAAGCATCAAACCCACCCGGTGGGGGGGGGGGGGGGGGGGGGGGGGGGGGGGGGGGGGGGGGGGGGGGGGGGGGGGCGGGGGGGGGGGG
>JAOPJO010000097.1:15735073-15750162 GCA_027123675.1 Molva macrophthalma
CTCTCTCTCTCTCTCTCTCTCTCTCTCTCTCTCTCTCTCTCTCTCTCTCTCTCTCTCTCTCTCTCTCTCTCGCTATCCCTCCCTCCCACTGGTCAAGCGACTCCCCATGCTTTAATAGACAAGACTGGTGATTAGTACATGGACAAAACCTGACCTCACTAACTCACTATCCTCTGATGCTCCCTCTATTATCTCCACCCCAGCATGCCCCACAGTCATGTGGAGGTGTTCATTTTGAAACCCAACCTGTTGAGTTTGCGGTGAGCTTCGCACGGGGAGGATGCTTTGGCATAGCATCGGTAGTGGAAATTGGATCAGAAATAAGGTCATTCCCTCCACGTACGCCTAAAGGGGAGAGGTGCTGCCAACGGAGGTTCTTTATAGGTTTGCTAAGGGAGAGGCACATGTCCCATCTCATGCGTTATGTATGTGTACTTTTATTTTACTGTCTTTTAATTCTGATATCCAGACACAGGAAAGACAGATTAATAAGAAAAAAGAAGAAAATGAATAGGAAGAAACGTTGTTCTCATTCCTTGAGCGAGGCAACAACAAGAATGATTAAAAAAAAACAACCTAAACAAACCAGGGAGCATTTCCTCCGAGGTGCTCCCCTCTTCTGACCCCCGTCTCTCTCCCAGGAACACGGAGCCCTCGGAGAAGCGCCACCGGCCAGGCAGCGCTCCGGCGGACTTCCCCCCTCCCGACGACCCGGAGAAGGCCTTCTCTCGGCCGCTGCTGGGCGAGCCGCGCTCCTTCTTCCACTTCTACATCAGCGAGGAGATGCACCCTCAGCACCCTCAGAGGCAGAGCGCGCTAGGGGACCAGGGATGCCCGGCCGGGGTTGGCCCCAGGACGGGGACTCAGGGCAGGGGCCGGAGCCGGGGACTGCCGGACGGCCACGGTTTCGGAGGTATCAGCGCCTCGGTGATAGAGAGGATGGTGGACGAGGAAGAGGAGGAGGAAAACGACAACGCCGGGCTTCGGCCAATCGGAGGAGGCGGCAGAGGTACCCAGGAGTCGGCGTCGGAGGAGACGGAGGACGCACTCATGTCCCACTTTAACATCCCGAACTTTGTGAATTCAGAGTCGCCCAGTTCCTCGCTGGGAGACGACGACCTGTTGATCTGTGAGACCACCCTCCCCCCCGACGGCCGCTCCCAGACCCTGGAAGCTCACAACACCATCGCCTGAAGAGACGCTGGTTGTCCATTCCAAGGGATTATGAGACGCCTCATATTTGCTCCTCCTCACGTGTTTTGTCGAAGGGATATATATAGCCTAGTGCACCTTTTGATGTCTTTGTTTGGTTTTTGTTTGCGGTACTCGTAAATCGAAGTAGCTGAGAGAGGTGAGAATAGATTAGCCTAGGCTATTTGTTTCAAAGGTCACGGTGCTCAAATGGGAAACAACTCTTCACTATTGACGATTAGATTGTGACAATGGAGGCGTTACAGTGGGTGTAAAATAGCTCAAATGCTTCCTACTGTGAGATGGCCATGTTACGTTTGGAAGAGCCGGGCCAACAGAGTTTACTTGGGTGGGGAAGGGGAGACGCATCGTCCGTAGGCCTATTGGTTCCGCAGTTTTTTCCACTGTTTACAGTCTGTCGTGTATATCTGAAGAGCTGGAATCGTCTCTCTGCTATGGTAATGTGATGTAAAACAAGATGTTCACTCAGAGAAACACCACAACGTGCCAGCGTGCACAACTAACGACATTTAGCATCATATAAACATTAAATAAATATAAATATATATGTATATGTATAATCTGTCTATTTGATCAGCCTTTAGGTGGCTAGATGACAACATGTTTATTTTCGATCTCTTGAGGTCAGAGATTAGATTGCAAAGGGGAATTTATAAAAAATAAATCCATGTATTCTACGGATGGAACACACACGTGTTCTGTAGGTTACCCTTTACACATTTTTGCTGCAGCAATGATGCAATTATTTAGATTGACATGTGGAATATAAGATGTGGAACGCATGAGTCACCATGTTTTGGCATCATCATGTTTTATAGAAGGCAAACATCAAAGCCTGTGCAATATCTGCCTCCTCTTATTAATCGCCAATTCTCTGTATATGTCTGGATAACTCTAGACAATTACCAAGCACACACACACACACACACACACACGTACACACACACGTACACACACACGTACACACACTCCACCAGGTTTATGTAAAGCTAGCTGTGGATCTTATCACATGTAATGTGTCTCTAATGTGTCTCTTCTCTACCAGAAGTAAATTTTCAGGGAACAGTGCAGAGGTGTATCTTCAATGGTGACCGACCTCAAACTCCTAATTTGCCTAATAAACGGTTGTGCTGAGAATGCCAGTGAGTCCATCTGCAATAATGAGACATTCATGAGGGCAAATCAATCTCTTTGATGATGACAAACAGCCTATTATGGCCTTCCTCAATGTATAAGGTAGGGATTCATTCTTCAGTTCATTCACTTCCTCATCCTCTGCCCTCTCGCAATACACTTAATGTTCTTTAAAAAAGACAGCTGCATTTAAGTGCCAGGGCAGAATAAATGACCCAGGGCTCCCAGAGGGCCACACACAAGGGCTTCTTCTATTAACACAATGTTATGTACAGAAGAGCAGTTGGATTAATTAAGCGAACTGACCATCATGCACACTGAAAAAATAAAAGAAATGCTATTATGCATTTTCAAATAGATGATCTACAGAGGACCAATTAAGATGGGTGATCTATTTGGGATCTTGGTAGCCATGGGAAACGATTCTCATAAAAGGCCACTAGAAGTTTCTAAGACTGCTCGATACCATATGTATCGAGCAGTATATATGAACATGCCCTTATTCAGTTCCTTTCATGGTAAAGGAAGGAGAGAAATGTATGTTAACTCATATGAACATTTCTTTGGTTGCATTGTTTTGCATCCATGCAAAACAAATGTTGTTTGATGCTGCAATAAGCATTCTTCCTGTGGGCTGGGCAGAATCTTCCTCATTTGTTCCTAACTCGTATAAGTGTCACAACTGCGAAACACAAATTAAACACAAATGCGAAAGAAGGGCAACAACAACAAACGAGAGCATCATCAAAATATGTTGCCTATAAGTGTCCTAATTTTCCTATCCAATTAAAAAACGACAACCACTTCCCCTTAACAGTATGCATAATGAAACAATCCATTAGGTGCCATTCAAGTGCTTCGAGGGGCTAGTGGAGTTATGTGTTGTTACAGTACAACCCTAAAGCCCTAATCTTATTTAATAAGACAGCATTCCAGCAGGCTATTACAGAACAGCATGGTTTTTTTTGTTACTTGTTATTATATATATATATAAACAACATAGCCTGGCTGAGAGGAAGACTGCGTACAAGTTTGAAAGAATGGTTGCTGTTGGAGAGGACGATCAACTGCCTTGTGTAGGCCTACTCTTCAGGCCAGGCCTTTAAGCAGAGCAAGATGGCCCTTTGAACGCAAGCCACACGGAGACATGTGGGCTGGAACCATGGTTGGAACTACAGCCCTCGTGCCATCTATGAGTCACTCTAAAGAAACACGCGGTGTGGAGAAAAAACACGAAAGGAATGAATGAATCACAACCTAAAGGAAGAGACTTTCGTGTGCACTGAATCCCAAATTATTTCGGTATAAGACTGAAAACGAATTTAAATTTATTTTTAACTCCTTCATACCAAGACGAGTTTAGGTAAAAGGAGCGAATGCACAGCTCGTACGTGATCTTTCCGAACAGGGGTGGGTTCTGACCGTCTCTTTCCACTGCGCGGGGGGGGGGGGAGGGGCGATGAGCTTTGGCAGCCAGTGGATGGGGCCATGGAGCGAGGGTACTTTCTGTGAATAAAGCTCTTTCCCTCTCTTTCTTTTACCGTCTACATCAGTATACAGTATGTATAAACAACAACGGTGAACAGAAAGAGAGAGAGAGAGAGAGATAGAGAGAGAGAGAGAGAGAGAGAGAGAGAAAGAGAGAGAGAGACAGAGAGAGAGAGACAGAAAGACACACACACACACACACAGATTTATTTTAGAGATGTATATTGTATTTTTAGACTATTACTATTTCTTTAATATTATCTTATGTTCTTAGTATCTAAATGCATCTTATTTTATTATTGCCCTTTGAGGATGAGAGAGGATGTCCTTCATAGTTTTGTAGAACAACAGCTGGACATGGATGAGGTCCTTATGCGACCCATGGTAAAACAGCCTATAGATGGCCTGCATATTACAATACCCAGTCAATGGATTGATTGTGTGTGAAGCCACAAGAGGAACAAGTCTGGTGTGTGAATACTGAAACACGGGGAATACTGAATACTTCATGGCCAGAATGGCATTCATATGCTATGGTGCTGTGGTGATTCAGTGCTGCAGTGTCTCTGGGAACTGAGACAAATGGGGACAGACTGGGACATAGTAGGGGGGAGGGGGGTTACCTGTATTGACAACTATTGGCACTCAAAGCATCCATTCGAAACACACTACTTTGGGATTAACAGTGTGTTGATACAAATCAACACACAACCAACACGTTACAAAAATACATGATCAACCACAATACAAAGCACCTAACTGAACAGCAATGTGCTGAGCGTCACACACTGAACCAAACTAACTATTATGGGTTTTGAAATAGTCAACATAGGATAAATGACCCCGGGTCGTCGTTTTGGCCCCTGTGCAAAGCCACAGATCACATCTGTAATGCGTAGCTTTCAAACGTTTTGTAATGTAACCATGGTGAACACACACGAATGCACGCACGCACGCACGCACACACACACACGCACACACACGTCTTGTGAGAAATGGTGTAAATGGCAGCTTTTACACCTGCTTTTGCTGCATTTATAACTACTAATTAAGAACTAAAGAGAGCACAAAGGATTAGAGGAGGAGGTCTGTGTGAAACTCAGTTTGTAGGAGCTGGATGGACAGGATAAAAGCAGGCTACCACCTCGCCAATCAGTCACTCCTCAGGTGATTTACATTGCAAGTGTTTTAAAGAAGACCTTTGGATACATACAACTCTTCATTACATTGCATTATATTACATTACATTTATTTAGCTGACGCTTTTATAGCAACTTACAATAGGTGCAGATACAACCCAGGAATCATGCAAGTACATAAAATGAGCAAATTCTTCAATCTTCAATTTTTTTCATGGGCCAAGATGTAGTCTGAACAGATGAGTTTTCAGTGTGCAAGATCATCTTGAGTGTGTTTCAAGATGTGTAGGACCTCTGCTGTCCTGGTGTCAGTGGGATGCTCGTTAGTTCCACCATTGTGAAGCCAGGACAGCAAACAATCTGTGGAGCGGCAGCTCAGGCCCAGGTAGCAAACTGGCCCAGGTAGCAAAGCTCAGGTAGCAAACTGTTTGGCCATCCAGAAGGGAGTGGGGCTATGTAATTTGCCAGAGAAAACTTAAAATCTAAATGATGAAGTAATGTGAGAAGGATTTGATGTGGCCTGTAAAAAAGATTGTTTCGAAATGGCATTGATTGATTGATTGTTGGTGTGAACCTACTCAGAAGATTTACAAAGAAAGTATAAATATTGGGCTGAAGAATCGCTCCGGGTTATAAAGCAATGTTTTCCTCGTTCTGGTTATCGGGGTTGTAAATTAAAGCGTCCTTTCCGCCTTTGCAGCTGTATGAAACCTAGAATGTGACTTGTTTACTTGACATGATTTAAGAGCAGTGATGGGACTTTGTTGTTGATTTTCCTACTTGTCTGTGCTTTGGGCTATGGTGCGACAACAACTGCGGGGCCCGGAGGGGCCTGGGGGGGGGGGGGGGGCCCGTAACTCAGACATAAAGGGCTATACTTAAAACCTGACAATGATGAAGAAGACATCTTTAATTATACAGGCTTTCAGAGTTAGCACTAAAATGAACCAATACATAGGCCAGTAGGCTACTTCCATGTTGTGTTACATAACACAACATATCTTGTAATTACTGGGTCACAGGGTCACAGGACAGAACATTTTGGAATGTTACAATGCAGGTAACAGGGCATGATTAAAAGTAAAGGATTAAACCAACCTTGTTGGGATGGTGTGTGTCATAATTGCAAGGTACTTCATGCAAAGCAATGTTTAAAACTTTAATGGGCTGGGACCGGACCGGTTTCAGCTTATGTTGCAATAAATAATTCAAAATGAGAGAGAGTGACTAAAGAGAGAGAGGGAGAGTCAGCCAAACAGCTTCAGAGAAATCAATTGAAACGTGGAAAATAGATGAAATAAAATAGATGAAAGAACGTTAGTTGATGTGTGCCGTTGAGTTGGACGTGTATGTCCATGTGGGGTCATTATTTAGTGGTGTCATTTGTTAAAAAAAAATGTAGACCCAATAGCGTTGCGCAATAACCGCCATGCATTCTGTGTCAAGGCGCATGGAACCTCGGGGCGTTTTACCTAGCCCGGGCAGATTCCAACAAAGCTTTCAACTTTCTCAAGTAACATTGTCATTCGACTTCATCAACAATAATTGCAGTGGCTCCCGCTGCGATATTTGACATTTAAGATAGTAAAGCCCCTGAATATTCATTAGGTTCGTAGAGCTACTGGGTACCGAGGGTGATGAGAAGCTGGTTACCTCAGAAACCCTGCAGCAGCGACAAAGGCTCAATTCAAGCCTTTTACTGCGAATTGGTGGGACAGGTTCCAATTGTCTTCAACTGAAAACAAGAAATACCATCATGGTAAGATTGAGCATAATGCATTTGAATAGCGTTGAATAGGCAAATGCGCACCGTAGGCCAATGCATGTGAATGTTAACATTGACTATTAAGTGTCTTATGACTTATGAATAGCATACAGCCTAACTAACCATTTGGAACAAGCTAAAGTAGAGCAATGCTTATGAAATAGGCTATAAGTCGGTCCTATTGGTTAAGATGTCAATACAGTTTGGGAGGGGAACAAGCATCCGCGATTAAGTTTAACCATAGGTAAAATAAAGCTCGATAACAGCAGAGTCCGACACCATTCACATTAGAATTGGGAAAAGATGAATCATGTTTAAGTATTTCCCATATCATCCTGATGACAAATCAAGGATAGGCTTATTAACGTTACAACGAATAGACTGGACGCAAATATCCCACATTTGAAAATAGTTGCAATAAATGTATAATAGCCTAAGCTAACAGGCCTAATACAATCCCATCCCATCCCATTTATACTGTAAGGAATCATTTGACGGATTTTAATAATACTGGGTCCGGAGTGTTATAGTTCAGCACCAAAGAAAAAGACTCTAGCTCCAATAATAATAACTGTCAACAAACTTCTATCGCCGAAAAATGGGCAGAGAGTAACTGAAGCCTGCACGTGACGTCATTTCCCTTGGAAAAGTTGCGTTGGAGCGAGCGCGCGCTTGTGGGCGCGTCCAGCCAAAGGCAAAACAGTGCCCGCACGCCACGCATACTTCTTGTGACTAGTGTCTTCATCAAAGTCATGCAAAAGGGAACTCTCACTTGGATGGAAGTATAGGGGAACGGAGCACAGCTGATGTCCATCTGTTTGGCATGCATCTAACTGCATGGCATTCTCAATACACGTAAACTGTCGCTTTTTAGAGATATGCGCGAGAAAACGTGAATTTTGTAACGTAATTGAGGGTGAGTTGCAAATTAAACATTTTTTTAAACTAGGATACCACTTTGCTAAGGCACAAAAGCCTTTTTTTTAATGCTGCTATTTTTATCCTAGAACAATGAGTAGATCTCTGTTCTATGGTCTGTAGGTTTTTCTGCTTAGTTTTTTTTGTTAAAACCAAATCATGTTCACATCCTACGTAAAGACGCTCAATGATATGGTTTTTCCTACGGTAAGCTGAACGAGTTTAAGCTGATTGTAATGCTGAGAACTGCACGGCTATACTGAAAACATTTTAATGGAATGAAAAAAACGATATAACATGTGTATTATGTAATGTATAGACATACATGTTCTATTATCCGTAACATATTGCCCAATAATTGACCTTTTAAATATATTTTAAAAAATCCTGCTGCTTTCTGTGTCTTCTGTACACTTATGCTTCTCTTGATTCAAAGTATGCTTACATTTGACTGCAGCTTGATTGGACTGAAGCATGATTAACTCCCATCCTAAGCACTTTATAACAGTATTTTCCCCCGTCTGTATTCATCAGTCTGAAAGCCCAGAGGAGGAGCCGGGCCCCGGGGTCTTGGGGCGTATCGGCAGCTGGTTCTCTCCGTGGAGGACCCAAATTCCCAGTGATCTTGAAACGGAGAATGCCACTCCGACCAGCGAGCATCGCAGAGGGCAGGACACAGACGCAGGGGAGGGAGGAGGAGAGCGGGCCGGGCCTGTGAGAGAGCCCCGGGCTAGTTGGCAGAGGAAAGAGCTCCACGGCCGGAGCTCAGACCCAGAGCGGTCGCGCCTCTCCAGGGATATTTTCTCCTCCGAGAAGGAGGACGCCACCCAGTCTGCCCGCAAAGGCGGTCCCTTCTCGTCAACAGACTGGGAGCCAGCAGAACGAGGGCCCAAGGAGGAGGAGTTTGTAGATGCTAGGGAGTTTCTAGAGGGGAGGAGAGGACAGGGCTGGGAGAGGGAGGGAGGCAGCAGCCACTGTACACCGCTGACGGGAGATCCCGCTTTGGAGAACAAAGCCAGTCCTCTGACGCCTCTGTCTCGCGCACGTGTGCTGGGAGTGGTGGGGAAGGCTGACGCGCTCCACACCCAGGCTCAGAGGAAAGCATACGACCAGGCACGCAAGAAACTCCATGTGTACCTGGAGGAGGAGACCAGCGTGATTAACAGCGGGAACGACTCATGCACTGGGCAGGAAGTGGTTCGCGTCAGGCTAGAGAAGAGCTTCGATGTTATCGCCAAGACCAAGTCAGTGGACGCTCTTGATTCACCACGGACCAGCGGCCAGGAGCAGCGGGTGATCAGCACCGGCCCGAGTTCAGCCCAGGCTTGTTTGAGTGCCCCGGTGGAACTAGAGTTCACTGCACCCTCCGACACCCACAGAGCGAGCCCTGAGCCTGAATCAGAGGAGGCAGAATCCAACAGGATGGGGCGTAAAAACACCAGCCGGAGAAAGTCCAGGAAGCAGTCTCAGGGAGACGCGGAGGGCAGCCCCCGGGAGAACACACCTTCCAAGGTACAGGATGTCACAGACTCCCCCTCTGCACCAGGTGGTACGTTGTTGACCGATGCTCATGCACCAGGGGTGGAGACTCACCTGGGAGAAGCAGCAGGAAACTCCGCCTCCACTCAGAGCTTATCTGATGGAGGGAAAAACAAGACATCGCCCACAGCTATTCATAGAGAAATACCTCTGGGTAAGCAGTCAAAGGGCTATCTAGGCGCAGACTCTACCGGTCGTTCTAACACCATCGGGGCTGCAGTTGATGGGAAGGCAGACATGGATGATAACTTTAAGTTGGAGAGGAAAACTGAAACAGCAGAGTCCAAACGCAGAAGTATTAAGGTTTCCAGAAGTGAGGTGAAGATATTTTCAAAGAATGTTCTTGTAAACCCTGATTTGCAATCTGGGCCCAGAAGTGGAAATGTTTCCGAGAACTTTCATTCAGGATTATCAAAACCTCAAGATGCAGTCAAGGATAATTCTAAAACAGAGGTTTTTACAGGGTAAGTTCTTCATGGTTTGAAGTTTGTTTAAGGAAGGGAGTTGCCCAGTTGTAATTTGTTTATGAATGCAACAAGAAATGATACAATCACAACTACTGTGCTAACAGATTCCATTTTTAGTGACCAAGAAAAACTAGCATTTGGGCTTCAATAATATGAAAACATGGATATTCAACATGTCCATTGAGGTGATTTCTAAAACATTGTTAAAGAGTTATAAAATATAATATTTTAAAGAGTTTTGCTAAAACAAAGAATGCCTTCCCCAGGGAGAAATACCACACACTGGAGATTGACACAAACTCACTTGACTTTAGATTTATAACCAACAACAGTCATAATATAATACACCTAGCCTGGGGCAGATAAAAAGATATAACTCAAGTTGTGCCCTATTCATCAGCAATGTGCTATGGCTTAATGATAATAACAAAATACTTGACCTTAACATTAAATGTGTGACATTTAAAGGGATAATCTCTTTTTCCCCAGAAAACGGAACCTGGGGGTACTGGAGGAGGAGCCTAAGCCTGTGATTGCAGGTCGGATTGCAGATAAGATTAGCGTCTTTGAGGGGCAGAGAGCGGGGGCTGTGAAGAAGACCTTCCATACCACGAGGAGTGCTGATGTCTCTCCGATCAGGGCCGCCTCTAGCGCGCTAAAGGCGGACGACGCAGACGGAGGCAACAGGTCCAAGTCAGTGGAGCGCCTTGGCGACGGCAGGTCAAGTTCAGCTCCACCTGAGAAGGCAAGCACTGTCAAGGAACGGGCGAGAAACATAGAGGCATGCAAATTGGAAAACAAAACACCAATGTCTCCAAAGCTTGCAATGCGAGGAATGTCCCTGAAAACCTCCTCCTCTGTGACGATGAGAGCCGTGTTAAAGCCATCCCAACAGGACATTCAGGACAAACTGGCTGTCATCGAGAAAACACCAACCACACTCATATCGGAGATAAGATCCAAACACGATGTGCCGGATGGCACCATTGATGCCGTGGACCTTTCAGGTCCTGAGCAACTGCAGACAGACTCTGGAACTAAACACCCAAAAGAACGCACAGAGGTGAAGGATCTACTTACGACTCCGAACAGCGTTGGATCAGATAGACCAGTGCCTGGTGACTCTGATGAACATGCTAATGAGATTAACCCAGAGGCCAAAACATCTAGCAAGACGGGCTCCCGCTCTAAGAAGAGGAGGAGTAGAGACCCAGCCAGTCCCCCCAATGGTGTGAAATCAGACGGTTCAAACGATAAGCCCTTGCTGACTTGCAGCCAACAGGAAAAGTTGTCTGCCAGCACGGGGCCTAGTTCACCCGTGCTGACGCTAACAGATCCAGACATGGTTCAATCAGATAAATCTCTAGGTAATACTTCTGTGGATCAAAAACACCCGGTCACCGATTCCACCCAGCAGGCTTCAGGCAAGACAGTAGAGTCTCCAGATAAAGAGCCGGGCTCTAATGATGACAGCAGAGACCAATCAGTAAAGGGGAAGGGGGGGTTGTCGAAATCCAAAAATGAAGGGCCCGATACTGCCATTTCCCACCGCAGAACAAAGCAGCCTACTGATGTAGCTGGTTTACCTGGGAAAATAGAAAAACCTGCAGGGCATGACCCAGTATCTGCTCAGAAGGGGGAAGGGCTTTCAAAGGGCAATAGTAAAGCAGACCCCTCCCCCAAATCCTCGATAGCAGAACAACCTCTCATTGAGAAACCACCACCAGTAGAGCAAGGGGCACCCGTTGCTCTTGTTAAATCAGAGAAGCCTCCAAGACAGGCTGAGAGCAAAGCTAAAGGGAGTGTTAAACAACAAGTGGCAAAAACAGACACGATCAATCAAAGTGAAGATGGATGTAAACAGAAAAATGTACAAGCGAGAAAGAATGACGCCCGAAATGTTCCTCAGGTTAAGGACCAAGCCAAAGACAAAATGCAAGAACGACAACAACCGAAGGAGCAGCTAATGAGTGTGGATAAGGTAACCACAAAGGGAATGGCTTCAAACAGTCGAGAGATCACCACAGACAGAGAGCACAGTCAGGCTGAGACTGGCAACAAAGGGGGAGACAAGCCTTCCAAAGAGACTTTAACCTCGGAGCCCAACCAGTCAGAGGCCATGAGGAAAGCATCTCCCCCAAAGCAGACTGTCGAAACCCCTGCTCTCGTGACGGAGGTACCAACCGCCCAAGGTGGAGGAGTGAATGAAAGTGCTGCTCCTGTAGTCACCCAGACTGTGTGTGTGAGCGACAGTGATAAGGGGCCTGTCAAATCGGCCAAGTTGCAGAGGACTACAAATGAGTCAGAAAAGGATTCTGCAAAAGTCTCCAACAAAGAAACAAAGGCAGCAGTGACCGCAGTGGAGCTACAGTCTGAATGTTTGTCTGTAGGAAAAACAGAGACATTGACTGATGACTCACAGACACGGGAAGCTGGTGGTTTGGTTGCACAAGAGGCATTTGGTTCTGATCTACCGGTTAAAACAGGCACGGCGGTGGAAGCCGAGCCTGAAAAACTGAAACCTCTGCCTAATGTTAAATCCGATGGCAGAGAAAAGCCTTTACCATCAGTTGAAAACCCAATTTCTCCTCACATTACCCTCCCTAAGCCTATTAGCCAAGATGTGGCAGAAAAACATACTGGGAATAAAAGTTTAACTAACAGATTTCCGACAGCAAGCGTCGAAAGCTCTCAGAAGATAATGACTGACCCTTCTCACCTGACACGGCTTAATAATTCACCAAAGCTACAGCAGACAGTGAATGTCCTCGTTTCAGCTGCTGCCACACAGGAAGTGGCGCAGAGTCCATGTGATAATAAAGTTATTTTCCCTAGCATCGCAAACGCTACGGAAACGGAGACATTTGATAAACAAAACATTGAAGGAGGCGACCCTTCGCCCGTTGTTATGGAAGATGTCACCCTAATACCGCAGCATGTCAACAATAAGCCAGGGCCAGCCTCGTGTGCGTCTGATACTGCTAAACCACCTGCTGGGAAAGAAAACATTGAAAGTGGCCCAGGCTGTCCCCAGCGCTCCCCTCAGACCAGGCTGACTTTGTCCCGGGGGCTAAGTGGGGGTGACTCGTCGCCCCAGCGGGATGCTCCCTCCAGCTGGCTGGATGTGGATTTCCCCAAGCAGAGGCTCAGACTCCCGGATCAGCCCCCAAGGCTGAGCTACTCGTCCAGCGAGAGCAACCTCCTGGACACGGCGGGGGAGCTGGGCGACGATGACTTTGTCGAGAAGATTAAGAACCTCTGCGCCCCCTTCTCCATGCCGCCGCGCAAACACAGCCACCTGCGGCCGCCGCAGCCCCCGTTTGCCATGCCCGCGATCAGGGAGGACCGCTTCGAGAAGACCTTCGACCCGGACGAGTTCCAGTTTGGGTTGAGGAAGAAATCAGTGAAATCGGGCCCCAGTATGCTGGCCAAGCTCCAGAGCAACGAGACCAAAGCCAACCTGAAGCCCGCCAGGGCTAGCATAGCGGACAGGTGCATCCTGCTCACGAGCCTGGACTCACGCTCCCGGCTCAGGGAGAGGACCTCCGCCCACGAGGAGAAAGATGAAGGGGAGGAGGAGAAGACAACGACAGCAAATGAAAAGGAAGAGAAGAAAGAGGAGACCAAGGTGAGGTCTCGCTTGGAGGGAAGCAGCATCCTCAGCAGCCTGAGTGCCTCCGGTGCCAGAGGGAAGAGAACCAGTCTGGAGTCCCTCCCCCTCTCTGGGGTTGAAACATCTAGCGATGGCCCCCAGATCAGCCTGTCCCCTGGAGCTTCAACACCGGTCCTGCCTAGCCCTACCTCCCCAGCTCCATTGGCTGAGACCTTGGACAGCCACAGCCCAGCGGCTCTTGCTGGCAGTAGTGACACCCAGGCTGGGGAGGCTGTGGTCGGTGAGTCAGCTCCTCTGTTTCCCTCCTTTAACGACATCAAGCTGCCCGACTATTTGGAGAAGTACCTCCCTCGAGAGTCCGATAAACCAGAGCGAGGCAAAACAGGAAAGGAACAAGTCAACACAGAGGTTAGTTTTGTCATTAAAATACTATTCCTGTGACTGATCCCGTGCTATGCATCTGTTTCACTGCACCTTCATTTGCATGAAAACAATCTTTTATCATTTCTTCTTTGAAAATCGACCAAATTTACAAAAATGGTTGCCGTGCTACTGCAGTGAATAGCTCCATAGTGCAGTTTTTATGAAATGCATACATTCTTGGAAACAAGTAGTGTGATGTGTTGCTCATAAGCCATTGCATTCTAACGAGCAGAAAAGCCAGTCCAGCAACTCTTTATCTGCCTTGTTTACACAGCAGAAACCGGGGGTCGTGACGTCATCAGCAGCCCTTGAGGTCGCAACAGAAATGAATAAGAAGCCTGGGCTCCCGGTCGCCGGTGAAATGCTGCCATGTCTACCTGTGACCCCCTCAATCCCACCCCCTGCACCAACCAAGCCCGCTCCGCCCTCCCGGCTGCCCCCACCTCGGCCGCTACCACACCCACGCGAGACGCACACCGCTGATGTGAGTGCGTCGGGTCCCCCCCCGCCCCTGCTTCACATTTACACCGCTGTGGGTGTGCTGCATTTCCTCAGGAGGGTTGAGGCAGATGTGAGCAAACTCACTGAGCCAACAGAAAAACATGCAGGGCAGAATCAAAGCCAAAGGTGCAAAACCAACAGAAACGAAAACGACAAGAAATGGGTAGAAAGTAGGGAACCTGAATAACAAGGCCCACGTGTGAACAGAGGCGCTAATCACCACAGACGACACACATTTGACTAACAACACAAAGTCGTGAATGGGGCTGGGGCCGGATTTTGACATCATTACTACAGGGAAACTAAGGCCACATACTTGCCCTCTCTCTCTCTCCCCCTCTCTCTCTCTCCTCAGACCCTCTCTCTCTCCCCCTCTCTCTCTCTCTCCTCAGACCCTCTCTCTCTCTCTCTCCCTCTCTCTCTCTCTCTCTCTCTCTCTCTCCTCAGGCCCTCTCTCTCTCTCTCTCTCACAGTTGATATTTGTGTTCAGTCGTCACTGCATCACAACGCTGTGTTCCACATGTAGAACCGTCCATCCCTACATTATACATCACTATTATGGATTATCATACCTTTCTAACGTGAATCATGTATTTATAACCCACACTGCCCACCGCTCGTTCTCTCATCCTCCTTCATGCTGCTCATACGCTCTTCATCACTATCCCTCCCCGCCTCTTTCATCCTCTTCCTCTTGCATCTCTACTCCCCAGGGTGGTGTAGTCTGGGCTGAGATGGGTGGGCGTGCGACAGCTGGAACAGCAGACAGCCGGGGAGAGAGAGAGAGAGAGAGAGAGAGAGAGAGAGCGGAGGATGGAGAGTAGGGAACGACGGCCAAACAGACGGACAGACGCACAGGCAGAGAGAGACAAATAGACAGACAGACAGAC
>JAOPJO010000097.1:15907552-15931129 GCA_027123675.1 Molva macrophthalma
CATACAAATATTTTTGTTATCTCTGTAGAGTACCAAGTCCGGTATTTTGAAAACATGTCTTAGGTCTGCTTGTATCGTGTATTATTAATTTAATGCAGGGTCAATGCTGAAAGTCGTCAGCAAAGCGGAAAGTCTAAGTCTAAAATGATATGTTTGGAGGATCTAGCCCAACAGTAAGGGATGGAATTGGTGGGTGATTTAGGGGTCTAGCACACTTGGGAAGGAACTAGAGACATGGGGTCTTCTTTATATGAAAGAGGGCCTAAAGGCCATACAACATTATAAATGTGGTGGTTCTAGCCCAACCGGAAGTAATGTAATCCCTCCCTGAGAGGTCAGACGAATATAAAAAAAAAACACAACATGACCATGAAAAAGAACACGAGCAATTTAACTAACAAACTAAACATCATATACAATCAATGAACAAAGATTATGACAATAAAAGGCACATTTCTTGCTAGAAAGGTTATCAAAATGCATTTTAATGCCAAAACAATCTTAATATTGCACTTTCCACTGAGAATAAAATTAATCATTAGTCACCCATGTTTGGTTTTCAGCGATAGCAGCGTCCATTTCAACCACCATAGCAACGATAGAAAATGTTGTATTCAAAAACAATACTGGCAAGACCTGAAAGAACAAGAAAATGCATTTCCTGCAGAAAATGCGGTGAGTGCTGTAGTGTAAAGTGAGGTTGAAAATATGTGCAAATAAAGCCAGACATAAAGAAATATGGAATAGCTGAACCCAAGTTAAAATATTTGAACAGAGTTCAAGGCTAAATGGAGTAAACAGTTTACATACAAATCATTTTAATAACATATGGAACGTATGGAAGTATAAGAATTAAAACAAATAGCTCAACTAAAGTGATAAAGATTTGAACCAATTTCAAAGTAATGTTATTAAGGAGAGCAATTGTAATGTAATATTGATGTGAAATTATGGCAAAGGCATAAAAGTGATTTGGCAGAATAATTGATAGGCCTAGTAGTATTACTGGTATTGGCCTGCAGGGGGCATGCCAGCAATTGGTACACCGGTAGATCAACGGATAGAAAAAAGTAGTAGCAGAATATATTGCTAAAGTGATGATACGGTCTAACCGATTTGAAATGAGTTTAGTCAAGAGAGCAATAGTAATGTGCTATTGGAGTTAAATTATGGCTAAGGGTCTAAATCCCACACCGACACTGGGTTATCTGTTACTGGTGGTGTAATGCGATCAAACACGACTTGACAGCAAACAACACAGGCAAAGCATCATTGTGTCGTGGTATTGACGTTATTCTTTCACATCAATGTAATCGAGATTAGCTCACAGAATGATACGGCTTCAATGTTTCTTTGTTTCTCTGATTCTGTGGCGTCTCAGCTTTCATATGCTAATCGTTTGTGTAGATAGCATGAAAAATAGTTTTTAAAGAGCCAGTGAACCCAAAACCACTTTTTTTGGTTTTAAACGTGGTCATGTGTCTTATATGATCGTCAAAATAGTAATATATGCCATTGTATCACTGTTACTGAAATAAGTCCCCAATTTAGAGAAAAAAGGGGTACAATTAAATGTTTTTGTCATTCTCCCGAAAACACTACGTGAACGTTCCACTCTGCTGCGAACACAGGTGGCGTTCTTTTCGTGACGTCAGACTAACTTTTCCGAGGTAGTCTGACGTCACGACCAAGGGGCTCCGGCGGCGCGGTCTGTTTGGACGTGTGGAGCTCTTGACTGCGGTGTCCGCGAGAAAGTTGGGCTTTTCGAACACTTATTGTATAACGTCACGGTGTGTGTGAATGGTGAAGCTCCGTCTGAGCAGCGATGTATTTAATACCCGCGTCCGTGGGTTAGGCTTCCCGGACACCTATAGTATAACGCTACGGTGTGTGTGGTGTGTGTGGATGGTGAAGCTCCGTCTGAGGAGCGATGTATTTAATACCCGCGTCCGTGGGTTAGGCTTCCCGGACACCTATAGTATAACGCTACGGTGTGTGTGGTGTGTGTGGATGGTGAAGCTCCGTCTGAGGAGCGATGTATTTAATGTCCGCGTCCGAGTGAGGGTTAGGCTTCCCGGACACCTATGGTATAACGCTACGGAGTGAGGCGGATTTAATTTACAACATGGCTTATTATAATGCTCATAACAGTTACACAACGACGGTACTAAAAAAGTATCATAAAGTT
Organism: Molva macrophthalma; assembly: GCA_027123675.1. NCBI lineage: Eukaryota > Metazoa > Chordata > Actinopteri > Gadiformes > Lotidae > Molva > Molva macrophthalma. Next base: position 15,909,741 of record JAOPJO010000097.1, read on the forward strand.
GGCGTGGGTCGTAACCATGGGGATAACACGCCTTGGGCTAGAGCGGGTGGCGTCATCACGCTCTGGGCTCAACGGAAGTCAATGAGACCAACTGAAAATATACGAAGCGAGTTTAAAACTAAAACTGTTGAATCTTAACAAGTTTAAATTATATCGAAAATCTGTTTAAACATATTTAAAGATCAAAGTGTGCTGATGTGTTAAATGTTTGAACGAAGTTTAACAGTTACAAATTGACCGAGTTGCTTGGTCTGAAGTAGTTGAAGTCATCGACATCCATTATAAAAGTTAAGGTTTTAAAAGTTGATTATTTAAAAAACTATAAAGTATTAAGACAATTGATACAGTGCGATTCCAATCAAATATGAACATTTTAAAAGTGGAATGGAGACTCTAGGTGAAAAATTGTGGAAGTAGTTGGGTCCCAAAGTTTGTAGAGACTGATTAAGAAAAAAAGAGAATAAAGCCTAAGAAGAACAATAGTTGAGCGTAGCTTGCAGCACTCACCTAAATATACGTAGCGGGTGTAAACTAAAACTGTTGAATCTCAAAAAGTATAAATTATATAAAAAATAATTTGTACGCTGATTGATGAGATCGGGTTGGGATGTATAAATTAGTCTGACGTCAGCCTGTGTGGAATTGGGATATATGGTCTACTTAAAATCAGGTGTTCAATTGTTTAATTTAAATACGAAAACTGTAGCCTAAATTAAATACCCAAAGAAATGTCACTATAATGGCCATTAATGTTCCCTTGATTTGTACAATTAGGTCCATCTAATAAATTGTACTAAGCAAGCATTTACCGTCCATCTACTGGACTGAAAATGCAGTGCAACTTTAGTGACCAAGGATATTGTACCTGCAGAGGATGTCTGTAGCCAGAAACAATACATGGACGCACTACATATTGATCTGTCTACCTTTCCATTGAATAGACTGTTGGACAATGCTCCCCTCAAGTATACTATACAGACGACTGTCAATATTTGAAGAACGCAGCAGGGCTTCACAAGGTCCCCAAAAATAGATGTTTTTTAAGCGAGTGACCGATGACCAGTGACCAAGCAACCAACAGTTGCGAGAACCTCAACAGCGGAACTATTTTGTTCATCCTTTTGTCCTTGCTAAGACCTACTTCCACAGATCCTATTTTTATAGAATAGATTTAATTCAATTAAAGGCAGGTTTTAATGTATTTGGTTGGGATATGGCAAATAGTTGTGGCTAGGAGACACATTTTAGCACAATAGCACACATTCAGGGAGTGACATTTGAGTTCACAACAAGAATATTTCAATGTCATGATTTTTACATTACAATTGTTTAGCTGACGCTTTTATCCAAAGCCACTTAAGCCACCATAAGTGCATTCACCATAAAGATACAACCCAGAAAGTGAAATAATCATGTGAGTACATTCAATAAATCATATAAGTAAACTGTTTCAAGTGCTACATTTTAGAAACGAGATTTGAGAGATGAGAGGAATGTGTTGACCAAAATATGTGACCAAAATAATTATATTGCTTTTATCAACATATCCTGAATGCAAATAATTAGTGCTAATAAACACATGTATGCTACACATGTTTAGGATTACCACATAAGTATTTAGAGTCCCACTTCTAAAAATATTGTGTCTGTCATGTATCTTAAAGTAACCATAAAGTACCATGAAGTAATCAGACAAGCTTAGTGGAACAGTGTTGCATTCGTAGAATCACTAAAGTGTGGTCATCAGACTGAAACCTGCATGCACTGAGCATATGAGAGAGTGGTGGGGGTAGATTGAGAAAGGGAGAGAGAGAGGGAGTAGGGGGTGTCTTTACAATCCTGGAATGAAATGATTGGGAAGAAATTTATTTTTGTTTTGCAACTTTTTGAAAACCAAAATATGAAGTGAAAGAAATGTGCTCTTGAAAGCATACATACCTTTTTTGTATCAAAGTGTTTATGGAGGTGCATTTGGAGGCAATGGAGACATTACATAAGATAGTAACATTTGCTGATCTTGCTCCTACAAAAGGAGATAAAGCGTGCAGAGTCAGTTCCCTGTTTTATCAAGTTCCTCAAGACTCACCTGTATGCAAAGGTATTTATGATGTCAGCCAATGTCCTAGTGGCTTAGTATTGTAGTAGTATTGTGTAGTAGTAGTAGTAGTAGTAGTAGTATTGTAATAGTATTGGACTACAATTTGGCCTAAAAAAGATTGAAGATTGAAAATGTTTGATCAAGCCCATTCTACCAAGCGTACAAGCCCTGCTGAACTATGAACCATTAGTATTTGGTTCATAGTTAGTATTAGCTAGTGACCAGTTACTCATACAGGAGCTCATATTAACTTGTAAATATCATGCAAACAAAACCATGCATTCTCCGAAGGCTAGTAGAGTAAAAGAAATGTAATGTAAAAATAATTTCCTTTGCTCGAGTGCTGCTTATATAATGACATCAATGAGCACTAATGGATCGTACTACAAAGGGACCTTGACCCTGTGATAGACTTGCGCAAATAGAGGGCTACGGCTTGGCTGGCTGTCTAGTCTGGCTTCTGGGTCATACAGTTTAAAGTCAATGACTCAGTCACAGTCGGCCATTAATCACTCTATGTTGGTGACAGGTGATAAACCTAATTGGATCTCATCTTAAGTATATGTATAAAAACAGAACTGTCTGGAATACAGTACAATATAGTGCAGTATGTTACCAACAGCACTTCAGTGAATGTAAATATTTACAACAAAGACAATTTTGAAAAAAGGCTCTCCTAATTCCCTGATTGTGTCCCAGTGATTACACCACACAGACAACCAACTCTTCCATTCCTGTGTCTTCTAAGATCATTGAAAGCTTTGGAAAGCACACAGTCACTTTGTCTTTACCCTTAAATAAGGATTGCTAGAAAGACATATATTGTATTTACAGTTCATTCCAGAGTTATTTAATTTTTTTGCACATTATCACTCGCTATCCTTTCAAGATTCTTTCTGATCTGCTCCACCGCTTACTTACATTTCCCAGAAGACTTTCTCCACACCCCTCTTTTGTGTGCTTAAAATCCAACTGTTGGATTCTGGATGTAGAAGGCTGACACGATTTGTGACTTTTCTCAGTAGTGATGTTCATACCTGCTGTGGCAATGGCACATTAATCACACAGTACAGTACAACAAAACAGGACACAGGATGCATTGTAACCAATAGGCACAGTTTGTTGTATTCATTATTTATTGAATGAGGTTAAGGTGTACAGGAGGACACACAAACGTTATGAAATGCATTTTGCCGGGGGTGGCTTTTATTTCCTAACTTAAACTACATTTGTACATACAAAATACTGAACTTGCTGATATTTTGGACTCTGTCTATGATTATCACTGTAAATGCAAATACAAAAAGGAGATAGACCTTTCTGCAGAGTTTTGCAATGGGGCATTACACAACTTTGTTGTGTGCTAAATCTGACTAATGCAACACAGATTTGCAAGCACAGTTCTTTCCAGTTGGGATAAACTCAGCCGTCTCGAGGGTGCACATGAGATGTTTAACAAATAACCCTAAGCTGTAGTGATAAACCGCAAACTGCTAGCATGTTTTATGTTCTAGAATGTTTTTTGTTGTTGACACCATAGCAAGGAGAGTACAGACATAATCGACTAATTAATGTGAACTCTTTGACCATTCAATGTCACAATTCATGTTCCCCTCATTTTCAATAATCTGGAACCATTATTTTGCATCTGTCCTGGCAGGGTTGTGTACTTTGGGCTTAACAAGCAATTTGAGTGCCTTGAAAAGCACTATATAAATGCATAATTATTAACTGCATTCTGTTACATCATTATACATCATCACGGCTGACTGATTTTATGCATTAGTTACACCATAAACACTTCAATAAAGATTGAGTGAACTTGAAGCAGAAATTGAAGACATAAATAGCAGCAACAGCAATGTATGTGGGTAGAGCTACATATTTACAAACAATAACACTCAATTTCATCTTTATTTAACCTACCTTTTTTGATTTATAGAATAAAGAAATTCAAAACAGAAGAAACAAATCAGCAGAAGGCCTACCAGTTAAAGGTTATCATTTAAATTACAGATATGCTAGAGTTAGAGACAGCTATCAGCTAGGAATTGCAAAAAGATGCCACTGAATTTATTATTATTATTTACATTTGAACAATACGTTTTGTGCAGTTTAGTATACTTAGGTATACATCTTTCTTAACATAACAAGAGAGCATACTACTACTAGGACGTACAAACTGAATGAATGTTTAATTCAGCAAATTCAGATTCTTGCAGAAACCAAGAGAAATACATAATTTGCAGTAGAAATATAAAATATATTAAACTACAATGAAAACACTTATGATTAAAATAAATCACCATTGTCCTTCAAAAGCGTTGTTTGTTTGCTGTTTTAACCACTATGAGAAAGAGTAATTTCCAATATTCCACTTGAATCTGTGCAGAGCATCAAAGGCCTGATACCGCTATCATTTTCACATGGGAAGGGACTTTGCTTTGGGACATGCTTTGATCACTCACGGTTCGTTTGGAGCCTATTACTTAACAATAGTTTAATTGTATCATTGATCAATGTTAAGCTCTTTCTTTGCTGATTGCATACCAATACTGGTTAGTCAAGATGTTTAAAATAATGAACTCCCTAGCTCTGATAATAATTACAGTAAAACGAATGAACTTAAACCTCATTTAAAAAATGGTGTACATCATCCAAATATGTGTTAAATACTGCACTGTACTTAACTTTTATTCAGTTGTAATGGACTGTCTTAAGTCAATCATATTTAAATGAGTGAAGACATTTTTTTTTTTTCTTTTCTTAATTTTTCTTTAATAACCAATCAATCAGAATGTATTGTTCTGTTTGCAACGGTGGCCTTTGGATACCAAGTGTTTAGCTCTAAGACAGTATTCTATGTGAACTTTTTGCCTTTGTCCTTCCACACTGGAGGGTGCACTAGACTTTGATCCTTCCAAAGTACTGTATGTACCTTTTTTCAGCCACTGGGAATGAGTACAACTGAGGGTATAAAAGACTTACACTGACGTTACGGTATCAGCCTTGTCAGCCTCCAAGAGCAGCGAGTCTCAGAGAACCCAACATGGGGGAATCAAAGCTCTGCATTCTGCTTCTCCTGAGCACAGTGGCCCTGGCCTGTGAGTACCACTTTGGATCTTTCTGTGGTTATTTGAAAGATGACAGTTCCTCTTTATTTTTCCATATATGATGATGCTCACAGATTTGATGATGCTCACAGATTTTGTAACAAAAACGTTTTTTTAATTTGTCACAAAGTAAAAATGTTTTTAACGTATTATTATTGTTTATTAACTTTATTAATTTATAATTTATATCTAACCTGTTTTTCAACAATTATTATTGTTGATGATTAACACTTGTCTATTATATTCTATTTATATACCCTTTAGCTTTTTAAGTAAGTATTTTTGTATTCGGAACATTCTAAAATACTCTACTCTTTCACCCTACAGCTGCCCAAGTTGAAGACCTCCCAACATGTTTGTGTAGGTTTTACCTAATATTTGATGGTTTGATTGGGAAAAACGTTTTTGTCTGTTTTGTATACATCCAATTGACCGTCCTGCTGATAGTATGGAAACTTTTGGTCACCTTTTATGTCTCTTTCCTCATATAGTGGATCAGAGATACAAGGCCCTACACAAGTATGAATATCTGTATGAAACTGAGTCCCTTAATTCAATCAATGGAGCCTCCCAGCTTGGAAATGGGCCCAAGGGTTCCTGCAAGGTACAAGTCAAGATCTCTTACCCACTGCCATCGTTTTTTCCTTCTTCCATAACATTAGTGGTAGAGGTGAGAAAGAAGTTAACAGTTTTTTATTTTTCATCAAGGTTGAGATTGAAGTGCCACAGTCTTGTTACTTCATCGTTCGTACCACTGGTTGTAGTCTGAGTGAAGTGGTTGACACTGATGCTGACGGTAGATCAGTGTTCGCACTGGCTCCTGGATCTGACGCCTTCACTGCTGAGATGGAGAAGTAAGTGAAAATTGTTTGACATCTTCAGACAAAATCGTCAGCTATTGTAAACCGAGAATACACTCTGTATAATGTGTCTGTTACATTCTCCAGGTATCCCCTGAAAGTAGTTGTTAAGGGAGTTGATGATGTGAATCTCTACCCTGATGTGGAGGAGACAACTACAACGTTGAACATCAAGAGAGGAATCATCTCCGCTCTGCTGGTGCCTCTGGTGGAGGAGGACACAAACAAGAAAATGGTATGTTTGCTTCACAAGAAAAAGTTGATTACTCTCTTACTCTGCAGAGAGTAATCAAAAAATATACAGTGATCAAATATATACAGAAAATACTGATGTGTTATGTCTCATACAGCCCACTATCTATGGCCAATGCAAGACCCAGTCCACCGTCAATGAAAGACAGACAATTGCAACAGACATCACCCTCAGCAGGGATCTTTCTAGCTGCGACAAATTTGTCCCAATGAGAGACCAAACAAGCTCCTTGGCCCTTATCTCTGGCATGGTACGTTACCCTACATACTACATGCTTGGTTCCATGACATTTGTTCACAGTTAAAATCCCTTAAGTTCAATGATCCTGTTTGCTAACTGTTTGTCTACCTGCAGCACTACCCTCTTGCCCAGCTGATCAGGAGCTCACAGACCTGCCAGTACAAGTTTGATAATGACAACAAGCACATGACCTTTGGTTCCTGCACTGAAAGACATATCCTGGTGCCCTTCTCTCACAAGTATGTCCTAACTTTGTATTACTCTATCACCCTCAATTTTTGACCTGCCCATACATTTGAAGGACCCATACTGTATTGGCTAAATGATTTGTTGTTTGTTGTAGGGGAGAATATGGAGTCACCAACATTGGAAAACAAGTCCTGACCCTGCAGGACATTTCGGCTCACAACGACAGAATCTTTGACTACAGTAAGTCTGGAGCTTTGTAATTATATTGTTACAACATAATCATTGTCTGTCTGTCTGTCTGTCTATCTATCTATCTTTTATCTATATTGCGTCATTATTCAGAACAGCAATGCACAGGGTTGCAGCATTAGGTAATAGGCCTAAAGAGGGACAACATTGGGAGAATCAAGTGCTTGTTAAGGCCAAAAATGCAAGGACAGTGAATCAAAACATTAAACTATTATGATAGTGTTGTGTAATAATTAATAATTTATATATTTGCAGATGAGGCCAATGTGAAGTCTCTGCACATGGAGGCTGTTTATGACAAGAGTGTTATCCAGGATAAGGATCCTGGTCTGGCTCTCCTTAGAGAACTGGCAACTTTGCCGGATACTGAGGGTGCGAGAAGGGCCAACATCTTCTTCAAACTGGTGCAGATGCTTCGCGGGATGAAGACTGAGACCCTGAGGAGTGGTATTCCCGAGGCCCTTGAGGTGTCTGTGCCACTGACCTTCCAGGTTCTGGCCCAGTGCGGTACTGCTGAGTGCAGCAGTGGCATCATGCAAATCTTTAGGACCTACGACAGGTCTGCAGTTGAGGTTGATGCTGCTGTGTTTGCCCTTGGACTGGTTTCCAATCCCTCTCCTCTTCTAATTAAGGATATGTTAGAAATGGCTAAATACAAGCCCAGCAAACCCATCATGTATGCACTCAGCAACATTGTCAAGAGGTGAGCGAAATTGACACAACCTCAATATAACTTGTTTTTGGTTATGATGAGATATTTCCAAAGGGCTTTTTTTTCATTTGTACATGTTTTAAATTCCAATTTTGCATTGTCAGGTTCTACAAGGCTGAAGGAAAGTTGATCCCTGAGATTATATCTGTTGCTGAGTTCATGGCAGCTCAGTTGGGAGACTGCACTGGTGACAAGGACAACACTTTTATGATCTTGAGGGTGAGTATATCAATCTCATTACTCAACATGCATCGTTTGGAAAGGAGAGATTTCGAAAGAGGGCAATACAAAACAATTTTTTCCTTTTAGGTTGTCGGAAACATGGCTGCAGCCATGGGAGCAGCCAGTCCTGCACTGAGAACTGCTGTTATCCAGTGTGTGAACCAGCCGACTGCTGACAAATCTGTCCAACAGTCTGCCATTCAGGTCTTCAGACTGACTACTGTTCCCGAAGAGGTTGGTACTTTTATTACAGTTCATAATCAAAACATTTTCCCTGTTTTTCCTTTTTTATAACTCAAGTTCTGTTGATTTGTCACAGGGTAGGGAAGTTCTCATGCAGGTGGTTCTGGATGGTGCCAGCCCACTGCAGAAGCGCATTGCTGCCTACCTGGTTCTGATGAAGGACCCCCAGCCCAGTGAACTGGCTCAGTTGGTCGCCTCTTTGCCTAATGATCAAGACCAACAGGCCAGGAGCTTTGTCATCTCTCACATTACCAACATCTTGTCCTCAACTGCTCCCGAGAATAAAGAGTAAGTGGAGCGTTTTTAGCTCATTTGCTAATGAGCTACTTCAACTCAACTGAAGGTCAACTTATTTCCTCCCAGATGTTGAGTCAACAAGTCTGAGCAGAAGGCCCTTCCAACAATAACACCATTTTGGCAATAGCAATAGCAATTTAATTTGCGATAGCTGAAGTACCCAAACATGTCTGCATTTTCTTCCAACAGACTGAGGGAGAAGATTCTTAATGCTCTGCAGGGCAATGAGATTGGAATGCTCATGGATCCCACAAAGTTCTCTGGCAATTACAAAATGGGCTCTATTCAGGGAAACATGATCTTTGAGGCAACCAGCTACCTGCCAAAGGAAGTCATGCTTGAGATGACCCTGAAAGCATTTGGTTATGACGTCGACCTGATGGAGGTACAATAAATAATAATCACTTTGACAATAGTTTTCATGCTAAAATATAATATTGACAGGTGGTCTTCTAATTTAGATTGGAATGGAGGGCAAAGGGTTCGAGCCAACTGTTGAAGCCCTGTTTGGAGAGAATGGATTTTTCCCTGACACAGCCCTCAGGACAATGTACTTTGTCTCTGACAACATGCCCATCGGAACCTCTGAAATGCTTAGGAAGATGCTGCCTGCTCTGAAGAAGGACAGGAAGAAGAGACAGGTACTAAAACAATGCTATTAGTTACACATCTGTATATTTACTTTGGAAGGATAAATAACAGAGTTTGTTCATCTATAGGCATCCCAGGGACTGATAAGAGAAATTGGGCGTAATCTCAACAAACTGGTCAGGGAACTCAAGGCTCAAAAATCCCCTGAAGCAATGGTTTACTTGAGCCTTTTGGGAAATGAGCTTGGTTACCTTAAAACCAATGACATGGCGGACATGGCCTACTCTGCAACCATGATGATTGACAACATGCTCAAGATGTTCCCAAGTGATGTGAGTACATGTTGAAATATAACTAATCAACAAAGCATTTATTGGGAAATGGAAGCTGAATGAAGCTTATGGATTTCTCTCTGCCACAGATGATGAAGTCCCTTATGACCACAACTGAAAACAAAATCTTTGCCCACTACATCTTCATGGATAATGAGTTCTTCTTGCCCACTGCCAATGGAATGCCTCTGAGGATTGCCCTCTCTGGCACATTTACCCCAGGAATCAAGGGTGGACTTAACATTGCCAGTGACATGGTAATTGTTTTCCATGTGCTTTCCAGTGTATGGAAAGCACATTAGGTTATATGAGTGTAACCCTAATATATGTTATGTTCTTAAGATAAAAGCTATTCTCTTGCCTTATTTCATATAGAGCGCGATCAGCTTCATGCCCTCTGCTGGCGTTGAGTTTGTGACTCAGTTCGGTTCCCACCTCCCTGAATATGTCAACTCTGGACTCGAGATGCAGACCAGTTTTTACCACGAGAGTGGGCTACAGGCCAAAATCTCAATTGGAGGTGACAGTGTTAAGATGAGCATGCCTGCTCCCAAGAGCCCCACCAAGATCATCAGCATTACGTAAGCATTAGATAACTTGTCACAATGACCAAACAAGTTAAGGGTGGCGATTGGTGTCAGGCTAACAATCTTGATGTTCTCTAGAGATTAAGATGTGATGCAATTTCAGCAGTGGCACTGGAGCCTTTGGAATAAGGGTACCAATTTCAATCAATATGAAGCCTAACCCTTTTATACAATCATTACAGCAACAAACTGATGTCAGTGACCGGTGCAGAGTTTAAGACTCTCCCACCAACCGTGACGGACAAAGTTGATGCTAATGAGTGCACTGTCTTCTTCGCTGGTATGAAATACTGCACTGTCCTGCAGTACACCGATGCCTTCTCTCAGGAGACAGCCCCGTACTTTCCCATCACTGGAGACAGCAAGTAAATGAGCCATTATAAACCAAAACAACTTAATTAGACAATTGTTTCAGTTAGTTATAGTAGTGTTGTGGTTTATGAATTAATTATACTGTTCTTAAAGGTTTGCTGTTGAAATCCACCCTACTGGTGATGTGAATGAGTACACAGCCACCATCGCCTATCAACTCTTAAAGGAGGGTGAGGAGGGCCGTCAGAAGGTCGACGCTGTGACGATGATCCTGAGAGCTGAAGGTATTTTAGAAATGAAAAATAAGTATTACATTTTCATTAACATGGAAACATTTGACTTTATCTGGTTAGAGTTTTTGAATTTGACTGTATTGTAAAAACAGGTGATGAGCCAGTGGAAGCCAGAGCTACTGTGAAGTACAACAGGAGGAAGAATGTCCTGACCACCGACATCCAGATTCCTGACTATGATGTGGAGGCTGGATTCAGGCTGGGGGTCGCTGACGGTAGCGCTAAGAGCAAAGGAACTTACGCCATCACCCTTGACCTCATCAACAAGAACGTCCCACAACTCTCTCTGCTTGGCCGTGCCAAGTAAGACATAAATCATATCCCCAGGACATGAAATGAACTATGTAATGTACCATGATTAAATTGTGTTGTTGTTTTTTATTTGAAGTCATAAGGCCATGAAGGAAGGTGTTCTGCAAGCGCAGCTTATTATTCCTTCAATCAAGGCTGACGCCACCCTCACAGCCAACATGAAGCGCGGCAACGAGGTGGAATGTGAGCTTAAGAGTGACATTAAGTTCCTCGAGAGCACCTCAGAACAAAAACTCTCTCTTAAATATGGTAAGGTATTTTGTACACATATGTAACCCTCGACAAAAGAGTGACTTGGTGCAGCAGAGCTTTTCCAGAGATTACCTTTTTTGCTCATTTAGTTTGCACATTTTTTTCAGATGGAAGCAAAATTGAAGCTGGGGTCGAGTCGGACATGAATTCTGAGATAATTAACATTCTTCCCAATGCTGACATGATTAAAGAGTATGTCAATGGCATTCTTGACACAAGCGTGATGGAGACTGACATGAAGATCCGTCAAATTCTCACCAAGTCTGTGGAGGTAACTAAAGTTATATAACAAATAGGCAAGGGATAATTTCATTTTTAGAATATTCAAAGATCAACATGATTTGTATACCTCCAGGCAACAAACAACTACATGGAGATGTATGCTTCAGATATCCCTTACATCCAGAACTTAAGAATCCCTGACATGCCTGAGATTTCTCTGCCAGAGAAACTTTTCCTGAACACGTAAGTTCAGCAAACAAAATTCAACTCGATTAAAAAAAAAATGAAAACATGTATTATTAAAAAGATAATTAATTCCATTTGTTGTCATTTTAACAGTAAAGCCAAAGCAGTCTACTACTTCAACAACGAGTACCTCACAATTGATATTCCAGTCCCTCTTGGAGGAAAGTCAACAGAAGAACTCAACTTTCCTGCCGCCTTGACCACACCGAGCCTCTCAATGCTTGGCCTACAAATTCGCTCAATGAAGGTTCCAATCCCAGAACTTTTTGTTCCTGAGATAATTACTATTTCAGTGCCTCTCTTTGGCAAAGCCGAGGTCTCAGCTATGCTGAGAAGCAACATCTATGATTTGGAAGCCTCAATTGCTGCCGGAAAAGATGTTGTGCAGGTACCGAGCCATTCAGCCAAGTATGATGTAAAGGGAACATCTCCATTCGATGTCCTCTCATTCCGGATTGAAGGTAATTTGTCCACAATTGTTCTTGAAATGCCACACATCCATTTGTAATTGTACTTCATCAAATATTGTTTCCATTCATGATCGATTTGATTGTTTGCTAATAGGCTCTGGAATGTTCACCAACCAAGATTCCATCAAGGCTGAGATGAAAAGTACTTTGGCCCACAAGTTCATTGAAGCCAGTTTTAACATCTTAGAGGAAACCCTCACAGAAAAAGTTGGTGTCAAATCAAGCAGCAAGATTGAAGCAATAAGTACCTTAGGTCTCAATGTTTTCATGGAGCACAATGGCATGGTTGGCATGAACACTGAAGAAATGTCTGGGGATAGTAACCTGAAGGCAATGGTAAAGGTTGGACCATTCTATGGCGACACCACTTCAACCCAATATATTGCCCTCTATCCATTCAGACAAGAAGCCAAAATAGATTCTTCTTTGAAAGTTGACTCAACATTTGTTCAGGCCCAAAACATCTTCTCTGCAGCCTTAAATAATGGAGAACTTTCTGTTATTTCAAACACCAATGTCCTTGAAGACACATTGGCCCATGTGGCTGAGCTCTCTTTCAAGGAACAAAGGGTAACCCTAAAATCGGACACAAATGCCCTTGCCCTTGGCATGAAGATCCGCAATGAGGCTCAGGCTTCCGTTGGTGCTGGTGTAGTCCTTTTCAGGATAGAGACCAATGCTGACCAATCTGAAAATCGCATCTACTCTCTGCAAACCGGAACTCTAGATGTCAATGGTTTAGTTTTCAGCAGTGATGGCAATGTGAAGCTCCTAGAAAATGAGGCCACTCATACAGCTACTCTAAAAATGAGCAAGGATAGTTTGGAGACAAGTGGAAAAAGCACACTCAAGAGCCCCCTAATGCTGGAGAACAACTTTATAGCAGGACTCGATGCCTCCAGGGCTTCTCTGTTCATTAACAACAAAGCTTCTCTGAGTGACATGACGTTTGATAATGCAAACACTCTCAAGGTAACTCCTTCTAGCTTTGACTTCAACTCAAATGTTGAGACCTTTGCCTCTGATATTTTTTTTTACACTCATGATATCACCATTGATTTAAAGCCATACATTGCCTCCTCCAGTATGAATAACAACCTGAAAGTGCTTGGGGCAAATGTTGTTAGTGAGGCTCAGTTGAAGGCAGAGCTGTACAAGATGGACCTATCTGGTAGCATGAAAGCCATTTATGATGAGCAAGAGATCAAGCACACATATGAGGTCAATTATGCTGACCTGGCTGCCAATGCTAAGTGCAGTACAATTGGAAAACTGTTTGGAACTCACATGAGCCATAATACTGAGCTTGAAGTGGTGGGTCTTGCTGCCAAGTTTTCGAATGATGCTCGCTTCAACTCACAGCCAATGCGCTTTGACAGCAATGTGAGAGCTAGTATGGTACCTTTTGACTTCAACCTTGATACCGTCTTCAATGCAGATGGGGACCTTGCCCTTTATGGAATGCCAAGTGCTCAGATGTATTTCAAAAACCTCCTAAGGGCCCAGCCCCTGGTCTTTGCCAGCTCCCATGAATACAGAGCCTCAGTGAGCCAAAAGATGGATAATGGATTCTCTTTGGAGACCACTATTGACAACAAGATAGATACTCTTCTGTCTCCACAAGTGCAGGAGACTAAGTTTAGACTTAAGTCCAAGCTAAATGACCATGCCTACAATGAAGACATTAATATGTTCAACACTGCAGATAGAATTGGAATAGAACTTTCAAGCACTGTCTTCACAAATGCTTTTAACATGGACAACACAGAGAACCAGGAATTCACCATCTCTGGCTTCCTTAAATACGATAAGAATACCAACAGTCAACTGATTCAGATCCCTTACATAGATGTGGTTGCTTACCTCGAGGGTATCAAGGTAGTTTGTGTGAGCATTCTAGAGGCATTCCAGGACTACATCAACAATGAGAACATTGTCGCTAGGCTTGAGGCTCTTCTTCAGAGTGTCAGTGACTTTGTTAAAACACTGAATATTGAAGACAAAACAATTTACCTTAAGCAATACCTTACCGATTTTACCAAAGATTATGCCATCTCAATGGAGGACCTGGAAGCCTATCTAACACAAGTAACAGAGTTTGTCAAGAGAAGGCTGACAGATCTAGCTACTTCCATCCAAACATTCTGTGTTATGGTGAAAGAATTGATTGTCAGTGGCACCCTTTCTGAAACTGTCATTCAGAGGATCCAACAAAAGCTAGTAGAATTGAATGACATTTTTGACATCAAAACCATGGTTGTGGCAGTAATGGATAACATTATTGAATTGATTGCGCAGATTAATCTTGAAAAGCTGAAGGGCAGCAGCCTGGCCTACTTGCATAGCATGGATCTCAAGTATGAAATCAGGTCTACTCTTGGAATGGTTGTGATGGGTTTGAAGCAGTATTTTGAAACCTTTGACTTGTCCCAGTGTGTTGCTAACATTAAGAGTTACATTTCTTCCATGAATTTAGAATCTCAAATCATGGACCTGATGGCTCAAGTACCAACTGAGATTTTCTCTGAAATAATAAGAGATGTTAGAGATATTGTCCAGGAATTACAAATCCTTGAAAAAGTAAATGCATTCCATGCTAAAATAAGAGATATTATGGTCAAGATGGAGATTGACAAAAAGATGATAGGCATCATGGAACAAATTGTAGTGCTTATCCAAAAATTACAAATTGAGGAAGGGATCCAAGCTGTAATTAAACAGCTGAGGAACATGCATATTCCTGAAACGGCAATGCTACTAGTACAATATGGCACCCAATACATAAAAGAAAAGAACATCATGGATTTAATTAAGGAAAATGTTAAAACACTCAACTCGATTCGTCGTGAATTTGTACAAACCCTGAATTCCGTTGAGTATAATGAAATTGTCGAAGATGTAAATAATATGATATCATATTTCACATCCAGTGTGGATAGAATGATCAGGGAACTAGAGATTTCTCAGAAACTTGATGACACAGTAGATTTCATCAACTTTGTCATATCTTCCATTCAAGGCTCCATGGAACAACTAAGAGAAATCAAATTTTCAGAAATGGCCAAAACAGTTCTTAATCAGCTAAAAGAAATAACTGAATTCCTCAAACAGGGAATCAACGGAATTAATTTTGAAGCTGTGATAACTCCCTACCAACGTCTTGTTAGCAAGTACTATAGTAAGGTCATCACCATCGTCAATGATATTTGGACCAATATGTTTGAGGTCATACAGGATGTTTTTGCTGAGCAAATGATTATCAGTGAGGTTAAACAAATGATTGAAGGAGTCATCACTGGACTGAAGACAGCTGAGCTGGGCGTACCATCCTTTACCTTTCCATGTACTGATCTTGTTGTTCCCTCAATGAAGATCCGCATGGATAACCTTTATGAGATCAAAATGCCCACACAGCTTGAGATCCCTCAGTTCACTATCATGGGATTGTACACTATTCCAGCCAGCACCATCTCCTTTGAGGAAATCAAGCAGAGGATCATTGAACTAATTAATTACATTGTCAACTTTGAGTTCAAGATGCTCAGTTTGGATGATATTTTTGGAGATATTTCCATGAACTACTTTCCTGCCATGCCTCAGATCACCATTCCCAAAATCAGCTTTGCTGAGATTTCCTTCCCTCAAATCCCAGTGATGAATTTAGACAAGCTTGTTGAGACTCTCCAGATCCCTGACCTTGAGCTACCAGCCATCCCTAGTGATCTCATGATTCCATGCTTTGGCAAAGTCTATGGGGAGATTAAATTCAACACTCCTATCTACACAATCAAGACCACTGCTGAGCTGGAAAACACTACTGATAATGCCTTGAACCCCCGGTTCAGTGGAATTTTTAACTCTGAGGGACAATCTCCCAAGTTTGACCTTCTCAACTTCATCATTGACTTTACAGCTAATATTGCAGTCCCCAAGAGAAGCCGTGTTGTTGTTGCAGAGACTTTAAAGTTAACCAATCTTGTTTTCGAGGTCGAACATCAGGGATCTGCAAATTTCTATGGCCGATCAGCTCAGGCCCAGTCCCAGGCCCAGACTACAGTGAAGGTTATGACCTCACCATACACAGCCAATTTTATGAACAAAGCTTCTCTTTCCCTGGCTCGTGGGATTACTGTCTCAATGGAAACAAAGTATGACCACACAATGAACATCCCAAGCATTGATTTCACAAGTGAAATTGTTGTAAACCAGCAGGGAACTGTTGAACAGGAAGATTTCACAATCAAAGTAAAGAATATTGGTACAGTCCAGGAGAGAGGCGAAAACATCTACAAGACCATCATGTTGATGAATATCGATCCTAGGATTGTTAAGATGACGGTCACAGCTGAAACCATCACTGCAATGTTAAAAATGAAACAGCAAATGACTGCTGAATCTGCTTTCCTTCAACACATCAGATTTAATATCCGTAATGAGGCAGAGGGCCTAGCAGTAAAGAATAGCCTTTTTGTGGCATCCGGACAGTGCACCCTTTATGACCTGAGAATGGAGTTTAAGGCTAACCATGATGCAGAGCTATATGGTTCAGTCGATGGAGTCCTTTCAAACGCAATCAATTTTATGATTGATCCCACTGAGTTTGTTTTCGACTTCCAGAACAAGGGCAATGCAAAAGTAAACGTCTTTGAGGCTTTAATTGCTAAGATTGAACTTCA
The DNA here is from genome assembly GCA_027123675.1 of Molva macrophthalma. Lineage (NCBI taxonomy): Eukaryota > Metazoa > Chordata > Actinopteri > Gadiformes > Lotidae > Molva > Molva macrophthalma. Next base: position 15,926,510 of record JAOPJO010000097.1, read on the forward strand.
GAATGATTACTCTGCAATGTTCAACGTTGACAGCCAGCAAATGAACACGATGGCTCTGGCCCGCTTCAACCAGTACAAAGTCTTGTACAACTTTACTGTGTACAATAATGAAAAGGAGGCTGCTATGTCTGCTGCTATAGATAACGTCATTGACCTCGGCTTCTTGAATAATCCCATCTCCATCCCTGAGTTTAGTCTTCTCTTTGCTGACTTCAGCACGCCAGCCATAACAAATCTGAATTTGTATGAGCAAAGCGGACTGAAAGACATCCTGACTACCACTGAGCAGAACATCAATGTGGATGCTAAGATTGTTTACGAAAAGAGCCAGGACATGCCAATTTACTCAATCACTGAGCTGATCAGGATACCATCTATAGGTAACATAATTTCAGAGCTGTCTGTGAAGTCTGCCATCATTAATTTAAATGTTATTAGTGGCCTGTACACCAGTGATGACTTGGTGATTCGCATTGGAGCAACAAGCACCTCTGTTTATGAGTCCTTGAAGGCCAAGCTCGATGGCACATCAAGCCTGACCATCGTCAGAGGAATCAAGTTGGCCAACTCCCTGTCTCTGGAGAATCCACACATTACTGCCACCCATGTCAGCTCCATTGGCATGAGCACTGAGACTTTTGCGACTAAAATTTCTGTTGCCACAAATGGAAGAATTAATATCCCAATTCTCAACCTAATAGTGACCCAAAACCTAGATGCAGACAGTAAGGTTAGTGCCATCTCTACTTTCCAGATGAAGGGTGATTTTAATGTGCCCAGAATCGAGGCTTCTGGAAATGTAGAGGCAGACCACAGCCTGAAATTTGAAGGATCCTTTAAGCATATCTCCATAGAATCAACCACCAAAGCAAACATTGATGGCAGAGCACTTCAGCAATATGTCATTTTGGGAATATTGGACAATGATGCCAATCTGTACACGAATGAAGAAGGTCTGCGCTCCACATCTAAAGTGATTGCTGACTACAAACTTAATAGTGGCTCCACCAAAGTCATTGGCATGGATGTGAATGAAAATGCATCAATTGAAGCCTCCTTAAACCGTTTACTGGCAGTGCTGAAGTTTACTAGCAACAATGAGGTTAATATGCCTGCCTTCAACACCAAGGGAAAACATGTTGCCCAGGCAACCATTGATCTTACAGCAATGTCATCCCTGGCTGATATGGAAATCAACCTATCTCAACCAAGCTCCCTGGGTGTTCTCACCTTCTACGAGAAGACTGCTGTCGACATGACTGGCACCAAGCAGAAAATGTATTATTCAGCCAAGCTAGCGACACCAGTGATCACCGCAATGCTGGAATCAGAGGTACAGGGTGAGGCTCCTGTCTTCAAAGTTACATTGAAGTCTACTGCTACCTCTCCCATTGTCTTCCTGGAATATGACATGGATGGTGAGATACTAAACTTTCACAAACCCTTTACTCATAAAGTGATATAATGCATACAACATGTTATTTTACCTCTTAAGTAATAATTTCACTATTCCCCTATAGCTTCATCCACTACCAACTTTGCAAATGAAGCTCTGACGATGACTAATACAGCTGTCCTGACCCACACTGACCTCACCATGGATGTCAAGCATGTCATTACCCAAGCCCTAAGGTATGTGAAATGTTCACAGTTGTATGTAAACTGTCATGTTTCATTTAACTCAAAGATTAATGTACCCCTTTGTTATATATTTCAGGGGAAAACGCCAAGTAGATGGGAGGTCAGTGTTCAAGTTTAGGTCTCTTTTCCAAGAGACAGCTTATTTAAATTTGTGAAAATTATAACAGATGTACATTTCGTCATTTGGTTTTCTTTGTGCTTATTAGTATTTCTCGCCAAACCCTGAATGTGGACATCACCAGCTCTACGTTCACTGATGTGAATTTCCGCTATGCTGCTGGCAGAGATGGAATCAGTGCCTCTTCATCAACACCTTCCACAGGATTTTTGGGTCTTCAGGTCAATACCAGGATCCCCTCTCAGATGAGTGCTAGACTGTACAGTCGCTACCCTGTGAGTATTGAAGCAATATTATATTTGTTAGTATATTGATAGTATATACTAGTACCATTTGAAGAATGCACAGTGAATGGGCTCATCTTCATAAAGCTATATTTTTATTTTTGTTTCCCCCTTTCAACAGTCTGCCCCTGAAAATGACGTTGATATATTGGTCATCAGAACTTCTCCCAAGGGTGATGATAAGATGACCCTGCAGGTTTCATACAATACGGAAGCGCCAACAGACATACTCTTTGGACTCAAGGAAAGGTTTTCCTCAATCACCTCTGCATTCACTATGTTTGCTGAAAAGTATCAGATCACAATGTACGCAGAGAATCTGATGAACTCAGTAAATACCTTTGTTGGAGAGACCTACGACTCTGCCATGAACTACGACATGGAAATGAGCCAGTTGTCCATCTTCTTTAGAAATGTCATCGCTCTGTACCAGAAGACTGTCCAGGTGTACCTGGACGCTGCAGTCAAGGTGCTGACAGAGGCCAGGTTCAAACTGCCCGACTCAGAGGACACGACCACACTGCCTGAGGTCCTCAAGAGGCTGACCAGCAGGATTGCTGCAATGCTAGACACCGCCATGCAGATGATCAACAAAGAAGTGGAGGGCTACCGCAACTCTCTATCTGAGACCATGAGCAAAATCGAATTCCGATACAATGATGGTAATGCCATCACTGGACCCGAAATTATTAATCTGGTACAGACTAATTTCAAGAGCGCCTCAGATGTAGTTGTGGACTTTGTAAAAAATATGGAGAGCCTTGATAAGATGCTCGAGATGATCAGGGAGACCACACAGGCTGTCATCATCAAATCTCAGGAGTTTGTTGATTCCATCAAGTCTGATTATTTGGATGCTGTGCTTAACATCATGAATACCCTCTATCGTAATCTTGTTACTGTCATGAAGGATTTATCTGACCGTATGGCTCGTATAAACATGGATAGTTTCAACAGTACCCTTGAGTACCTGATGGAAAGCATGTTCGATGTGACAAGTGAGTTCCAAAAAGACGTTTTAGATTTTTTGCAACAGGTGGAGGAGACCAAAGCGTATATAAAAGTCAGTGACAGAAGGCTGGAGCTAGACCTTCCCTTCCCTTTCAAACAGTAAAACACTCTCACTGAGATGTTTTTATAAAACACAACCATCCATTTTTCTTCATAACTGCAGAACTTCATAACTCACTTTAAGCTTGAAACAGAGAATATCAATAAAGACTATCGACCTTATACATTTTTTGAAAGTCTTGTTTTTTTCAATGGTAAAGGAATTATTTAAAAAGCATTCACACACACTCGCTTTTAATATACATGTATATGTTGAATGATTTCAAAAGGCCTCTGACTGGATATAACTACAATATGTTGGATAGTAACATTTGAAACAATTAAGCACTCCGTATTAATGCCTAGCATAATACACAATCCCAGCCGTCACTGTTGTTTAACAACAGGCTATGTGAGAAATCTTTATTAACAAAAGACATTCAGAAGAAAAGACGTGTGACACCAACGGGAGTCATCTCAAATCAAATTCAACTTTATTTATAGAGCACTTTTGGTGCAAAACTGCAATACAAAGTGCTTAACAAGTGAAACAACACAACAGGAACAATAAATTAGTTAAAAAGAACATTCCAAATCAGAGTCAAGGTACAGTCACTTGAGAAGCGGTCGGGCACTCTGTTCTCTAACACGGCAAGTTTAAGAGAGAATCAGCTACGGCTCAATACATATTGGCTTTGTTGACTACTGCAAAGCGAGTCCCCTCTGTGGCAAACCAACGCGAGGCCCCTCGCTGGAATTGCTGAAGTGCTTTCATCAGAAAAACGGGTTACACAGGGCGTCTGACCCCGTCTCCAGTGAACACGCCTTTACAGAGATACATTTGAGAGGGAGGATGAAAAATGGACAATTCCACATTGAATGGGAACTGACACGCTGGCTATTTTGTAATACAAGAGCACTGCTTCGTACGCGTGTTGTGAAATAATCCCAGTCTGCACCATCAACAAAAGTGACCTTGATGATGATTTTTCAGAAACAGTTGTTTGTCACAACCAGCGCTGGCAGGGCGGCAGGAACTAAATAGAGAAAAGCAAACCAGAGTACTCAGGAAGTATAACAAAAGAGGCTTTTGATAAAGAAACTCAGTTCCATCAACTTGTAGAAAAACACTAACAACTAGAGAACAAGAAAAAGCAACATGATAAATATAACAAACCGACAAGGGAACAAAGGAAGTGAACTTGTATGTATGGTAGTGACTGATCAGGGAACAAAGGAAGTGAACTTGTATGTATGGTAGTGACTGATCAGGGGAACAAAGGAAGTGAACTTGTATGTATGGTAGTGACTGATCAGGGAACAAAGGAAGTGAACTTGTATGTATGGTAGTGACTGATCAGGGGAACAAAGGAAGTGAACTTGTATGTATGGTAGTGACTGATCAGGGAACAAAGGAAGTGAACTTGTATGTATGGTAGTGACTGATCAGGGGAACAAAGGAAGTGAACTTGTATGTATGGTAGTGACTGATCAGGGAACAAAGGAAGTGAATGTGTATGTATGGTA
>JAOPJO010000097.1:15936390-15965189 GCA_027123675.1 Molva macrophthalma
ATATGTAAGTTTAAAAAGAAATACACAAAACAATAGAAAAAAACAACATACACAAAAAATAACTAATACTAAACATCAAAAATATTGTGATCGTTTTTTATTAGTTTTCATTAACTATTCATGTGGTTAATTCATCAATTGATCTTTGCTTTGTGTAACATAGTTGTATTTAAATGTAACATGTCCTCAATGAAGCACCATAATAACAGTACCACCTTTTCCTCTCCTCCCTTCTGTAAAACCACACACATTACTTAGAATCTGTTTTGAGAATATCAATCATCATCTTCAACATGTGTGTTATAATGTCAAAGAAGTTTTTGAATGTCCTTCAAAAGTTGAAATTATTGAAAATCAAACTTTTTGATGAGTTGTTGACTTTCGGGCCCAAGGTTCAAAAGGTAGTTGATCCATTACATTATGACGTGAGTCACATTTCTAGATGGGTTGCTGAGATCGTGTTTGATATGGAAATTGTGTTTGTTATGGAAATGTCTTAAACAATTCTAATCCCAGAGTTACAAATCTATTTCAGCATCCATAAAAACACCAGTGTGGAATAACATTCAACCTCTAATAATTACCCCATGGCTTTGAAACTGTTTTTGATTCGATGCAATCAGCCTCATCACCCCGAGTGCTGACAGATAAGTCTTTGTGAAATGCTTTTACCTTTGGCCTGCCACAAGGACGGCTTAGACTTTGGAACCAGGACAGCACAGTTGCTGTAACTCCTGCTGAACCCATACAGTAAGGTGGGAGAACTATAAAAGCCACAGAGACAAAGCACAGAGATTAGTCTTAACGGAAACAAGAGGACTCCTTTACCCTGTAGGAACTCAAAGAGCTCCTTTTAAACCCATCATGGGGGGTATTAAGATATTCCTTTTGACCTTGCTGGGAACCTATACACTGGCCCGTAAGTACCCTTTGAAGAGAAAAAAAATGAGTGATGTCTACAATGCCAATACAAAATCATTGGTCGATTTAGGATTGAAGAGATTATTTGTCGGTTGGTTGTAGGTTGATTTGGAATGGTCCTTTAAATAATTTAATGCAGAATACTGTGTACTTATCCAGGGCATAACATTTTAGATTTTTACGTTTCATTTTCATGATAACAATTTTGCCAAAATGGGTATTCCATTGTTGTTTAGAGAAGGAAACTATTCCTTCTCTATGATTTCTTAAGTATAATATTACGCATATTTCTGATAAGCAAAATGTTTGGGCAATGTGAACCCAGAATGTGATTTTAAATACTATTGTATGTGTATTGATGGTATGTTTGGAAGTGATTCATGGTTTCCTTGCTTTCCAAATTTGCAAGCATTCTTCTTTTTTCACATTTTATAGAGCAGGATGCGGGAAATGTTGATGGATCATCTTCAACATGTTTTTGTAAGTTTTACAAAGTTATCAGCAAAATAAGGGATACAATGTATGCTATTGGAACAGTATAGTTGTGTAATGTTGATTTAAGATGTTAGCTTTGGGGTTGAAAAGACAAAGTGTATTCCTCGTCATCTCGTTCAGATTGACTTCATCAGCAACTGCACCCTGCCCGTTGACCCCGTTAGGATGACATCACCAGTCACTATCAGATACCATAAGATTTGATACCTGAGTCAAAGCTACTAATTGTTGTTTAGCAATTTAGAGCTGTACCATAGTCCATGGTTCCTTTCTTCGTGGCATAGGATTGTAAATATTTGAAATATGACCTCATCAGACAGATCCACCTTTTAATTAAAATACATATACTTCCAACTTTTCAGTGGCCAAAAGATTCAAGAACTTCAGGAGGTTTGTGTACGACTACGAGGTGGAAACACTCAACGGTGTCAAGGGAGCGACTCCTCTGGTGAACGGCCCCAAAGTCTCCTGCAAGGTAAGCACCAAGCACCACTTCACTGCCAACACAAACCATTCACCCTCAACGTTTGGAGAAAGACAGCACACCTACATTCCTCTACACATCTGTTGCACAGGTTGAGATGGAGGTGCCCCAAATGTGTAGCTTCATCCTGCGCACCACAGACTGCTCTCTGACCGAGGTCACTGACATCGATGAGCAAGGCACCCCTGTGTTCGGTCCCGCTGCCGGTTCTGAGGCTTTCAAAGCTGCCATGGCAAAGTAGGACATCCGGCATTCGTTTGAATCCAGTTTTTGTGTATTACATATTGGTGATCCAGATATTGATTTGAAGATAATCCTATATTCATTTATTTATTTATTCCTAACATTTATTCATAAAATGTATTATGTAAATAAATGAAAGCACAAATAAATAAAAAACGCTAAAAGATCATGAAGGTGTACAACTAAAACATGATAAAACAAAAGGCAAACTTATTTTTTATTTGAAAGCAAAGGTAATGCAGATTGGGTATTTTAACCCATTCTGTTTCCCCAGGAACGCCCTGATGTTCATGATCAAGAATGATAATGAAGTCACCCTGTTCCCTGCGGATGAAGAACCCATGAATATCCTGAACGCAAAGAGGGGAATCGTCTCTGCCCTGATGGTGCCAACCATTGAGGACGACAACAGCCGAGGAATGGTAGGATTTCTGAGTGTGTGTGTGCGTGTGTGCGTGTGTGCGTGTGTGCTTGTGTGGATCTGTCTGGATTTTCAATACATAAAATTCAGTTTGGGGAGTACGATCTGATGTTTTTTAGGCCCAGATAAACAACTTGCGCAATGGCAAGATAAGATGCCCCAAACACAGGTGGTAAATACCATCCTGTCACATCATGTTCTCACAAAGACAGTCCACATGCTGGTCAAAGTCCACGACATGTTTATCTCTATAATGACATCCACTGTGCTGTCATAACAAGTACTAGTCTAATCTAATCTGGAGTTCAATAGGGCATATAATCCTGTTAAATGTGGATTATCATTTAAGTGAAATAGCCTTTTACAAAAGCTACCAATGTAGCTAATACTGAACCAATATTATTATTAATTATTATTAATAGTACTATTTTACTATATTTTCTTGACTACTACTACTACTCTACTACTACAGATAATTACAATAATAATTGATAATAATTCTAGTAATAATAATAATAATAATAATAATAACAATAATAATAATAATAATATACAAATAACAAAACCAAGCGAATAGCAATTAATTTATTTCATCTGTCTTTCATGTTCTCACAACATTCGATGGCTGTTGTTATCCCCAGACCACCGTGCACGGAGAATGTGCCACTGACTTCACGGTCAACTCAGGAGAAGCCACTGATGTCACAATCAGCCGGGACCTGTCCAAATGCAACAACTACTCTCCCCAGAGAGAGCACACCAGTCCCCTGGCCCTGATCTCTGGCATGGTAAGGATGGTTTATTTGTATATATTAAATGTATATTTGTATTTTACTCAAACCTGTTATTTTATTTGCATAGCCCTTAATCACAACTTAATGGTTGTCATAAAGCTTGTCAACATTATATCAGAGATAATCTGATTGCAAAAGAATTGCTAAAACATTCCACAACAGATCATAATTGTATTTGTGTACATTATTTATTTGATATTTACTCATGTTGCTTTTATGCATTTAACTCTAACACTCTTTCAGAGTGTCAAGTAGTGCTCTTCATTTTTCCCCAAATCTATCTAAACATTAAATGCCTTCCTCGAACCCTTAGCACTACCCTCTGAGCAAGTTGATTGGCAGCACTCAGACCTGCAACTACAAGTTTGATGCCAGCAAAAAACACATGGTATCCGCAGTCTGTACTGAGAAACATCTCTTCCTGCCTTTCTCTAGCCAGTAAGTTTTGCACAACAATACAGCTATGCTCTATTGATTCTCGGTCTTGTAATATGGTTGGATGAGTGACGATGCAAAGTACACGTTTCTCACATTCCTGTACCTCATACCTCCTAGAACAATCATGTCAACATACAGTTCAATCCAAACAGTTTGAGAATTATGTTTTAGGTATGATGCCAAATAATATGTTTAATTTGCTGAAATATCGACCTCCTATTACTATCAACAGAAATGAGTATGGGCTGTCCACTACGGTGAGCCAGACCTTGTACCTGAGGGAAAGCAACAAGATCAACGACAGGCTGTTCAACTTCAGTGAGTAGAAAGGCTTTACAGAGCACAGTACTAAAATACATGCAATGCTGAAATGTCCCTACGGCCATTTTCTTACCTCTTTTATCTCGCCACTCTCTGAAGACCCCAACAATCGCCGCTCATTGTACATGGAAGTCACAGAGGATAAGGCCATCATCCAGACCAAGGATGCTGTACTCGCCAGCCTGAGGGAACTGAGCACTCTTGCCCAGGAGACGGAAGGCCAGCGGCGCACCAGCATCTTCCACAAGCTTGTCACCGAGCTGCGGGGCCTGAACACAGAGGTCCTTACCGCCAGCACACCCGAGATGATGGCCCTGTCCAGCAGCCTGACATGGCAGGCCCTGGCCCAGTGCGGTACACCCGAATGCACCAGTGCCATCCTGACCATCCTGAGGACCTTCGAACCCGAGTCCATAGAGGTGGACGCCGTCGTCTACGCCATGGGCCTGCTGCCCAGCCCCTCTGCCCTGCTGCTCAAGGACATGCTTCTAATGGCTCAGTACAAGCAGAGCAAGCCCATTATGTTTGCCCTCAGCAATGTGGTCAGGAAGTAAGTGAACAAAACAAAAGAAACCAATAACTTAAAAAAAAAAAAAAAGAATGAGAGAATTGTAGGTTGTATATATCTGTTGCATGTCATTCATCATTTTCACTGTCATTTCCAGACAATTCCAGACTGACCAGCAAGTCACCCCTGCTATCACTGCTGTGGCCGAGTTCATGATGTCCCTTTTGGGCTCAGACTGCCCCGGGGAGAAAGATCTCACTTACCTGACCTTGAGGGTAGGTCGCCATTTTCTTTTCTTAAATCCTAGCATCCATTTAAACTCATTGTAAAATGATAAGCTTCATTTTAATATTAAAACAATATGTATTGTTCATTTGTTTCATTTCCTTACACAACTTCATAGGTTGTTGGTAATATGGGCGAGGCCATGGAAGCCGCAGAGCCTGCTATTAAAAGCACCCTGCTCAAGTGCATGAGACAGCCTGCAACCACCTTGTCCGTTCAGCTGGCCGCCATCCAGGCTTTCAGACGCATGCAGCTCACCGATGAGGTAAATAATACCCAATTGTCGTCATCCCTATATGTCTTGCTGAGGTTATGCACACAGCACTCCTCTTGCCTCTCGAGTCACTAGGGAACACTGGTGGATCAGCTCTGTGCTTCTATGTTACCGTACAGGTGCGTGCCAACCTCCAGAGGGTCGGCACGTATGCCAAGGGCGCAGTGCAGAAGCGCCTGGCCGCCTACCTGACACTGATGAGGAATCCCAGGACCAGTGACCTGGAGATGGTCAAGAAGTTGTTAAAGCAGGAACAGAACCCGCAGGTCAAGGCCTTTGTGACCTCTCACATCTACAACATTGTGTCCTCGACGGATCGCAACTCCAAGACGTAAGGATACGTACATGTGTATACAGAAACATGTGTCACATGAAGTGTACATTGCTGCAGTACGTTTAAGTTAGATGTTTTCCCCATACTTTGGTTCAATGTTAGTTTTCAGATTTCATTTTTGTTCCACTTCCCAGTGCTTCAGAGCAGTGTAGGACAGAAATGGCAAACGTATAATAGTGCAGGTGTAGCTATTATTATACCATTATTATTGTGTTTGCTAAGGTATACTTCCATAATTTTCCCCCTTAGGCTTGCCAAGAGGATTATGGAAGTCCTGCAGAACACTGATGTCCCCACTCATACCGACTACACCACCCTGTCCCGCAACTACAAACTGGGAATGGCACATGAATTCATGCAGGCCAACACTATGGGCAACATCATCTTCGACCCCAGCAGCCAGCTGCCCAGAGAGGTCATGCTGGAAACTACGATGGACGTCTTTGGTTACACCATGGATATGTGGGAGGTACGAACAGCAACACTTAAACGCATGGGCTACATCAGGAAATGTCTGCATATAATGAATAGCTTTTACATTACCTGACCAATGTGTAATTGTGTCACTTGCTTGTAGATCGGCATGGAAGGAAAGGGCTTTGAACCATCTATTGAGGCTCTGTTCGGAAAGAACGGATTCTTCCCAGACACCATTTCCAAGACACTCTATTGGGCAGTAGACAAAATGCCATTCATGGAAAATAATGGAAAGAAGGTATTACTTTTGGGGAATACATTTTTGTGAATATCAATTTCTTATAAAAATGTTTTAATGTAAATTTGTATTAATATCTCAATTACCATTTTGACCTCCATAGGTACCTGAGAACCTAGTTAAAGAAGTTGTTGCTAACTTCAACAAGCTGGTAAAGGAACTTCAGGCCCAGGAATCTCCTGAGGCCATGGCTTACCTAAGGATCATGGGTACCGAGCTTGGCTACATCAAGGCCAGTGAACTGAGAGGCATCGCTGAATATGCCATCATGTACTCCGATATCTTAATGAAGATCATTCCCAGAGAGGTAATTATTCATATTCTTCTTATTTTATGTACTACCTGTTATGTTGAGTGTACTAATTTGGTTTAACAAACATTTTCCCCTTTCCCCGTTACATCAGACGATGCAGAAACTGATTTCCAACACAGACAACGAGTTCTTTGCTCATTACATCTTCATGGACAACAAATTCAACGTGTTGACCGGATCTGGCTTCCCACTGAAGGTTGCCATGGCTGGCATATTTGCTCCTGGAGCAAAGGGAGGGCTTAGCATGACACCAAATATGGTAGATATTCTTCTGTTTCTCTCCAACTTTCTTCCACAGGTAATAGACATAGTCTTGCAACGCCAATGATTATTGTTTGTTTTTGTTCTGCACAACAGGAGGTGTCCTTCAGGCCTTCTATGGGTGTTGAGTTTGTGACCAAGATGGGAATTCATGTTCCTGAGTTTGTACACACCGATGTTGCGATGCACACTATCATATACCACGAGAGTGCTCTGAATGCCAGGATCACCATGGACAACAACCAAGTCAAGCTCTCTATCCCCGCTCCACAAGGCTCCACCCAGCTCTTCAGTGTCAGGTACCACAAACAAACCCCTCTTGATTCCCCACCTAGAACACATACATATATAGGAAGAAATGATTTAGAACCCATATTTTCCTCTTCTCTCTTTGAAATAGCAATAATGTGCTACTCATGAACAACGGCCGTGTGGAAGTGATCTCAGCCAAGGATGAAGGCAGGACAAATGTTGTGATGTGCAGACCCTTCTTCTCTGGATTGAAGTACTGCACCACAGCCCGTTTCTCCGCTGGCATCAACAATGCTGCTCCTTACTTCCCCCTCACTGGGGAGACTAAGTACGTTTGACACCTCAATCTGCTTGAAGGTCGTTTCGATCGCTTTAATGTTAGATCGTTTTACTGTTATGGATGGATTTGTGGGAGTTAAGCATTTGCCCCACCATAGGTTTGCTGTGGACATCCAACCTACCGGGGATGTGACTGAGTACACTGCCACCATCGCCTACAAACTCCTCACTGAGGGCAAAGGGCGCCAGGTTGATACTTTGAAAATGACCATCAAAGCAGAGGGTATGGATGCATTGTTTTGACATTTATCATACATATTTAGCTCATGTATTCTATGTATGCCTAGTTTTTAAAGAGACAAATTCTAACCAACTTTAAATATTTTGCGTCCCTTTGTGACTTTAGGCTCTGCGTCAACTGAGGCCTCAGTCAACATGAAATACAACAGGAACAGGAATGTCTTTACCACCAATGTGCAAATCCCTGATTATGATGTGGAGACCGGCATCAGAGTTGGCATGGTAGACAGCAGCTCAAAAGGCAAATCTCTTACCTTTGACATCACCAACAAGAACATCCCCCAGTTGTCTCTGATCGGCCGTGCCAAGTAAGTCAATAAGTCACCCTTAATCAAGCGCTCCATTGCTTGTCTAAAACCTTTTGACAATTTGTTTAACAGTTCTAGAGAAATGTGACACCTACTCTGTGTTGAAATGCATTCAGTTGGAAAATAGTTGAACCATTTGTGTTTTTTTTTTTATATATTGCAGACTTCAGGACCAGACAGATGGGATGCTGCAGATGCAGCTGATAGTGCCCTCCATGAAGACTGACGCTTCCATCACAGCCACTCTGAAGAATTCTGAAGACCTTGTCCTTGAGATCAAGAGCGATGTCAAGCTCCCAGCGACCAACTCTGTTCAGGCAGTTGTCTTCAAATATGGTACGATATAGTCAACTTTTTGGGACTGTGACCCATCCAAAGTCTCATGTTGTTGTGGATAGTGGTTAAAATTATATTCTTTTTTTATTGAAGGTAAGGATCAGGCTGAGGTTAGCCTAATGTCGAACATGAATTCTGACATCAAGATGCTCAAGCCTTACACGGAAGCTCTCCAGGACTGGATGGAGCTGCTTATGGATGAAATGATGGACCAGCAAGTGGTCAAGACTGACATGAAATTACGTCATATCTACACCAAGGCTCTTGAGGTAAGAAATAATTATTTTGTATTTCATCATTTTTCAGTTTTACAAAAAAGATATATATATTTAGAAATTATTATAGAATATAGTAGACAAACTAAACAGAAAACAATTTTTTCAACAGACTGGCAATATCTGGATGGACAAGATCGCCTATGATGTTCCTTATGTTTACACTCTGAAGAGCAGCCTGGCAGAGCTGGAAAGGCCGTCCATGCCTGAGAACCTGTTCATGAATCTGTAAATTGGGATATATAAAATATATACGTGATATATAAATAAATACTGTTTTAACTTTTGCATACAACATAAAAATATAATGTCAATTGCCCTAACATATTTTGTTGTTGTTTTTTTACTAGTGAAAGCCAGTTCAGATACCAGTTCAACAAGGACCGTGTAACCTTCACTCTTCCACTGCCACTCGGAGGAAAGACATCCCAGGAGTTCCGGATACCTCCCATGCTCACTACACCGCACATTTTCATGCCTCAGATGGGTCTTGAGGTTTCTCCTAAGGAGATCAGCATCCCCACATTCACCATCCCCTCAGACTATGACCTCACCTTGCCACTCATGGGAATGATGGAAGTGTCTGGAAAGGTCAAGTTCAACTATTACAACTTGGAAGGAACAATCTCTGCTGGCAACAACACCTTAGAGTCCCCTAGCTACGTGGCTAACATCAAAGTCATCGCTGACAGTCCCATGGAACTGCTCTCATTCACATCTGAGGGTAAGTTGATATTGTTTAATATGTTCACAAATGTACTAGCAAATAAATACAATGTATTAGGGTAAAATAGCAATATTTGTACTGATGTTGTTCTGTTTTGATTTAAAGGAGCTGCAGAAATTAGTGACACACCACAAGATGCGATCAAGGTTACCCTTGGTTGCTCTCTGAAGCACAAACTCATTGAGACAAGTTTTGAGGTTTTGGAAAAAATTGCCATCACAGACAAAGTGTTAGTGTCTACTAATAGCTACAATGGGAAGGCCTTCAGCCCCCTGGGTCTACAAACATCTTTTGACATCACCTCTCAGTGCTCTATAGCCTCCAATATGCTTACTGGAGATGCTAACATGGATGGAAGTCTGACAGTTGGATCCATGTCAGCCACCACCAGCTATTCCCAAACGATTTCTGCTGAACCTTTGAAGAGGGAAGCAAAAACTGAAGCCATACTGAGAGTTAATTGTGCGTCTCTGGATGTTTTCAACAAAGCCACAGCCACCTTTGCTAATGAGCAACTCCTGATTGAATCCAACACCAACGTAAACATTGACCCACTGAAGCACACCACTAAGTTTACCTTTGGTTACAAAGATGCCAAGCTTACAATCCAGTCCAACTCTGCCACCATGGCTGATAAGAGAATGATTCGTAACCAGGTAAATTTCATTGCCTCTAGAGAAGGGGCCACTATCAGGGTAGAAAATCAGGCTGATGATACAGTGAACAATGTCTACTCTCTGCTTTCTGGTTCAATGAACCCTTCCAGCATTGAGATCAATACTGATGCCTCTCTAAAGATCTTTGACAGCCGCGCCTCTCACAAGGCAACTATGAGCCTGAACACAAATGGCCTAATCACCAGCTGTACCACAACTGCACAGAGCAACCCGTTGACCTTTGAGAATGTTTTTGCTGGCACAGTTGACACTTCGGGAGCCACCATGACCATCGCCACCAAAGGGACCGTTAAGGAGAACACAGTGGAATTGAGTGTCGACGCCAAGGCTCACAGCTCAGAGGTCTATCTCAACAGTATATTCAAGGGCAATGTCTTTGATGCCAACACCAGGAATAGGTTGAACCTCAGAGTGAATAAGGATGGCTGCTCCTTCTCCAACAACATGGTGGGATCGCTTGGTGAGATGAAGACTGACAACACCCATTCCCTGGCTCTAACACTCAGATCTCTGACATTAAGCTCCAAGACAGACAACATCCTCAATACCAGAAGCTACTACAAGCATGACATCACAGTTGACGTTGAGAGTTTTACCGCTTCAGTCAATGTAAAAAATGATCTGAGGATTTTGGAAGTCAACTTTGTGAATGAGGCCCAGTTCCTAGCAAAGCCCTACACAATAGAGCTGACTGGCATAACGACAGGATTGTTGTCTGAAGAACAGCTCAGGCACACTTATGAATTCAAATTTGTTGATATGATCCTTTCTGCAAAGTGCAACACAAATGGTAAACTCCTGGGTTCTCAAATGACACATACCAGTGACATGGAGATTGCTGATTGGACCATGAAGTTCAACAACATGGCTAACCTCAATACTCAATCTCTTCGTCTTGACAGCACTGTTAAAACCATTGCTGCACCATTCACCCTGTCTATTGATGCTATTCTGAATTCAAATGGAGAAATCCAACTGTATGGACAGCAGAGTGGTGAGCTCTACAGCAAATTCCTTCTGAAGGCAGAGCCCCGTGCCATGATTCATTCATTTGAGTACAGGGCCTCAACCACTCACGAGCTACAAAATGGAGCCAGCTACAAGACAAACATGGACAACAAGTTCAACAGCATGATGTCCCTTAAAGAGCAGAGTGTCACAGTGAGCATTGCATCTAAAATGAACAACCATGCACTTGATCATGAATTAACTGCATTCAACAAAGCTGAAAAAATGGGAATGGCAATCAAGGGAGCACTCGCCACAACCTTCTTCAATGGAGCCAGTGAGAATCATGACTACTCCATCTCTGGTTCTGTGAGCTATGACAAGAACAGCGATACCCACTTCATTCAGATTCCATTTTTAGATTATCTGCCAGAAACTATTGAAGAATTGAAGAATCTAGTTGTGAGGCTGGTAGACAACAGCATGGACATTCTGAGGAATATCGATGCCTCCTATGAAATTACTGCCCAGATTCGTGGAAAGGTGGAAGAGCTTAAAGATGCCATTGATACAATAAATCCCCAGCAGTTCATGCAAGACCTACAAGACTTTGTTCAATCAATGGAAAAGTACATGTACAACATGATGAACAAGTTCCCAACTGAGGCACTTAACAACATGCTGAACTCAATCAAGGCTGATATAATGGCATGGATCAAGAAGAACAATATTGACAACAAGGTCAATGTTATTTATGTAAAGATCGAAGAGTTCCTGTCCAACTATGAGGTTGAAAATATAATTGAGAAAATCATGGATGAGGCCATTGTAATTATGAAACAGTACAGGATCAGGGAAAGGATTCAGTCTGCATTGGCTGCTCTTAAAGCAATTGATGTCCAGCCTGTGTTTAACAAAATAATGGCACCAGTGAAGGAGTTGATAAATGACATGTATGCTTTTGACTACAAGCAAATGGTTGATGATGTCAGCATGTATTGTATCAGAATGATTGAAAAGATCAAGTCTTTTGATTATGAAACATTCACCATGGAACTGAAAGACAAAGTCTCTGACATGACCAGGATTCCTTGTTTTGGAAAACTCTCTGGAGAGTTCAAAATTGTCTCACCTAACTACCAACTCCAGACCACTGCTGATCTGGCGAACACCACCACTACAGCAGTCACTCCAGAGTTCACAATTAACCTTAACTCACAAGCAACATCCACTTTTGACCTTCTTGCTTACACTTTGGATACCAGCGTATATTTGGCCATGCCCGAGAGAAGCCGTCTGTCTTTCTCTGAAAACATCAAGGCAGTACACACTGCATTTACCATTGACCACCAGGGGTCAATGAGTGTCCATGGCCTGTCAGCTCAGGCTTCTGCTAAGACTAATGCCAAGGCTACAACTGAGCCTTACGAAGCAGAGCTTGTCAGCAATGCAGTGTTGTCCATCGACAGCCAAATGTCTGCCACTCTGGATACAACATACAAACATGGAGTCAACATGCCACTCCTCAGCCTCTCCAGCGAAGCTTCTGCTAACCAGAAAATGATTGCACAGCTTAAGGATGGAATTTTTACTGTCGGTTTTAACAACAAGGGCCAGGGAACATATGCTCTTCAGGGTTTCTCAGATGATGTAGCACACAAGAGTGCCATGGAGGCTGTGATGGACATCTCCACTGCCAGAGTGACTTACAACGAGGAAACAAAGAGTGACCTCTTCAAGTTGATTGAAAATGTGGTTGCTGATATCCACTTTACTCGCTATATCATTGTTGAGGGCAAGGTTGAGACAGAAAGTCCTTTCATGAAGAACAGTATGGCTGTAATGAAATTCCAGGCTAAGACTGAAGACCTGAAAATTACTTTGGATGCTTCTCATAATTCTGAGCTGGTAGGACCAGTAGCTGGAACTCTTGCACACTCTGTCCTGGCTGTGGTTGCCCCATATGAGCTGATATTTGACACCAAAAACAAGGCCAATGTCAAGGTAACTCTACCCATGAAACTCATTGGAAAGACCGATTTCCAGAATGATGTTGCAATCAGTGCCAATTCTGATGCGCAGCGGGCCAGCTGGACAGGTCTTGCCAGGTTCAATCAATTCAAATACTCACATTACTTTACAATGGACAATGGTGAGAGGGAAATTCAGATCTTTGCACAAGTCAATGGAGATGCCAATCTTGATGTTCTTAAAAAGCCCATTACAATTCCTGAAATAAATGTTCCATTAGTTGGTCTGACTAGCCCCAAACTGGTAGATTACTCTCTGTGGGAAGACACTGGACTGAGCATGCTCCTGGACACAACTAAGCAGACCATTGATTTGGAGGCAAAGCTCAAATGCACAAAGGCCAGTAATGTCATCAGCATTCATCTTGACATGGAGCCAATCATTGATATTATAAATGCCAATGCCGAAGTTCTTCAATCAAACATGATTGTTGGCAAAGACAAAGCTGTTGCTATTCTTGCTAAAATGCAGAGGGACATCATCATCCCGCACCTGAGTGATGTGATATACGAGTTCTCCATGAAGTCAGCATTGATCACACTTAAAACTGATGCAAGTATCATGAACCAGGGCGATATTATCATGAAGTTTAATGCCTCCTCAATCTCCACGCTTCAAGATCTGAATGGAAAGATTGAGGGAAGTAGCATAATGAGCCGAGTCAACGGATTCAAACTGGCATCTTTGTATTCTGTAAAGCACACAATGGTGGAGGGAAACCATGACAGCTCGATCAGCTTTAACAAAGGAGCTGTGGATGCTTCCATTAAAAATTCAGCAAAGATTGATCTACCTGTATTAAAAATGGACATCAACCAGGAGATACTTGGAAATCCACAGGAGGGAATCATCCTCTCTATGTCCTGCCCATCAAGTGGACTTGTTGGATTCCAGTTGCAGACTATGGTTCCACAACAAGTGAGGGGAAGAGTCTACGGCCGTTACCCGGTAAGACATGTTTACTGTACTAACTGATGAGATGTGTTTGTTTTTTAAACTGATGTTTGACATGCTTATACTGACAATAGTATGATATTGCATTAATATATTCTTACTTTTTCAGTCTGCACCCTCCGATGATGTTGAAATCTTGGCCATGAAGATGTCTGTAATGAATTGGGAAAAGCTGAGTGTCCAGACAACATGGAACATGGACATGCCTAATGAAATGATGCTGAGATTGAAAAACGCTGTGCCTACAACCTTTTATATCCAGGAAATCTCTATTCAAATTGGTAAGACCTACAACAAAATCACCAAGCTGGCTACAAATCTTAAAGGTCCCATTGAAGAGGTTAAGAGACAGGGTACAGTAATGTTAAAGAGGACTTCTGACAACTTGAGAGCAATGGATATTTCTCAAATGTCCATCAGGGTCTCAGATAGCACTATGTTGATTCTCAGAGAATATCAAAAGAGCATCAGAGTTATCCTTGATGCAGCCATTAAATTCCTCAGAGAGACCAAATTCCAAATGCCAGGATATGCAGAGAAAATGTCTGGCCTTGAAATCTACCGTAAAATGTCCACCTTTGTTGCAGAAGTAGCCGAAGACGCGATTGTAAAAGTTCCAGAATTATTTGCCTCAAAGTTTATGGTAGTCCTTGAATATTTCAGAGGGCTTGAATTCAGTTTCCCTGGCTCTAGTCACATTATCACAGGAAAAGAAATCCTTGATGACTTAGTAATGGCAATGAAGAGAATCAGGAGTCAAGTAATTGCTATGATAAAGAAATTGGGGGATATTCAATTAGAAGACATTCTTAAGAGGTTGTCAATGTTAATTAATGCTTCAGTTGAGAAAGCTGACGAACTCTTTAATTCCCTTAACACTCAAAATCTGGAAAAGTTGTCTGCTTGGGCTACTAATATGTATGCTGATGTCATGAACTCCAATGTTCTGGCTGATTTCACTAAGCATATTGTTGAGGCCAGAAGAATTGTTATGGACTATTTCAATATTATCAAAACCAGGTGCCAGGATGTTTTAGCTGACATGTCTGTTGAACAGCTTCAGGCTGACATCCAGTCCTGGATTGACATCATGGTAAAACGTTTGAATGCTTTCCACAACAATGTTATTCAGTATCTTAAAATGAATACAAAAACGTTTGAGCAGTATGTGAGTGTGAGTGACAGACAGATGGATATTAACATTCCATTTCCATTGTTTGCTTAAAAACAACTAACTTGCCAACATACAAATTATGTTTTACTCAATAGCATGTCCGGAGTTTCGTCTTTCTATGTTTAAGAAGTAAGACATGACAATTTGAATCTTAAATTATTATGTAGCAACATATAAAAATGTATTTCAACCACAAACAACTATTGTCCATGATGCCCATACCCCTGTCCTTGTTGAAATGATTAATTTTGGTTTATTGTTTCAGTGTAATGTTGTTGAAGATACTTAAATGGTGTAAATTCCCCGGTACAAATTCATTAATAAAGAAACTGTACTGCATATGATTACCAGTGTATAATTCTTTATTATTAATTATGATATATTTTGTATTATTATTATTATTAAATTATGATTTACAATGGGGCACAATATGGGGCACAGTGTCAACGCGACGCAACATCACAATATCGGTTTTAAGCTAATAATTCTTACGTGCTGTTCACACATTGGTAGAAGTAAGACAAAGGTTGTAATCCCAGATGTTGATATGCACTATTAGTGTTCTACTAGTCGAAGATTTAACCACGTCACACTCAAGAAAATACATTTAAAAAGACTAAGTATTGGAGAAACTGCTATGAAAATGTAGTTTGAAAAATAATCAGATTTGAGATACTTGGCTGAAAAAAGCATGGCCATTTCAGGTGGTTAACATGTTGTTGTGTTGTCTACCTCTTTAATATTCATTGTACTTTTATTGCGCAACAAAAAAATGGACTATATGGGTAGGACAGAATTAAATACACAATTTTGTTTTATATTTAATCACACCCAACTACATCAGATTCTCTCAAGTGAAATCAACTGGCATATACCGTGTTTATGTTGAAATATAATGCAATAATTCCAAACAATCATCCTATCTGAATATTTGTCAAATGAAACATTGATTATTATTAATATTAAGTCTAAAAGCCTGTGTAGTTAAAATGGTGGACATCAAATTGTTGATTTTAGTTGAAAGGTGTTAGCAATGATCAGGGGCATTTCTAGGATTTGAAGACATTTGGGGCTTAGTGGGGTGTCAAGTAGTGTGAAGTAAATCTACTGCTTGCATGACACATAGAGGACCGAAAAAATACGTTTTTGATCAACGATTTCATATTCAAGGGCTTTTTTTATATATATACTTACAAATTTTCCCTGACTGGAAATGCAACTGGTAATCAGTGGATACTGCCATCATATGCGCTGAGAAAGAACCAACCACACCCTAACGGCTAAAGGATCATGTGTTGCAGAATGTTTGTTCAATACCAATCATAGGTCTGGAACTATTACCACCTTTATTTAGTTTTCATAGTTATGTCAGATTTCCCCTTTACAGTCTGCAAATATGTTTACTTCATGTTCTTGTTAAAAAAGTTGCCATAATACATACATTGTTCTATTTTATCTGAAAGGTGGTAGGACTTCAGATATGAAAATGAAACATCACAATTTTCGTGATGTGTGATTTCTTCTTTCAAATGTTCACTCCCTATTAACTTAATTGTATGTTTCCCCTGATGACTGAATTCAATATAGTTATATATTAGATGGAGGTGACTTTCTGTTGCTATTGATTCAGATGTAAAAGGAGGAATGTGCATGCATCATGTCATTTGAACTACATTTATACCCGCAGTAAATAAACTGAAATGTCAATTTGTTGCCCTATTGATGTTTCTGTGTGATAAAAATGACATGTCAAATGGCGTTATCTCATTTCTAAACATTTGTAATGAGTCAATTAATAAATAACTGTGTCTGTATAATGTTCAACATTGACATTACAACAAGCCCTCCCACTAGAATAACACTGAGGATACATAACACTTCAGGCCAGGCACAGTGAACTTGGGCGGAACTTTCTCAAAACCTAATTACAGATCAATTGCAATGGGAATTTACTATATTCTAATGAATGGTCTGCAATATAAAGGGTTTCCATCTTACATATCCATGGCTAATTTGCAATTGTTTGGATTACTCATAGAACAAAGCCTTCTTTATACACTTTTTGCTTCCTGTCGGCTGTTTGCTTCATCATTTTTTCGTAGGCTTCACACTTTCAGGATATCAACATGAGCTTAATCAGTCCTCTTGTTATGATGCATGTTTTTGTTTTAGTACTAGGCCTACTGCTTTTATTGTGTTGTGATATTAGCCGATCTGTCAGACTGTTGGCCTACTTCAATCCTAGCAGTTGAGTATTCTAGGCAAACTATTGCTCAATCACACAAATGTACATTTTACTTTACATCTGCAAATTTGCTCACAAATAGTACACTTTGACCACCATTAGTTTACAGTGCATTTGTTTTTTTATTATAAACAAGCGGAAATTCAAAGGATTATTGCCATCACTATAACTCTGCCTCTAATGTGCTGACATGCTTTTTCTTTTTTTAATACTGTCTTGTCACTATGTCACCGTGTCAGAATGATTTGAATCCCCAGAAAAAATGTTTACGGCATTAATAGCCATAGCAGAAAGTTGTATATGAAATATCTCATTGTGCAAGTGAAGCCTTCGATTTAAACTGACTTAGGCCAGCATTCAAACCATTTCATGTTATTTCTTCGTTGATTCCGAAAGGAAATCTTCCACAAAAATGTTGTTAGCCTACTCATATATTTAGAACAGAGTATTCCCCCATAACAGGATCATTTGACTTTAAAATGCTCTAAGCAACACATGTTAGGCATTCATTCATCATGTGATAATCGAGTGTGTGAGCAATAATAGTTGAACAGAGGCCATCGGAATAGTCCACACTGCGGCCTTTGCCATAACATGTCCCGCTTCATCTTGACGACGCGCCTCGCCACAGCCCATTTGTAAAAAGCAGCTTTTAGTAAAATGTTCCTTCACAGCAAAAGGCAGCAGTTCACACAGCTACCCGATGGTCTTTGTCTTTTTTGTAAGGATGCCTTCGTTGCGGTCTCAAATACTTCCCATATACCATCCTTGGTTTTAGCAGAACACTCCAAATAGTCATACGCCCCGATGCGCATAGCCATAGCACGTCCATCGTCCGTTTTCACTGGTTCTTGTTTTAATCTTGACAGTTCATATTTTACGTTCTCGTCATTGCGTAAATCTTTTTTGTTGGCGACCAAAATGATAGGTACGTTGGGACAGAAGTGTTTGACTTCTGGGACCCACTTTTCCGAAATGTTTTCCAGTGAGTCTGGACTGTCTACTGAAAAACACATTAGAATGACATCAGTGTCCGGGTAGGACAATGGACGAAGGCGATCGTAGTCCTCTTGGCCAGCAGTATCCCATAGCGCTAACTGGACTTGCTTGGAATCCACTTCTATGTCAGCTACATATGTCTCAAACACAGTGGGGACATATACCTCCGGAAACTCGTCCTTGCTGAACACAATCAGTAGGCATGTTTTTCCACACGCGCCGTCTCCGACCGCGACAAGTTTCTTTCGTATATCTGCCATTTGTTACAACTTCCTTAACTATAGCCTACATATAACATTGGACGCACTTTATTCCTCTTCGATTACAATATACAAGCATGTGATACTATTACTAACAAAGTTGGACTGTTTTATAAACGATACTGTTTAGCTCTAACTGAACATTGCCAGTAACTACTGCCCTTTCCTTTATAAAGCACAGGCACTTTCTTAATATAGCAATCCAATCGGAAAGGAGGAGGTGAGATCATTTTTTTTTAAAGTGAGAGGTGATTGGATCCCAACATTTTCCCTGATGTAAAGGAGGGTCATGTACTCGAGGTCCCACCCGATCCAAACTGAGCTAGGATCGGCACAGTCCAACTATGCATGGACGTCATAATATTTTAACTTACAATTTTTTTTCGCGTTTTCTGTGTTATCTGTTACGTATTAACTGGCCCACAAATATCAAAATCTGACGTACTCGAAATGGTTTGGCATTATATATAAACATTTCCAAATGTGACTGCCTTTGGTTTTGCTGAATTAGTTCAGCACAATAATGCATTCAAAATAGCATAGTTTAAATAGTGAAGCCATAAAATATAAAATATATGATTAAACACTATACATGTGATAATAATTGCGAATTGTCCTATTTGGATCGCTATCACTACGCAGGTCTACGTAGGTTACGCTATATACAGGGAGGGGGCACTGGCGTAGGCAAACTGCTAGCACCGAGTTCACGTTAAAGCCTGGCTCAGTCACCGCTTTCCACGGAAACAAAACAATAAAGATAACTGGCTCGACTGTGTTCAAGGAACATAGACCCTCTCTCCACACGACAACGCGTGAGTAGTGTATTTATTTCCTGAAATCGTGCAATATTCCTTTGCACAAACGAGTGTTTTGAACGTGGTTGCAGTAGCGTGCTCGTATTTCCCTTTTGTTTAGCGGTGAGGCCCCTCTGTTTGGGACTTGGAGGGGGGCCATGTTGTTTAGCCTGCAACTGTTCACTGGTGTTTAGCCTGGATACTTTAGCTAAGCTAATTATGCTCGGTAGCCATGCCGTCAAATATAACCCTCGCTGTTTGCGGTTTTTAACGGAAGGTGCATGTATGCATTCAAACAATGGGTTGCTAATCTGTTAAAAACGTAATTGGTGTTTCGACCAGGTTAGCATTGGTGTCTCCTAGACGTTAGCTTCCTTGCGCTAATAATAAACCTAAATAATGGGCCTGCTTACGTTTGCTAGTTTCCTACAATCTTGTAAAATAAATAAACCATGCCCAGTTAGGGTTAGAGATGGATCATTGACTGTTATTGTTTTAAATGGACATCGAACCATTTGCAATGACCGTTGTGTCAAAATATTTGTTTTTGAACTGCCGAGTGCACCCGATAGCTAGTTCACTAGCATTTTAAACCTCTGGGCTCCGTCAATTTGTCAAAAAAACGATCTGATCACTCAATGCGACACGGACAACTACATGTATTTGCTTCAACCGTTTTTATTTACTTGTCGAAAACTTGAGGTGACGAGTATTTTACACTTGTCTTCCACATTGACTGAATATTTGGTTCAATTCCACGATATTATATTGCTAGCTAGCTTCTACATTAAAAGCTGACATAATGCTAACCGTTAGCAGTGCCGTTAGCATTCTCTGGAATCATCAACCGTCAACATAAAGTCACTTATTTATTCATTTACTCTTGATTTGTAACGTTATCTGGGCAATCTTTCCCTCTGGATGTTCATAAGGTTTTCAGACCAGGTTCCGTACGTATTTGCTAAAATAAAGGATTCATGGCAGGAAGTGAAGTTCCAGATATTAGCCACATCCCAGCGAGATCTTTTTAAACCTATTTTTAATTCATTTCTATTTGACAATGTGTATCCATCCAATAATATTCTTTTTACGTGTTGAACGAAATATATCCCCAATGTTAAGTGGAATTAGTTAATGTTAACTTACACGTTTTAATAGTTTTAAATTGTATGACTTGACTTGATCTAGGCCTACAACATGCAGTGAATAATTTTATAAAGTCTACGACAGCGTCGCCTAAAATGGCGAAAAGGTAACCAGGCTTTCACATCTGGTCTGACCTGAGTCTTATGCTTTTTGGCAGGAAATTTCGTGTTCACTAATTAAATTGCATTTTAATTATCATTTAAAATGATAGAATAGTATAGTCTGTAAAGTAACTGCTTTGACTGTTGACCCCAATCAAAGACTAAATAATACAATGTCTTGAATAAATCACAATCATCTTGTATTCTGTTCGATTTTATATATGCTGATTGTACACATGTAATCAATGTAAACTCTTATTTAGGTTTCCCGTGGAATGAGCGTTCCATGCAGCATCCTAGGTATGAATGACGTGGCCTGGCAGGAGACAAGAGGTGGGATGCTGCATGCAAATGGTGCTCCTGAGACAGGGGTAGTCAGGGTTCACGGTGGCGGCCCCCTGGCCACAGTGGGCGGAGCTGGACAAGGCCCCGGCGGGCCACATTTACAAGGCATGGACAGGGCATCTAATCCCACCCCAGGTACCCCTCAGCCACCACTGAGCGGGCGGTCCCAGGATGACGCCACGGTTGGGTACTTCTTCCAGAGACAGCCAGGGGAGCAACTCGGAGGATGTGTACCAAGCAAACACCGCTGGCCCACTGGCGATGGCAATCATATTGACCAGGTACTAAACACAAGTGAAAATGGATTGCAGTCACCACCAGTCCTGCATCTAGAAGATGAATAAAATTGAAGATAAGATGTAAAATATAGCAGATATAAATGTTTCCAAGTGCAGACTTTGTACATGTTTCCAGTGCGTGCCTTGAGAACATTTGAAGACTTGTCATGTAATTATCATTTTGCCTCATTGAATGGCATTAAGTAAAGTACTAAAAAGTATAGCCATCCAATCATAGCAAATAAATGCAAGATCCTTTTGGTAGGGAAATACCTACATTGGTCACTTCAATGTGGCCCGGGAAAGGGAAGTCTGGGGAGCTGCTAGAGCTGCTGCCCCCGCGACCCGACCCCGGATAAGCGGTTAAAGATGAGATGAGAGATCATTTCAAATGGTATATATTTTTTAATTTTGGCCAACTTTATTTATTCAGCATGCATGTAATTGGCTACATTTCAACCCCCTAAATGTTTATTTGTATTATTTAAAGGCCATTTTGATTGGCCAACATGGCAATGCCCCTACATAGTTTAGAGGAAAATTGTAACTGAGTCTGGAATTTGAGATTTCAGAAAGACTACATTTTACAAAATCATTGGACATTAATTTGGTTCTTTGTGAAATCAAGTGTTTATGTGGAAAGGAGGAAACGGTTAATCTTTTTATTTATTTATTTTGTAAATGAGTACACAAGCTTTACAAGTAGTCTTGTTACAACTAGACTGTGGGATTTGACTGGTGGGCAGACATAAGTATTTCTAATATTGTGATTTGCAATTGTTTTGGACACAAAACAATTCCATGGTAACCACCAGATCTACCAAACTCAAATCATCATCTGAAACCTGTGACATGACGGAAACTGCAACCATGTCTTCATAAATACTCAACCCCAGTGGTCCACTAGTTTAAAGAGCAAGTGAACCCAAAACTGTTTTGGTTTATGCCATTTTATCACTGTTACTGAAATAAGTCCCCAACTTATATAAAAAAAAAAGGTACAATCCTATGTTGTTTTTTTCTCCCCAAAACACTATGTGAATGTTCCACTCTGCTGGGAGCGCAGGTGGCGTTCTTTAATGCATTTTCCGAGAGACTCAGACGTCATGACCAAGGGGGGCACCGGCGGCGCTGTGTGTGTGTGTGTGTGGAGCTCTGTCTGTGCAGCGGTTGACTGCGGCGAGAGATAGTTGAGCTTTTCGGACACTTGTAGTAGATAACGTGTAGTGTGGGGATGGTGACGCTCCGTCGGAGCAGCAATTTATTTAATGTCTGAGTGAGGGTTACGCTCATACACAACGACGGTACTAAAAAAAGTGTCACAAAGTTGGCGTGGGTTGTAACCGTAGGATAACGCAGTCAACTCAAAACACATTTTTTAATCTGTGTTCGAATTCCAGCTGAAATGTTGGGTTCACTGGCTCTTTAAGAGTGATTAATAGTGATTTAAATGCCCTTTTTTAGTTAAATCAAACTGAGGAAAAACGTGTTATCCTATTAAACAACAAGAAACTAGTCGGTGAGACTATACCAAACTATGATTTCAGATTTCATCCGTAGTCTTTCTTTTACTTTACAAAAAAAAAATCCAGACGTGTCTTTTTAGAATTGTTTGGCCCCAAAACCCCCCTGTGTTTGTCTAACGCTGGCCCTTTGTTCCCAGGTGCGTGCTGCGGATGAGATGAACTATGACTTTCAAGCACTTGCTTTGGAGTCCAGGGGCATGGGAGAGGTACGTCACCATGTAAACGTCTTGAGCAAGTGGAGCTGTTGCATTTTCTCATTTTCATTGTAAAGCTGCGTCATTGAATTCTGTTCAAGACAAGAATTGGATTAAAGTCTGTTTTCATATTTTTATAAGCAATCATGAATGGCAGTAATGTGATCGCGTGCCTTTCTTTCGTTAGCTCCTGCCTGCAAAAAAGCTTTGGGATTCTGATGAATTGGCGAAGGATGGACGGAAAGGGATGCTACTAGGAGAAGAATGGCGGGATAATGCGTGGGGATCATCCCGTGAGTGTCTCGACACGTCTATTTTATTCAGGGATGGGCATTGCTGCTACACTGGATTTTGTGAAATTGTGTTGTAGGCTTCAAGCTACAGATGTGGTGTTATGTCATCCAGCAATGTACTGGCCTTTACATTTGTCGGATTTTTGTTTCAGAAATGTTTGTTTTGATAATACAATAGAATCATTTTGGTTCACTACCCTATTCAGATCATTCAGTGTCCCAACCAATCATGGTGCAACAGAGACAGAGTTTCCACGGGAATGGGGATGCCAACTCCGTGCTGTCACCCCGCTCTGAAGGGGGTGGTCTGGGCGTGAGCATGGTGGAGTACGTGCTCAGCTCCTCTCCTGGTGATAAGATGGACAGTCGTTACAGGAATGGCGGCTATGTACGTTTTCATCCTTTTGTTTGTGTTACTATTGCATCATTTGTGTCTTTTTTTTTATAGAATTGTCTTTTGGCATATGTGCTAACTCGATGACGCTCACAGGGTACTGTAGACGCAAATCCAGATGGCAGAGAGAAGAGTGACGTCCCAGATAAGACGTCTCCATTTGAGGAAGATAAAAACCCAGAGTTGAAATCTGGGGAAGAGGGCGACTCTTCAAAGGCCAATGGAAGAGGCCTTCTCAATGGCATGGACAAAGACTTCAAGTATGGGTTTTTGAGTATTTTCAGCGCTTACAGTTGTTTTCTGTTTCTTATAAAGGCATTTTTAATTTGTTTTGGCTTGGACATGCAAGCAATTTTTACACTTAAAACAATAAATGCATTTCTCATCGACAATCTTTGACGCAGACTTTAATAGGCTACGTAATTTGAAACCCAATTATTCATGGAATTTCTTCATTGGCTTTCGGTGGGAGCAAGCCCTCATCAATGTTCATCTACCCCCCGCTTCAACCTTTCCTCATGCAGCCCCACTCCTGGCAGCCGCCAGGCCTCGCCCACCGAGGCCGTGGAGAGGATGGGTCCTGGTCAGGGTGGAATGGAGATGATGGGACAACACCCGCACCAACATCAACACCAACATCAGCATCCCCACCAGCACCAGCACCCGCACCAGCACCCTCACCAGCACCCGCACCACACCCACGCCATGCAGCAGCAGAACCCTGTGCAGAACAAGGGCCCCAATGAGGACTTCCAGGGTCACGACGGCCAGGGCATGGGAGGCATGGAGCAGCAGGCAGGCGTGGAGTCTCTGCAGTTCGACTACGTCGGAAACCAGATCCAGGTGGACTCCTCCGGGACCCCTGTGGGACTGTTTGACTACAACTCCCAGCAGCAGGTATGTTTATTCGACAGGCTTTACATCCGGGGCATTCACTAACAACACCTAAAGTAGAGTTGTACATTTTTTTGAATGCCAGTAAATCAAGGTCCCTGCCTTTCTTCCCCACTTAGTTGTTCCAGAGATCCAACCATCTTGCTGTTCAGCAGCTCACTGCTGCTCAGCAACAACAATACGCTCTGGCTGCAGCACAGCAGCAGCATCTGGGTAGGTTGCCTTGCACGTGGTGCCACTCCCTGTCATTTGGTTTGACCGGTACGACGGCTTTGTGTGTTTTAACGGCACACAATTCCATACAGGCCATTTGATTTTTATATCCCCAAAACTTTTGTTTTGAAGCAGTTCTGTGGAAGTATGTGTGTTCTGAAGCATTTCTTGTTCCTTTTCCTATAGCTGGCCTTGCCCCTGCTTTTGTGCCAAACCCGTACATCATCAACGCTGGCCCTCCTGGAACTGACCCCTACACTGCCGCAGGCCTGGCCGCAGCAGCCTCACTTGCAGGTTAGCGTCTGGTCCTCATGGATTTTATTTGTTTGATGTAAGGCATGATCAACTTGTATTTATTTTTAGAATAATGTAATTCAATTACTTGTCAATGTCTTCCTCAAGGTCCAACAGTTGTCCCGCCGCAGTACTATGGTGTACCATGGGGCGTGTACCCAGCCAACCTTTTTCAGCAACAGGCCGCAGCAAATGCCAATCACTCGGCCAATCAGCAAGCATCCAATCAGGGACCAGGGCCGGGGCAACAGGTGTGTGTGGGGATATGTTGTTCAACCTCTCTACCAGAAAAGTTCTGCCTTCTGTTTTGATGGAAGGCTTTCTGACATTAATTTTAGAAGCATTTAGACCTTGTTTGGAAATATCTAATGTTATATCATCGATATACCTTTTTTAGAATTGTGTGTGTAATATCCTGTTGTGCTCTAGGTGATGCGCACAGGAAACAACCAGCGGCCCCTGACGCCAGGCCAGGGCCAGCAGAACCAACAGGAGAGTCTAGCTGCAGCGGCGGCCGCAGCTAACCCCGCCCTGGCCTACGCCGGCATGTCAGGTCAGCCCCGCCTCTGTAGGGCCCACCGTTACACCAACCCTCATGCTAACTATAACCGGGATTCCAACTAACACTTATGTGACCCATGACCTGTTAAGAGGAGATGGGCGCTATGATTTAGGATGTAATAAGACCATAGTATCTTAACACGTTAACTTGCTATTACACATCATTTTTGTTTTGAATGAATTTCAAAACATTTATGGTGATGTATTTTGCAAGATCGGTTTGATACTGACTGTAATGCAGTCTCACCTGGGCCAACTGTGGAGATTAATACTGGTTCAAAGGTGGCAGCAACACAGGGTGCTGTACAGTATCAAGTCAACCAGCTGGACGGTCACATTTTTTTGGTTTTCTTTCTTGACTTTTTACAAGTCAAGTTGTGTGTGTGGTCACTATTGCCCTTTTTATGTACATCCCACAAACCATCTGGCCATGTTCAACTCAAGATTCATAGTTCACAATGTGGCATGTAGGAAAACACAATGATGCTGACATACAGGACTAGCCCCAGACCTGGTGTTACCGTACCGTTAAGCAACCCTCTGTCATTTAAATGATCATTGCTTTCATGAGACCCTTTTCACACCACTAGTATAGTAATGATTACAACATGCCATAGTGTGACATACTAAAGGACAAATGATACTTGCTTGTACTACTTGGTTGGGGTGGGTGAAAACTCGATTGACGTGGGAGTCGCGATTCATATCTTCTATCGATAACACAACTTCCAAGAATAGTTTTTTGTGGTTTTCTCCTTCCGTCTAAGGTTTGCCTTAGTGTGTGTGCGTTTTCATTACTGCAATCAGTTGATTAAAAACATTTTAAAATATAAAAGCGACATAATCTTATACACACTTTGCATATGTTTTTATAAAGATCACCAGTTTCCCACCTGAATGAGCGGTTATTGGACTGGGCTCAATCATTGACGCACAATCATAAATGCTAGACCCACGGTGTACCAGGACAGCTACGCCGCAACGTTTAATTTATTATACGTTGTTATTCCTGTGTACCCTGTTTGTTAGCATGCCCTAAATTAAAATATATAGATATCATCCACACCGATGAACATGTTTAGGGTTGTGTTTTATAATGTATCTTAGTGATTGAGTCTTATCCTCTCAAACACTCTGATCCAGGTTACCAAGTGTTGGCCCCTGCTGCGTACTATGACCAGAATGGCACTCTGGTGATGGGCCCCGGGGCCCGTGGCGGTCTAGGAGGTCCCATGCGTCTTGTCCAAACTCCTCTCCTCCTCAACCCTGCTGCAGCCCAGGCCGGTGAGCTTTGACTCAATTCTGAACCGTTCCATGAGATGGGGGTGTGGTTGTGGCTAAACATCATGCTCCCTCTAGTAAGATAACACTATCGTGGGTTTACAGTGGGATTAAAACAGAGGCTATGCTGCTGCTGTGACTTTATATACCCAATGACTGTTTAACCGATTAATTACTTACTGCATTCATCTAGCATCCGAGACCCGAGGTTTTCCAGCTTTAGCTTCTTTTTAAGAATTGATCAGTTATTGTGTGTGGATTTTGAAATGCACATTATTTTTTAAAAACTCTTTAAGCACTACGGTGCTGTGGGTACATTTGAAGAGCCATTTGAGGATAATCTGTTAGAAATGGCATGCCAGCTATTAGCAAGTGAAACTGGCTGTGAGGCAACCACTGATCTGTTTTGAGTTCACTCGCTTACCTCTGTGTGAGACATCTTAGATTTAAAACAAAAGAATATATGATAAATACTGGCATCCTTGCGTGTTTAGTTTGGGGAATCCATCTTCCCTTTCAAACACAGGTGTACAAAGGGAGGGGGTGGGGGGGGGTTAAGTTTCACAATATTGATATCTTATTTTCTCTACGACTGTCTAATCTTACCTACAGCACTTTTCATTTATTCTAAGGTGTGTTGGGCTTCAATCGATTTTGTCATTTTGTGACCGGTCATCACACGGCTACACCATGCCATTGCATCACCTTTTCTCCCCTTACTACAGCAGCGTCTGCGTCCGGCTCGGGCAACATGTCGGGCCCTCCGGGCAACGGGATGTACCGCTCTCTAACCCAGCAGCAGTCCCAGGCCCAGCAACAGCAGCAGCAGCAGCAGCAACAGCAGCAGCAGCAGCAGCAACAACAGCAGCAGCAACAACAGCAACAACAGCAGCAGCAACAGCAGCAGCAGGGCCTACCCTACGCCTCTGCCTCGCTGCCCCCCACCTCCCAGAGCAGCTCCCTGTTCTCCCACGCCTCTGCCGGCCAGCCCCCGCCCAGCTCCTCGCTGGGCTTCGGGGGCGCGCAGGGCTCCCTCGGTGTGGGCCTGGCCTCGGCACTCGGGGGCTTTGGCTCCTCGGGTCAGTCCCCACACGCAAATGGTTATATATTTATTTTTGTAGGCTTAAGGAGTTGTCCCCTGTTTTTCATCCACCTGTGAATGTTATTTTTAAGTGGTTAATATTATACTTATTATTTATTGTTTGTTAAAGGTAGCATTGTTTCAAGCCAGCTCGAGTCAACAAGCTCCAGCTGGCTACAGCGAGCCTCACTGTAGAAACACAGAATTAGATGCGCTGCTGCAATTAACCTAGATCCCTGTAGCCTTAAAGTGAGTGTCTACACGGCGGATTCCATTTTTAGAGCTCTTTTCAAACATGAAATGGCTGTACATCACACCTGAACACATCCTCTGTGAACCTACTCCCTGACTGTCTCTTCCTCTCGTCTCCAGTGTCCAGCTCCAGCAGTAGCAGCGTGTCCCGCAGAGACTCCCTGCTGGCCAACTCCGACCTCTACAAGCGGGGCGGCAGCAGCCTGACCCCCATCGGCCAGCCCTTCTACAACAGCCTGGGCTACTCGTCCTCGCCCAGCCCCATCGGCCTGACCCCCGGACACTCCCCACTCACCCCTCCGCCCTCCCTGCCTTCCTCCCACGGCTCATCCTCCAGCCTTCACCTCGGTGAGTTTGTTAGTCGGAGCCGTTAGATTTGTGCTGTGAGTGAGGGGATGCTCTTTCGTATCAAACTCCCTGTAGTATTTCATTTTCAGAGCATATCGGCTTATAATTGATATGGACAAAGAAATTGTATTTACCGTAATTTTCGGACTATAAGCCGCACCTGAATATAAGCCGCAGCAGCTAAATTGAATGATTTGTACATGTATAAGCCGCACTGGACTATAAGCCG
>JAOPJO010000097.1:15965289-15978356 GCA_027123675.1 Molva macrophthalma
AGTGGCCGTTAGCTGTAAAAATCCATAGATAAGCCGCACCGTTATATAAGCCGCAGGGTCGAAAAATGGGAAAAAAAGTCGCGGCTTATAGTCCTAAAATTACGGTAGATTTTCAAGCAATGCTAATGTAAGGCGCATCCAAGGTTTTTTAATTATCAATACACCAAGTCTGCAGGAAAAAAGATGATTTGGGTAAAGGGAATAATTGTAACATAACCCCAATTAGGTGAAGCGGAAGGTGTTTTTAAAAAGAGAAAACGGTGGTTTAATGCTGCCGTTTGCTCCGCTTGTCAGCCCATCACTGTAAACTAGTGATGACACAAACTCTCAATGCATGTGAAGCATTCAAGGCAGCATATGGTATTTTATACACTGCCATCATGTCCTTGCTTTCAAGCTGCTTGAACATATTTACATTTACTGCCAGACAGAGCGGACGAATTCATAACAATCGTAGTTAACATGCAAATATGGGAACGCGCTTGCTTATCTTTTGATTGACCCATCCGAGTTACAGTTGTGGGCAGTCTAGAGTAAGCGAGTGTGTACCTCATTGGCCTGTGGCCACGTTGACTTGAGTGTTCTGCACGATAAGCAACATTTGAATGTACTGTAATGTTCTGTAAAAACAACACTGCCGCTGCTTTGTTTCTACCACATCAAAGAGCCATTCCCGTCTCACGCCGCTCCCCTTTCCCGCGCTCTCTCCCTGAAGGTGGCCTGACCAATGGCAGTGGCCGATACATCTCCGCTGCCCCCGGGGCGGAGGCCAAGTACCGCAGCAGCGGCAGCGCGTCCAGCCTGTTCAACTCCAGCAGCCAGCTGTTCCCGCCGGCCCGGCCCCGCTACAGCCGCTCCGACGTCATGCCCTCCGGCCGCAGCCGGCTGCTGGAGGACTTCCGCAACAACCGCTTCCCCAACCTGCAGCTGCGCGACCTTCCGGGCCACATGGTGGAGTTCTCCCAGGACCAGCACGGCTCCAGGTACCCCGGGCGTACCCCGCTTCTTAACCTCAGGGAGTCGTGGTGTCATGGGACGCATGCCAATATACATAGTATAGGAAAAGAAATGTCCTATTTTTGTATTTAATTTATGTATAGATACATCTCTATAGCTTTGAAAAATCAGCAGGGGAAATTTGCTGAGAGAAAGCCACAACGCTTTGTCGTAAGTGTAAGCTTTCATCCACCCCCTCCGCTGCACCAGGTTCATCCAGCAGAAGCTGGAGAGGGCCACGCCCGCCGAGAGACAGATGGTGTTTGGCGAGATCCTGCAAGCGGCGTACCAGCTGATGACCGACGTGTTTGGGAACTATGTCATCCAGAAGTTCTTTGAGGTGAGAGACGGAAAGGTTCCCGTTCAGCGCCGAGAATCGTTGATTCGGTCCATCCTGCTGACAAGTGGAGAGGTAGGTTTTACATAACAATGGATGTCCTTTTTGTCGCCGGGCAGTTTGGGAGTGCGGACCAGAAGCTGGCCCTTGCCACCAGGATCCGTGGTCACGTGCTGCCCCTGGCTCTGCAGATGTACGGCTGCAGGGTCATCCAGAAGGCCCTGGAGTCCATCTCCTCAGACCAGCAGGTAATTGTAAGTGAGCCTTGTTTTTTTTTTCTCCGTGTGCGTGTGCGTGCGTGCGTGCGTGTGTGCGTGTGTGTGTGTGTTGGGCTTGTTCATTAATGTCAGTATATTACCCCTCACTCTATCCGCTTGACGCTGCAGAGCGACATCGTGCGTGAGCTGGACGGCCACGTGCTCAAGTGTGTGAAGGACCAGAACGGCAACCACGTGGTGCAGAAGTGTATCGAGTGCGTCCAGCCTCAGGCCCTGCAGTTCATCATCGACGCCTTCCAGGGCCAGGTGAGGCCTCCTGGGCTGGCATGAATAAACACCCATGCCATCTTGATCTGGAAAGAAAATACAGTGGGGAGGGAAAAAAGGCAATTTTTATAGGATTTGCGTCTTATATTTGATACACCTTCACTATACTATGACTGTAGGTTGTAAATGGACTGCATTTATATAGTGCTTTTTTAACCACTGGCCACTCAAAGCGCTTTACAATATTGCCTTACATTCATACACGCATTCACACACCAGCCGCGGTGTCGGCCCCGCAGGGCCCCAGCCAGCTCGTGGGAGCGGTTGGGCGTCTTGATCAGGGACACCTCGACACTCGAGGAGCCGGGGGTCCAGCAAGCAACCTTCCGGTTAACAGTAAACCTGCTCTGCCTCTGCAGCCACATGTATAGTGGGTTCAGTATGTGCTCTACTATACTGTTATGGCTTAGCTTATCTACTCTAGTGCAGCTGGAAACCTTGGATTTCTCAAGAACACTGAATAGATGGCTCCTATTTAATAATGGAGCAGGAAGTTCATTGAAATGAATGCCTTCTATCAAGGTCAGAAATGTGTAAATAATAAATTAAATAAAGAATTAATTAAAATGGAGAAAACAAGTCGTTCCAGACAGTTAGGCTCGGGGGAAGTCCTGTTTCAAATCTCTCCATTGTGATTGGCTGGCAGGTGTTTGTGCTGTCCACCCACCCATACGGCTGCAGGGTGATCCAGAGGATTCTGGAGCACTGCACCCAGGAGCAGACCCTGCCAATCCTGGAGGAGCTGCACCAGCACTCTGAACAGCTCGGCCAGGTGAGCACACCTGGATAACGATGCTTGTTTGGTATCCTCTGTATGCTTATGCCCCGCCCGATTTAGCTTTTTGTTGGTGCGTTTACATTACCATTTTATTTTCTCATCTATTTGGTGTATAGTCTATGGTCTGTTGATTCATGTACAGCGAGCAATGACTTTCTGCCAGTTGTCCTTTTTAGTTTTAAAATTTGACCTGTAATTATGATGATTTTTAAACCATCCACCTTGCCCCCACCCCTCCCTCCACCTATTCCCCTCCATCTAGAAGTATCAAGGCGTATCATTGGAGATGACGCCCAAAACATATTATACAGTGTCCAGCGATGCACTGTTCAAGGTCAGAGCACTTTGCCTCCCTCTTGAGGATGCCCCTCCTTCTAAAATACTACCACCACCTTCTGTCTGTCTCTCCCTCCCCCCCTTTTCTCTGCTTACCCTGCCCAGAGTCTGACTTAACATGGTCGAGAGACCTTTAACCCTCTCCGGACAGACCTCACCCTCTAACCCACACGAGCCTCTCCAGCTGCTGCCTGCTCCTTTTCCGCTCCTCCTAATTTAATTCTACTTCCTCTTCCCGTCGCCGTCCTTCCCCACCCTGCTTTGGTGTCCCGCTCTCTTGCTATGGCTTTTTTATATAGTTGAGGAGGGGGGGCTCGATTCCCTCAGCCTTCTCTCCTCGCCACTCAATCTCTTTCTCTTAGGCCCAAGGTGTCTGCTGATCTACCCCTTTTTTCCTCCCTCTACTTGTAATTATCCTGCTTTCATTTCAGTTGCTTTGTAGAAGCGCCCTGGAGGCAGTTTGACTCTTAAAGTCAGGAAAAAACAAAATGCTACCATCTTCACTGTCGAGCACCGTTTTATTTTGTGTGGAAATTGCATTTTCTAGGCTAATTATAGCATTATGGCTAACTGAAACGACACACTTAAAGGAAGGGAATTTGAGCGCTGTGTTCTTAACCGGTCCAGGTGAGTCACGGTGCCCATGTCGCCGCCCATCTGCTTCCAGGTGTGGGTTCCACACCCATAACGACACTACCTGCCACTTGATATCTGACGGGTCAAAGGTGCCTCTGGCTGCTCCCTGGGCCGCCAGCAGCACTGCAGAGGACAGCTGTCGGGTCCTCTGCAGTGATGACATCATGGTCTTTAGTGTACACTGCCACATGGGGAGGGGGTGTTGCCCATTCTATCCATCCCTCTTAGTTTTCTTTCCTTGTAGAAATGCATGATTCTCTCACGCTCCAACACGAGATCAGTAGGACAAGTAGTGCATGAAGAACATTTTTTTTCTGACTTCGTCTTTCTGTGAGTCTTTTTTTCCTGAGTGAATGACTAATCGTGCGCCTCTTGAACGCCCTCCTCAGGACCAGTACGGTAACTACGTGATTCAGCACGTCCTGGAGCACGGCAGACCCGAGGACAAGAGCAAGATCGTGGCCGAGGTGCGCGGGAAGGTCCTTGTCCTGAGTCAGCACAAGTTTGCAAGGTAAGCACGACCATGCGCAAGTGATGTCATGCATGCTGTTCACTGCACGCTGAGGCGGACCAAGAGGCCTTTTTCGAAAACGGAAGGCGGTGACCGAACAATGTCCACAAAACGTTTTATTTTTCAAGCGGATCGTAAACGTGCCGTTTAGAAACGGTGAGTGAAACGATGTGGCCGTGTTGAGCCTGAAGCTTGTTCCCCGGTCCGCAGCAACGTGGTGGAGAAGTGCGTGATCCACTCGTCCCGCGCCGAGAGGGCCCTGCTCATCGACGAGGTGTGCTGCCAGAAGGACGGCCCCCACAGCGCCCTGTACACCATGATGAAGGACCAGTACGCCAAC
Organism: Molva macrophthalma; assembly: GCA_027123675.1. Taxonomy (NCBI): domain Eukaryota; kingdom Metazoa; phylum Chordata; class Actinopteri; order Gadiformes; family Lotidae; genus Molva; species Molva macrophthalma. The sequence continues at coordinate 15,969,769 of JAOPJO010000097.1, forward strand.
TACGTTGTCCAGAGGATGATCGATATGGCGGAGCCTGCCCAACGCAAGATCATCATGCACAAGGTTGGTTCACCCATGGGGGGCCTTCACTCGTGGTGTTTACAAAAAAGTAGAACATTGTAATTGCCTGCTCAGTGTTGGAGATGGTAGGCTTATGACGTGTTTCCCAAAGTGGTAGGCACAGGGTTACTGCACAGGGAGATGGGATGGACGGGAGAATTTAACGTATTTTATTGAGGGGAGAGGACTCCAACTGCAGACTATTAAAAAACTAATAATAAAGTAGGAAGGTTTTGGGAACCAATGGACTAGTCTGTCATGAGACTCAGGGAGTGCCGCTTATTAGACCTGACTTGAAAATTAAAACACGATCACATCTGACCAATGCATGCCTGGAATAATGGATAAAAGAACAAAAGCTTAGCGTCAAAGTTTCTGCTGAACCCTAACTGGTTAAAGGTCGCCCCCATCTGGCCTGCCAGTGAAGTTGATTCCAATTGTAGACAAGATGGCTACTCAAAAAGAGCGATATGACACCCATGTGGATTTACTAAATTGGATTATAAAGTAGTGATAAAGTGGATTTATTAAAGTTGGCAGTAAAGCTGCTGCTGTAAAAACACATGTGACTGAAAGACTTGGACCTGGGCTTGTCTTAAAGACGAGGATAGGACGCGTTTCCAACGTCTACCAGCTCACCTGTGTTGTACTTGCACCGACAAACAAACAAAAGTAAAGTCTATGCAAACTTGAGAGGCTTTGTGTGGTTTTGCGTCAAATTGTGCTCCCTCCCACTAGATCCGGCCTCACATCGCCACCTTGCGCAAGTACACCTACGGCAAGCACATCCTGGCCAAGCTGGAGAAGTACTACATGAAGAGTGGCGCCGACCTAGGGCCCATCGGGGGCCCCACAAACGGCCTCATGTAGACGCCTGTTGATTAACCCTGAAGCCCACGGAGGCCAGAGAAGGCCTCCTCCTAATCTATGACCCACTCCCTTTATTCATTTTAATGTTATTATTGGAATTGGAAAAAAATGTATGATTACACTTCACCCAAGAATACTGTGATGTTAACCCAGCCCCCCTTCCCCCCACACACACACACTCTTGATTTTCTTGCCACAGCACACCCTTGTGGCCACAAGTGGACGCACAGCCAGGCTGACAACGGGGGTTTAAGCACAACAAGCCTGTTGATGTAATTGCTGTATCTGACTGGTTTTCATATAATCTTGTACATTTAGGTTTTAATTTTTACCTTGTAAATTCTCTGTAGAAAAAAAGTTGTATACATTTACTGACATTTACAATTCTTACAATTACACCAGCACGTGACTTTGAATGGCCAATCTGATGGTTCCTTTAAATTGTATCGTTTTTTTCTTTTTTTTCTTTTTTATACCAAGACTAATGACGTCAGCCATTCCGATTACAGCCAGGTATCACAATATAACATTTTGAACAGCTCTCCAAGGCTAAATGGACCCAAGGTGTCCGAAGTCGACAATGTTGGCAGTTTTTGATGAATTCATCCTTTGAAATTAGCACTGAAATAAGAATAGTAAGGACGATGAACTCTTCAAGTCCACAGATTATACCATGTACCTCGCATCATGTTGGGTCACCCAAAGGCCTTTTTGAAGACCCCCTTCGTGTGTGTGTGTGAGAAACTGCTTGTGTATGGAGAGCTCTAATCCTAACATTTGGGGCAGTGTCTCGACATGCTGTTTGTTTTGTTTAGTTTTTTTTAACTGGTTGGGGGTGGGGCGATATTAGTTGGCTGGCCACATGACTTCCAACTGTTTGAGTTTCGGTACGTGCGACATTGATTTAAGCCGTGTTCTGTTGCTGAGCCATCTCGCTCCTCTTCAGCTGGTACTTTTAAGGGATCCTTCCATGACGAGAGAAAGGCCGTGTCGTATTTTTTTTAAAAACATTTTCTTTAAAGCTGCCCATAACATAATTTAAATGGTGGAGCATGAGCTGTGGTTGTACTGGTGTAATCTTAACATTAAATAAGCGGGGGGGGTTGCAGTGGGTGGGATGTGGGGGTATGCATTAGCATGCAGTGACCTGTGACCAGGTTTTTTTTTATTTTTTTAATGCTTAGAATATATATTTTCTCTTCCGACGATAAGATGTCTTACAGAACCTGGTAGGAAATCCTTTTATTTTGGTTCTGTGCGACATCGTACCGATCTTGTAGTTTAAGATAAACACTGCCCTAGGAAAACAATCTTTTTTTCTTCTTTCGTGTACTGAATATCACCTTGTCATAGAAGTAGTTTAGCGGTGTATAGCATCTTTTATATGTACAAGTAACTTGTTGCTTTAGGTTGAAGGGATGCAGGCTTGAAGCAAAGATGGTACCCACGGAGCCTGATGTTGGGAGAAGTTGGTCTGTTGTGTCTATAGGAAGGGGCGCATATCCCAACCTTGTACTTTTTGGAAAGGAATAGGATACGTTTGAGCAAAGGAACATTTCTGGAATCTCTTGTTCAGATTTATTTTCTTTATTTATCTTTTGTCCGTTTTTTACGTTGGGAGCGCACGCTGTGCTAATGGAGGCTAGTGGGGGGCCATCAGAAGCTGCTATATAATTCAACTGCAACGCTAGTCGTGATGGCTTTTTTCTGTTTTGTTTCTTCCGCTTCTTCATATGAATAATTGTAGATGACATGTAGTATATGTGCAGGTAATAAGTGTAAGTTTATTAGTTTAATTGAAATGTCTAGTTGTGGTGTTTCGATGGGCCTTGCTGAATTTGTAGTGATGCTTTTACTTTGTCTGTACAGTTGTACATTTGTAAACGTTGATGCTGTAAATGGGATGTCTTTTACACTTCTGGGGGAAAGAAAAAAAAAATTGCATTTTGATTTGTGTATATTCATCACTCCTTTCCCCTTTTGAATATAATGTATACAGTTTTATTTGATCAAGCGTTATTTTAAACAAAATACTTTTTACGGCTTCTCAATCTTTTTTTTTTTTTTTTTGGTGTACTCTACTATTGGATAGTCCAGCCTCTCTTTGTACTGGAGCTGTAAAGTCCACTGTTAGTCTTTTTGACGTAATGACAGTTTAGGAGAGAAAAAATAAAAAACGCCACCAATGCTCTGTACTTAAAACATGAGGCTGCATTTAGTCCTCTGCTAACATGGAAACTTCACAGGAGATAACAATTATTTTTGTACAGAAAAGTGCTGTATTTTGAAACAGCCGCTACCTTGTAAGCAAAAAACCAATGTAAAATATTGTCAATTATATAAATATGAACATATGAGTTTTGTCACACTGTCAAAGTCATGTACATTTTCAGGTGGCCTTATGTACATTTCCTGATGTTGGATGAAGAAAAAAAACTCATTTTTGGAAGCAAAATTGTGACTATGATTAAACTGTTCTAACATAATAAGTGTCAATGTATTTTTTTTTTTTTCTTCTTTGGATTGAAGTCTTTAGATAGATTACATTGAATAAGTACAAAGGTACCTTTTGGTTTAGGATCTCAAATGTTCTCTTAACTAGTTCTGTAAATAATCTAGATGCATCACGTAGGCCTCTACCATACCAGTGGGTGTATTTAGTCTTCCGTGATCAGGAAATGTTATTCACCTGCCCTGGATACGGGTTGACAAACACAAGCGCACGCAACATGGGAGTGGCTCAGGTGTGCCGTGACAATCACTCACAAATACCATCATAGAGTGGAAATACACGGAGATTTCCTGTAACTGGATTATGTGGCTCTTATGGAATATATGGTTTTGTTTAGCTATATGTCCAATACTTCCAACAAGTGTGTCAGTAAGTACCTCCTTTTTTTAATTATTTAAAGGAAAAACTGGATACCATTCCTGTTGAGCTTTTATTCTTGTCCATGTTTACCATTCTTGGCAATGGGCAATGGGCATGAGCATTTCAATATCTGCTTGTGGTTCTCAATCTATCTTTCCCTGTGTCACAAAGGGAAAAGGGCTTAGTTAACCTCAGGCAGGCTTCCAAATAATATTTCAATTTTAAAGAAACGCCGTGCCTTGTATCCTGACATGCATTTTTTTGGAGAACAAACCATACTACCATTCTCTCTAATATCTATGTGGTCCAAGCAGCAGACATTTTGAACATGTACATGTGAATCTATCCTGCCAAACAAGTTTAATTGTAAGGTGTTGTATTGTACTCCACACTACTACTTTGGTATAAGACACAGATCTGATCTGACTCATGATCATATCAAAGTCCACGGCATACAGTATTCATTGCAATCTAGTAGCCGATTGTCATACAGGTGTCTCAGCCACATACCTTCTCATGAAATTCCTCCATTTGGCACAGAGTGCTATACCATTATAATTAATCAAATCCACAAAGTAAACTCAACATCCTAGCGCATGCGTGTGTGCCTTAGATGCCATACTGGAAAGAAATTCATAGAACATCTGCTGACCAAAGTAAATTTGCTTATCAAGTCAGGGACCTTGCATTGTTTACTCATTCAGCTTCTTGAGAGGACATGTCAATTATATGGTACAGTTCCCTTGTCTTAAAGGAGCATGTCATAAGTGGTCTACAGATTATTTCACACATTCGTTTGATTACTTATCGGGCCATTCAAAGACAATCTTTGATGTTTTGTAAAACGTATTGTATTCATGGGGTTATACCCATGGGTCATGGAGTGATTTGCATTGTGAACATATATGAACACTCTTTATATCCCCCTTGTTTCCCTACAGGACTATTTAGATTTGACAGTTCATTTGGAAAGTGCACACAGACCCTTATTTGTTTCCTTGGTTTTCCCCCCCTCATTTAATTAGCGCTTAGGTCTGGAGGATGACTCTGAAGGGTCCGGCGATGACCAGCGAGGTTCTGGTTTTGATTCACTGGATCTGTCAGAAGGTAATATGGTCTCTAACTTAAGTGAAGTGGAACATATAGTACGCCCATATTTGTGTTGATATTTATCAAAACTTTATTATTTTGTTACATAATTATACATTTCCTTCTGTAAAACAGACGACGACCATCCAAAGAAGATGACAACTACAAACATGAGCGATGACAGCAAAGCCAAAATTAGAATCGTATCTCAAGATGGAGGGGAAGCCAGGTTTATATTCCCTGTACGACAGAGGACGTGGTCAGAAATCGTGCGTTATCTTCAGGTTATCGAGCATGTGAGAATACAGAAGTTGTGATTGTGTGTGTCTTCTGTTCTTTTCTTCAGGGTGATTCAGACCTGATCATTGACTATACGTCAGGGCATGCTGTTTTTTTTAGTGAGGAAAAATTGAAAACCCTTCTGAAGAGCAAAGAGGTCGTTGCAGGTACAGCACAGTATATTGCCATCGGCACTGCAATAGTTACTTTGATCATGTTGTAGTTGCTAAATAAGTTATTGATGTGTATTTTGTTTAGGTGCCATTGCAGGAGGAGTAACAGGATTGATACTTGCCATGGCTGTGGCCGCTGTTGGGATCTATAGAAGGAGGATGGAAGATGTTGAATCCACTCTGGAAAAGAAGACCAGAAGACACTATAGCACATGAGCCGTATGCCTTACTTTGCTAAACTGCTGACCCTGTCAAAAACCCTCCAGGTTAAACAGTGTACTTAATAGAACAACTTATACTGTTCTATTAAGTCTCCTATTATTTATTACTTAATGGATTAGTGTTGACAAACCATTCATCAAGAAAACATGCATGCCTGCTATTATTTATTTGTGTTCTTTTTAAATATGATCATGCATAGTTCAAATGCAATGTATATTTTGTTTATAGGGCCTTCTCTTCAAAGGTTTAGTGGGGCCTGTTGTCAATTGCACTTCGACAAAGGGTTTGCAGTGCTCTGATCTCAAAGGTTACACTAACTGTCATTTGAATATGGACAGAGCTACATATTTGATGTGGCCTTTTCCATTCTTTCTGCTTAACTTCCATTTGCACAACCCAACTACACTATATAAGCACATGTTGTTGGGGGTATAACCTTTTTAATTTCACACATTTTTAATTTTATGTTGTACATTTTGTTTTTGACGTTCTAGCCAAATCTAGCAATAAATCTTGACATACACGGAAGAATGCCATTCGAGCACAGCTACTGGCTTTCGATCCTGTCTGTCAAAGTCAGTTCAGGCTTGCTGGAAACGCCTCCTTTAAAATAAATAAATCCAAATGATATAAGAAAATGATGTTGACAAAGTATAAAATCAACATTTTTTGAATGCAATTGTTAATATGTCGAGTATAAACCACATAGAATGTATACAATGCTATAAAAAAAACAATACGGAGTGTGCATTAAATTACTTTAAATGTCAAGTAAGTTAATCTACTTAAATAGAAAAAAATGATATTTTTGTTGCATCACATCTCAACTTTATTAAACAGAATAGGGTATTTCAATCAAATGCTGTAAAGGCCTTTTGTTTTAATTTAGGCCTAAGCAACGTGTGACGCTCCGTTCGTAAATTAGTGGGCGTCCTCATATCTGTGGTGGTAGTTGATGGTGAGGAAGGGTTATCATCAACCAGGAGGATTCAGATGTATCTCCCCACGGTAGAGGACGGCATGCATCATTTTAAGCCTAGTCGAGATAGACTTTACACCACAAGATGTTGTGGATGTTGCCATGTGAGGACGGGGACCATTATCCTTGGGACATGGTACATGGTAAGCTACATAAAATGGTTGTCCACTGGTGGAGCAGGCTAACATCAACTAGCATAATTATTTACAAATAACTCCCAAGCCAAATCGACGGTAACGGCTGTGGCCTCGAAGAGCATGTATCTATAACGGCGGGAGCTACCTTCACCTAGAAACACGCATTGTGACTGTTTACTCCATGGCGCTAGCGACATTTACATTTCTGCTGCTCCTTTGCTTCCCTAGCTTGTACATCGCCATTTGCCTATCACGTTTCATATCGCCAGATAGGCGAACTTTCGTCAACACTGCGCCGAGCACCAACGTGGCCCGTTTTAAACAGGGCTTGGTTTTCGCTGGGGCTATCAACGGGATTTGAGTTCAAGGTGTTCTCTCGTCGCTACCGTTTTGTTGGAGGGGGGGGGGTGCGACGATCAGTGTTGTTTTTTCGTATACGGAAGGATGTTTACGTTAGTTCCTGTTTTCATAAAGTTAGGTTCACTAACTACTAAGCGAGTTCATCGAGACGGGAATCGGCAAACGCCGCATTCTAGGGGTGTAATCATTCAATATGGACCTTGATCTTAATGTGTAACGTTAGTTATTGTTTTCACGTGCTCATTCGGACAGCCGAACATCAGTTATCCTTGATGCGCACTCTGGCCCTGCATCACCCATGCACTCTACACTAATCCCTACTTTCTGTTTCACGTTACGTAACATGCGTGCTGCTGTACCGTTATTTTAGAATACCCATGCACCCAAGTAATGCCTTTTTCACAATACAACCAAACATTATGTGAGTGTTTTACTTATTAACACTACCAAGCTTTTATAGGGGAAATATGATAATTATGATGCATGTATTGGACATCTCTGGCTTTTCTCAACACATTTTCCCATGCCCACAGGTTGTCAACCTCCTGATGGGCATCCTGCTGACCGTGGCCGTGACCCATCCGGAGAACGTGCCCACTATCGACCTACAGTATGAGGTCATCGACCACTACTTGGCTTCAGACCGGATGTCTGGTAATGAAACACCATTTTTGTTTTATGCGTGCAAACTTCTGAAGGCAGGACAAGATCAGAATTATAGATGAGGAGGTTGATATGACGACGTTGATGATAAACAAAGATTTCCCAGAACTTCTGTTAAAACGCACGGATGCTCACTGGTGTTGGAGGATGTTGTAATGTGTGTTCACAAGTTGCTTCAGTGAGAGGGGCTGTTCGATATGAGAAGACTTAAAATGGCTGTTGGAGGAATGGGGAACTGTGCTGAAAAAAGCTTGTGGTGGCAGCGCAGTTCCAGTTTTGCCATGTCTGTTACTTGTAGAGACGGGCAATGTATTTTAGAATTATGTTCCGCTTAAATAATATTGTAATGGTGTTAAAGTAGCATAGTCAAGGAGGTTTAAATTGTTTGTTTACTGTAAACCAACCAAATCACAATTTAATGTTTTGACACCTAACGCTAGCTACACCCAGAGAAACAGACTTTAAACATCATTGACCGCATCCATCCATTTTCCTAAACCTGCAGGATTGTAATGTTCTCGTGTGCTTAGCTTGTAGCTGCTCTCGTGGCACAGCTGGGTTTAACCCAGAACTAGAAGCTGTACTGAGTAGCAGCATGCTCCAGCTTCTGGTAGCTAGCCCCAGTCTTTGTGGTGTTATTGTTGGATGAGCGGTTCAAACCCTGGTTATGACTCAGCAGCAGATGAGAGGGAAGAGGCCCATCCAGACTAAACCCTGTAGCAGGCCTATGCCAACACACTGTAGCTGTATTTATGTCACTATGTTCGTCCTCATCCACAGTTGAATCTGTCTCCGAGTCCCGCTGTCAGCAGTGTGTGTGTGTGTGTGTGTGTGTGTGTGTGTGTGTGTGTGTGTGTGTGTGTGTGTGTGTGTGTGTGTGTGTG
>JAOPJO010000097.1:15981206-15992879 GCA_027123675.1 Molva macrophthalma
TGTGTGTGTGTGTGTGTGTGTGTGTGTGTGTGTGTGTGTGTGTGTGTGTGTGTGTGTGTGTGTGTGTGTGTGTCCTGAGTCCAGTAGGGCTCTGGTGCATTCCAACAGAAATGGTCCCGTATAAACCTAGCCACATGTTTTGGCATTAATGTTGGTGCAACTAGAGTTTTGAGTCTGCAATTTGTAGCCATGCCCGTTGTCTCAGTTTCTTCTGTTCACCACAATTAAATATGCAGGCTACGTTCTATTATTAAGCCACTCTTTATGCTTCTCTCATTTAGTCTATAGCCATTCATGAAATAAAGTCACCTACAGTATCATCATTTATATCAGCGTTTTTAATTCTTCTATAGCAGAACACCATGTTCCAGTCTCCAGTGACAATGTAACAATAGAGGAGGGTGCAGTAGGGGGCACCTACGTTATATCTGTTTTAAATTGAACAAAATGCATTTGAGGCGCCTAAAGTCCTTTCTAATTCTTTGTTGCATGGCTGACTGCAGTGGTGCAAGCAATCCAATCACCAGGTGTCTAATGTTGACACTCAACATCATTGAGATAGCAATTTTTTTTTTTAGACCATGCATTGATGAACTACGTCTGCCATACGCAGACATCTCTCCTCTCAGCATCCGGTCTCAGAACGCTCAACGGCACTGAGCTGTAACACAAGCAGGCTTCAAAAAGACGTTTTAATTAGTCTGTGTTTCAGTGCGTCTCGGCTGATGTTGAGTGGCTCACCGTGAGATTACTCAGTGCTCTCCATAACACGACTGGCAGTGAAGAGCGAGCTATAGGCCTCCCAAAAAAGAAAACTGCATGGAGACCAAACTTTAACCACCCCTTCAAGCCATATTTACTCATGCCTCAACTTCTATTCAACTCTAATTCTTCTTTGTGCAGAGAACGCCTGCTTTGGATTTGCCATCTCCCTGCTGATGCTCACCATCAGTGCCATGATGGTGTACGGAGCCATCACAGTAAGAACACACTTCCTTTTTCTACAGCACTCCAACAGTGCGTTGTTGGCTGTGATGACTACCCCCTTCAAACTCCTGATAATTGAGTTTTTGACAGTCCGTCATGCCAATGTATGTTACGATACGTGTGCATGATCACCAGCTTTGGAGATGTGACCTCACGTCACGCTACTGAATAACATCTCATCTCCAATGGAGGAACACGGGTTTCCCTGTGCACGTCGTCGTGTAACGTGTCGAATCAATGCTTAACGGCAGAAAGAACGCTGCCTCGAGGTTTACCTCTGAACGCACTCGCGATGCGTTCAGAGGTAAACCTCGAGGCAGCGTTCGGCAGCGTTCGACACGTTACACGATGACGCACTTCATTCACTTTATTACGATTTTCTGTCTTTCCTTTTGTTCTGCTCACAGGCCTGTCTGATGGCGTCCCAAGCGACAGGTTTGACGGCCCTTTTGATGTGTAACTGCATTGTAGCTCCTGGCTTGGCGATCTGCCCGGTGGAGGCATGATGACCTGCCGGCACATGCCGAGGTTCACGTGGTGCACGCACGTCGGCAATGTGTTGAACGGTTCTGTCTTAGCTGTGCAAGAGCACATCCAAACAATAATTCTAGATTAGCTGCCCCTAGTATCGTAGCTGTAGCATCGCTCTGTCCGCAGCTGCGGTCGCGGCTGTAGTATCTTCCCTAATGGTGTTGATCAATACATTTGTTTATTGGCTGCACTAGAAATCCTCGTAGTAGAATAGATCCATAAATGAGAGACTTAATTGGGAGAGTGCCACCTAACATCATCGAGTTTACATCCCAATCCAAAGGCAAATGGAGATCTAGACCGTTGTAGAGGTAGATACGTTACGTTGGTGTAGTTAAATATCTGTCCTTTGCCTCCTGCTCCTTTCCTTTAGCACCGCGACGGCTGGCTCATACCCTTCTTCTGCTACCAGCTGTTTGACTTTGCCCTGAGTTGCTTGGTGGCCATCAGTCCTCTGACCTACCTGCCCAGGATTAAGGACTACCTGGATCAGTTGGTGAGTCCAGCCCTCCCTCCTATAGGGCACTAACCCCCATGGGTTTCAATAAATGAATGAATGAATGAATATTCATAAATAAATACAAATTCCATGTTGATACTCCAGATGAAAGCATCCATACACTGCCCCTTTTTGTAGTATTTTTCTAAGAAAACAACTTGCCTTTTGAGGGTGGGGTTACAATTAGCTTTGACTCTGGTAAACTGAGAAATTGTGTTGGGCTCTTAAGCCCAATGTTCTCTGAATGCTCTCAGCAGACATTGTCTTTGAGTGTTAAAAATAGAGCAAGCAATCTCCCTTCCTTCTCCATATACCATCACAGAGTACAAGGACACTGCATTCAATTAAACTGCAGGGAACAGAAACGCAATGACACCACTGTAGCTTTACCTTTTACAATGTACACGCAAGTATGGCGGCATTGCGTGCACACAAATGATTATTGTGAGCTCTTTTAATGCACTCGCGCGCAGCATTTCTCTGCTCGCGAGAGCAGTATTAAAGCCTGTGAGGAGAAAATCATTAATTGAGCGCACACATAAAGTGAAGCAGCACACAACTGACTCCCCCGTGCGCACAAATGCTGTCTTTGCTCTCATGCTCGCAAAGTGTTTTCCTGCTCGCTCAGATATTTTTTCTGCTCGCGTGGTTATCTTTTGGGACTAAGTGGGCGGAGATGGCCATGAACGTGATTGGTTACTCTAACCTATCACATTTAGACGTTGATTTCTCAGATTCCCAAGAAATAGCCGTGGAAAGCAATAACCTCATGCCCTACATGAGGCTATATTATTGCTCTTGCAATCAGAGAAAGACTGCACAACTCGCAATTTCATTTTTGCTCGCGATTTTTGGCAGTGTCCGTATCCGAGTAGCACAATCGGGTGACGTCCCGTTGCATAGAATGAGCATTTAAGACGCTAACATGTACTTACTGGTCCAAAGAAGCGCTGAATACTTCCATCAAATCCAATTTTTATATACTTCATGGTTTGTTGTACGACTGTAAATATGTCACATTTGTATTAATATTGCATCATGAATGTTTGTACTGCTCCTGCTGCAAAGACTTAAACATAAATGTGGGCATTAATGAAAATGTGTCTTCGTCAAATATGCAATGAAGAACTATCTGAAATGAATAAAGTGCTAAAGAGGAAACGGTGTTCACCTCTGTGCTCCTCTCCAGCCCGACTTCCCCTACAAAGACAACCTGCTGTCCATGGACTCCAGCTGCCTGCTGCTGTTTGTGCTGCTCTTCTTCGCCTTCCTCATCATCCTCAAGGTCGAGCCCTGCCCACACTCATCTGCTACCCACCTGTATTTCTAAATATTGTAATGAAAGGTTCGGCCGCAGAAGGGCTCTACGTTAAACGGCAGAACTTGTTCCTTGCCAATGGTCTTATTAAAGGAAGCCTCTTATTTGAGGTATTGATTAATTTGACCTATTACTAGAGACCTCTTCAATCTAATGGAATGAGGATGCTAACTGTTCTGGTATTCGGACACGTTTTTGTTGATCCTGACGTGACGTGAGCAAGCGGACGTTGGGTTGTTAATAGTGCTAATGTCTCCAGGCTTACCTGATGAACTGTGTGTGGAACTGCTACAAGTACATCAACAACCGGAACATGCCAGAGATCGCTGTCTACCCCGCCTTCGAGGCCCCGCCACAGGTACCCCCAGATCCCCAGCTTATTCACACACTTGCACACAAACATTTGAGTAACGCCACGATCCACTGCCACTGCATTTCCTTCTGGGTTTTGCAATGGGTCAACTCTAAAGATGGCCAGGAGGTGGCGTCTCTTTCACATATTCGTAGTGTTCTTGTTTTTGAATGTCTTCAACTGGGAAACTGGTCTACTACTTGTCTCAGCCAAGAGCAGCCTTATCGTTGCATGAACGGTGATGGAGTCACCAGAAAGCAAGCTATAGCCTTCCCTTTAACATCCTGAGTGTGTATAGTGGTATGATCTTCTCGGAAGAGCAGATCATGGCTGCCTCTCTATTCCGTTGCACTTTAAACAACTTTGTAATAACGCTGGGCAATAACTAAATATTATCCTTTATCATGTTTAAATAGTACTGCATCGTCATGAAATGAAGATATTGACTTCTACAACCGGTTGAATGAATTACGATGAGAAGCTATGACCTTAAAATCATCAGACTATGAGGTTTGAAGGTCCGAGCGTGAGGCACAACCAGTTTTAGTCCGATACCATACTGGGAAGATTGCAGTATATGAGCAACATGTGCAAATACTTCAATGTAATAACCCTCAGTTAGACTGTTGAGTGGTATTTTGAATGCACACGCATATCGTGATATTTACTGATGCCTTGCAAAATTCTCCCAGCACTACCTAAAATAATTTCTCTTTATTTCCTCATCCCCACCAGTACATCCTGCCCACATACGAGATGGCAATGAAGATGCCAGAGAAGGAAGCCCCCCCACCCTACATGCCAGCTTAGGTTAACCCCCACACCCCCTCCCCAAGACAGTGTTAGTACATCTATCCACATTTAGTTGTTTGGCCTTGCCTGTGTGTGGGTATGTTGAGTGTAAGTGGGACAGTCTGAAGAGTCTGTACGTGAGTGATGCAGTGTGGCCCCAACCTCTTGCCCTTTCCTTTTGGTTTCTGAGTGTCTTAGTAAAAAGGATTCTTGTGAACATCGACTTGCTTGAAATGCTCTCATCGATTCAGCACCACCATCCTACCCCTTTTTAAGAGTGAAATGTGAAATGTAAAATAGAAATAACAGAATCTTAGGACAATCCACAAATTATAAATATTATCTTAATGTTGAATTAGGCCGTTTTTAATTTCATCTTATTAAAAATCGAGTTTTATTCAATTCTCCAGTTTTTTGGATGAGATCCTTTTTCCGCGTGTTCTGTTCTAGTTTGAAGCTTTGCTTTAGGCCTGTCCATCACCCTGTGTGCCAAGCACATCTCTACCATGTGGTACGACCAGTGACCTCCTTTTTTAATGTGCAGCCTCACTCCGGAGCAACGGATTGCTCGACGTAGTCGCATGCTGCTTTATTCCTTAACACCGCTCTTTACTTTTCATGACATATGTTGATCCTGTTGTATAACATATTGGCTTCAATAAACGTTTCAAGACAAATTTGCATTCGTCATTTGACTCATCGAACTCTGTCCGAGTCTTGGATGAGGAGAAGCCTATAACTGCTGATTAAGACTACAAATATGTGACATGAAGGCCATTGTGTTTCTGCTTATAAAATATGATTTCAAAACAAACAAAGAATAGTTCTCAATGTTGTCCAAAACATTGTAAGCACTGGTTAAAAGGCCTAGTTGATGTCGCCCAAATTCATTTTCATTACAGTATTTTCACGATACTGTCTTAACCTTTAATGTCAATTAATTTAAATTTGTCTACTTTTGATGACCATTCATTTGCCTAACATTTACTATCTTTGTCAAATGTTAGCTTTGTTGTTTATAGCCAGCAAGGTAGCTATTCATGGTTGGATGATTGTTGGGCAGTTGTAACACTGTTAAAATTGACGGTGACACCATTCAAATGGTTATTAATAATCATTATTAATTATAAATTGTTTTTATATTTGTTTAATTATATAATTAATTTAACTGGAATTCATTGTTGAATGGAGATACAATTGTTTTACTTATGCATTAGAAATAGTTTTTATATTTTTATAAATAAGTAGTTCAAGAAGTTTTTCGAGTAATGACATGAAAACCAATTTTCTTTTACACCTACCCCAAGTCTCCCTACTATGTTTGTTCTTCAATTTCTCGACAACCGTTCATCCGATCAGTTTAGCACTTTGCGGGTGTATTGTTGAGGACCGAGGATGCGCGCAGTGTGAAGTTGTTTGGAAGAGCGTTTCTCGAAAAAGTTGCAAGCAGCAAAACCAGAGGCCAAGCAATCGGTCTGCAGTTCCGAACAGGCAGGTTCTGAACGAACGCTACTCTAGTATACTAAAAACAGACAGACAGGAAAAATAACAAAGTATTAATAAGAGACACCAGGGGGAGACATTACAATTAGAAAATTGATTGACTACAAGCAATACAAGTTTTAAGCTAAGTTTTTAGTTCTTATTTGATGAATGTTTAATAAAACTAATATAGGCATATTTCTCACATTCTTTAGAAAAAACTAAACAAATGTTACATGTTCTCGCTACAGTGTGTTTGTAATGGTTAGGGTGGTGCTTGCGCATCCTTGGAACGAGGCGCACCTGGATTGGACCACATGTTTTAGTTGTCTGAGGTCAACACTACTTAAATTTAGACCCACGGCTAAAGAAGAACAGCTCTCCCAGGCGTCCAGTTGGCACAGGACAGGGTTGGAAAATCGCTTGCCACGATGAAGTCTTATTTTTCTTGCGTTTACTGCGTTTTACTGTTGCTATCTGATGTATTGGGCACATACCCGCCTAGCGGATTGGATCTTCACCACATAACTGCGCAAAGTTATGCACAAACTAGAAATATTGCCCGACCACCGCACAGAACGCTGAACCCATCAAGTAAGTCTCGAAATACAGTCTCTAAAACATTATTACTTTTTTTT
Source organism: Molva macrophthalma (assembly GCA_027123675.1). Taxonomy (NCBI): domain Eukaryota; kingdom Metazoa; phylum Chordata; class Actinopteri; order Gadiformes; family Lotidae; genus Molva; species Molva macrophthalma. The sequence goes on from JAOPJO010000097.1 coordinate 15,987,806, forward strand.
TATCAAGTGTTAAAATTAAAAAACATTAATTATTTGTATGATATAAATATTGTCTCGTATTAAGTAGTAGGCCTAGGTCTGTCTTGTTATACGTATGTCTAATGAATACGTTTTCGTATTGTCGTTTTTAGTAAGACAGAAAATACCTTTTCTAGGTTAAAGGCCTAATGTTCTGAAACTAGAGCTATACATTATTTTTCAAAATGAGCAAGAGTTATTTAGCAAATTGTAATTTCATCTTTCAATATTTCCGGCTAACCAAAAAGTGAAGCCTAACATTTCACGACACTTTTCCAAACATGACGTGCATGATATCTTCAATAGGACTATTGCAAAACCACTAAACATGTTTAAAACGGTTTAGGTGGCTGTAACTACTCATGCTTCAACTACTAATTTGTTCCTGCTTGAACAAAACAAAACAAATAATTTTACTCTATATAACTTGTATAAAGAAAACTTACACTCTACACTTTCAATTCTCCTTTCAAGCTGTTAATGTGCACTATCGCTTCTCCTTTCTGGTGGCCCATAGTTCACGGCAGTGATTACAGGTATAGAGGCTATCACTACCATCACCAGCCACCCAGGATCCCACCGCCGGTAGTGTATCATCCCATCCCTCTATCTCCCCCAGTGACTTACCACCACAGACACTCGGTCCCCATACCACCCTCCTACCACCACTTCAGTGGTGCCGTAGCACCCCAATGGCACAACATTCACAGAGCTCACTCACCACCTCTAGTCCACCATCACAGGGTCCACGGCCCCTTCCCCGCCGCTGGCTATTACAGACACCAAGTTGTGTGTCCATCACCCCCGCCCACGGTGCAGCCAGACCCCACAGTAGCAGCGGCCACCTCTAGCCCCACCCCAGTGGTTGACCTCCCCACCACCACCACAATGTTGCCCTCTACAACAGTGGTAAGCCAGGCCACTGTGCCTCCAACACTACCGGTGACCACCTTTTCACCTGTGACCACTTCCACCCCCGTGTTGGTGATTGAGACCACCGAGGCCCCGGTGGAGACCACTGCTCCTGTGATGCTACCGGTCAGTACCCAAAGCGGCAACATCACCACCATCAGTCCTGTGGAGACAGGTAGAATATTCCAAGTCAGGTTTGCTTTACGAAACCCACATGAATGTTTCCCAATGCTTTGAAATGTAAGTTCTTGTTCTTTGGATTATAACATTAGGAAAATAGTTGTTGAAATGTTCAGACTTCCATGCTTTTAACCGCTATTCCACCACTGCTCAAATGGCCACTAAAAATCTTTTTTATCCTTAAGATGCTGAAGAACTCTCTCTGACAAACATCTTGGTGAACCATTAAAAGCTGGCAGCAGTATGCCCTCTAAAACATACTGTATAATTTTAATTGAAACCTCACAAGTTCCTGTCAATTGACCCTAGTAATGTTTCCAAACTTACAATCTTGTAAACACTTTGTTTTAATCTTCTGTAGGCTGTTCAACACCCTTTAATTTTTTTTAACATAATTGTTCTATTTGTGAAAGATGTCATGCAATCAATAAGGTGAATGTTTCACAATTTTTGCAAACCCAGTTCATAATTCAAAGCAATTCAAGGCAATGCCTGTGATTGGTTGCCATAGAAACAGATTCTCAGTGCAGAAGTCGTCCCCTGGATCTGGTGTTCATCATCGACAGCTCTCGCAGCGTGCGCCCCGGTGAATTTGAGAAGGTCAAGATCTTCCTGGCAGACATGGTGGACACGCTGGACGTTGGATCCGAAGCCACCCGGGTGGCCGTGGTCAACTACGCCAGCACCGTCAAGATCGAATTCCTGCTCAAGGACCACCTGAACAAACCCGACATGAAGCGTGCCATCACCCGCATCGAGCCCCTGGCCGCCGGCACCATGACGGGTCTCGCCATCAAGACGGCCATGAACGAGGCCTTCACCGAGCAGTCAGGCGCCCGGCCCCGCTCCCGCAAGATCTCCAAGGTGGCCATCGTCGTCACGGACGGGAGACCCCAGGACCAGGTGGAGGACGTGTCGGCCGCCGCCCGGGGCTCGGGCATCGAGATCTACGCGGTCGGGGTGGACCGTGCCGACATGCGCTCCCTGCAGCTGATGGCCAGCATCCCCCTGGAGGACCACGTCTTCTACGTGGAGACCTATGGCGTCATCGAGAAGCTGACCTCCAAGTTCCGGGAGACCCTGTGCGGTAGGACCTTGAAGGGGGGCGGGGGGGGGGGTTGCGGAGGAGACCATTCTCCCCTTAACCTTAAAGCTGTGCTTCCTGAGGAACGCTTGCGGTGATCCCTCTTCACGGATCAGCGAGGTAACTAATAATAATTGCACCTGGGATTATACACTAACTCTGTTGCTGAACGTTAACAATGGAGCTAAATGCTAAGTGACCTCATGATGTGGAAGAAAAAAAAGACCACATGTTGTCACGCGCACATGGAGTGCAGATGTGTGAGCTAGCACTGGCTTGTAGTTGCTAACTCAAGCCCAGCGGAAAGTATTAGGGCCTAAAACGGTCCTCTACTTTCACCTTCTTTTCACCTCCTTCAGAAAAGAAAGAATGGTACTCTGTCATTAGATAAACACAGAGAAAGCTTCAAAGGACCGAGCCCAACCAAAGCATCGTCACCAAGAATATGCTTTAAGAATGTTCCCTCGTAGCGTATTGTGGTCTAACTCCATAGAACTTTGTATATCCAAACTACAGTTGGAGAGACGAAAATACAAAGAAACATAGACAAAATACATTGAAGGAAACTTAAGGACCTCAAATGCCTATTGTTCAGATAATACTGCCACCTTTACTTTAACAGCTGTGCTGGGTAAACAAGGTTCTACAGAGTTATCTTTTCTATAATTAGGCAACTGATGATGAACAGATGAATCAATGTAACATGTACATGGTTCCATGTACATGTTTCTCTGTGTTTTCACTTGTGTTGTCCAACACACGGTAAGCCTAATCAGTATGCAAATGAGATGTGACTGAAATGTGGTGACGGTTCTAGACAGTGTCTCTGGGTTTCTATCCAGGGACACAAAATGCACTTCTGCCGGCAACACTTAGACCGCTGCGTAGATATGCCGCTCAAAGAGGCTTGCTTCCCAAAGATGACGCTTGATGGCATGGCAACACGTCCCATGCCTATGTGTATGAATAAACATGTTATCCGAGTGCAGCTCAATAGGAATACATAAGAAATATGGTTTTCTACAGAATATCAATCTTTCAAGGGATGGCACTGAGGTAAATAAGGCATGCCTTATTGACATCCGTGGAACATTGGATTGGTTAATGGTTACAAATGTATCCCCAAATTTTACACTAGAAAAGTCTCATCACCCACCTTCATCCCGCCAAGGCGTCGCCATCTTGGCGGCGCCTCCTAATCCTGGCTTATTCCAGGTGTGGACCCCTGCGCCATGGGACACCACTGCGATCACATATGTGTCAACAGCAACGCCTCCTATTACTGCAAGTGCCGGAACGGTTATATCTTGAACACGGACAAGAAAACATGTTCCATGAAACGTAAGAACCTGATGGGGCCCTGCTTAATGGCGCCATGCTATAGAAATGGTCATATAACGTTTAAAGATCTGAATTGCTGATGTGATACTTATGCCATTTAAAGACGTGCCAATTACAGCTTTAAAAAACAACAACAATGCTTTAAATTAATATTTCATTTATTTGCCTAAATGGAAGTGCTTCCCAACATCCCATCCGATTGGAGCAATACAGCTTGACTCCTTTGATTGACTGTTGTGGTTTCCCATTTGTTGGACAATAAGCCATGTGGCACTCACACGATATGTGTTAAACTTAGTTGAGAACACATGAGAAACAGTAAGCTTTTAACAGCATGTCTGTTCATTCGGGGCGAAGTGCAGAATGCTGATGGTGAGTTGGTAGTTACAAAGTCATTCTGGATTATACTGACTTCTTCTTTTGACCAAGAAAATATTAAAATGTTTGTCCAAACTATGCATTTATGTGCTTAAACAGGAATGTGTTGTTAACAAAAGTATTGGCTGTATTCATGATTTGCGTGTGTGTTTGTTTGTGTTTTCGTGCTCTCGCCCTTCGTACGTGACCATTCTGTTGCACGGATGTGAAATGTGTGCTTCCTCCTGCTGAAGAGGTGAAAGCAGCGGTGGTGGTGGACCCCTGTAAGTGTGAAGCCAGACTGGCATTCCAGAAGCAGACGCAGAGCGCCATCCAGCAACTCACTGCTAAACATATCCTTCCACCCGCTTTCCACTGGCTTATCTGAACCACTCAGGGGTCAATCCCCAATGTCCTTAGCCGTCTCGCAATCATCCTTGAGCAAGGTAGTTTCTTTTTTTGTTTCAGTTTAAACACAATTACATAGAGCAAGGTTGCCTAACACCCTACCTGCTCCTTAAGGACATGTATCTGAGAGATCACTAGAGGTCGCTTTGCGTCTGTGTCTCAATAGCACTATATGTGAATGAATACTGTGTTGAGACAACCACGTCCTATATAAGGGCCTCCATCTATCAAAACAAGCCTTGTCAATGGTGAGAAAATAGGAATAACCATACAGTGTAAAGCACGTTAACAATACCCCATCAACATACATTACATACAACAACATGAATAACATCCCATAGAGAATGTATGAATGGCCTTGACTGCCTCACTCAGTGACATCACAGGCAGGGTGCAGCAGCTGGAGAGTGCGTTGGGCCGAGCTTAGGGGGAACAGGGAGTTGGTGAGTAAGGCTTATTTCTCTCACGGCTGATTGGTGGGTTAACAAACAAAAACAAAACACGGCCCACAGTTTGACCTGGTGTTTATTTGACATCCACAGGCCCACCAGACGGTGCATCCTGTCGGAGTCACAGACACGAACCACTGCAACCCTGGCACGTGGTCCCTCTTACTTCCTGGATCTGTGAACAGCAGGTTATACAGAGCTACTGTTTGTAAACAAGAGGCTTTTTTATTTTTTACCAATTTATACATTTGGTTCTTTTTTGGGAATTCATAATTATTATTTTGTCATGTTGAAGTCTTCTCATGTTGAAATATACTTATATATA
>JAOPJO010000097.1:16007011-16017156 GCA_027123675.1 Molva macrophthalma
GCATGAAGTGTAATACAGTGCTGTTAGGAAGCATGAAGTGTAATACAGTGCTGTTAGGAAGCATGAAGTGTAATACAGTGCTGTTAGGAAGCATGAAGTGTAATACATTGCTGTTAGGAAGCATGAAGTGCGGAGGGTTCAAACATTCACAAGCCCAACTAGGAAATGAGGTGAAGCAGAAATCTACACCCCAACGCAAACAAAATCAACTGCACACACATTTCAGAAGCACTGTTCGGTCATATTACATCACATTATTGAGCCTTGGAGAAACCCAAAAAGGTTGTATGACAATCATTTAACCATGTCCAGCATACAAGTCAATAAAGAAAAGAAACACATAAGGAGACTTTTCTAAACAAATGCAAATGTTCACACATTTCTGAAGGGTTAAGAAACCCAACCTACTCCAGGCCAAGCTCAATTTATATAAATAAAAAAGACACAAGCCCACAGATCGTTTATCACATCTTTATTAAAGATACGTGTCCAGAAGATAACCCATTGGCACTATGTACAGTGTTGTCAAGCACATTTTGAACCGAATGTCGCAGACCTGTCAAATCATAGAGAAGGATAAGGGTAAAGAAATGGCAACTGGCAAATTCATTAATGTTAGTCAAACATACCTCTGATTTCATCTCCCTGACTTGAACACTGGCCACTGCAGAGTCCGCCCATCATATTAGTGGCATCACAGAGCACCGCGTCACAGTGGACAAATAGCTAGAAGAGGTTGATTTGTTGCAATTACATGTTATTCCTTTTAAAACAAAACCCTTTCCATTCTGATGAGTTACCTGGTCACTCAAGTAATCTTGGTCCATGGCAAAGGCAAACATCTGGCCCTCAAAGCGTTTGTAGTGAGAGGGGAACCGTACTCTGGAGTCAGCATAGACAGGATGGAACACCACCTTGTTCGGGTCCAATGGGTTTGGACATCTGGAAGAGGATATACATTTGTTTTATTTTTAATACTGCCGTAATCCTCAGATGGCATTTCCATCATTGCCTACAGATAATGTTGCAACACTGGAAAACGTTAAGCTTCACTGCAGCCATCCCATTATATCCTCACTGATTCTAGCTTTTCTTGCCACAGACCAAGTCTTTGAGAGTCTTTGTTCCACAGATACTCTAAATTTAAAATGTGTTTTACAGGTCTAGAGAAAAGCGGTCACCCATTAATAATAAGATTCCATCTGGGTAGGGATGTGCTGTCAGCAGTCAGCGTTGCCCAACAATTCTCCAGCTCCAGCGACACCTGGGGGTTGGTGGACATCAACTCCACCTCAAAAAAGAAGGGATCTTGAAGGCGTTTTGGGATCGGGTAGTCCTCAGGTCCATGGAACGTTGTGTAGGACTCATCTTAAACAACAGTATCAAAGTATTACACTTCATGCCATCAGTAGTAGACACTTACAATGTAGGAGGATAACACGAGTACAATGGCTCTAGCGGTCAAGCGGGGGGTGCCGTCGTTCAAAAGGTATCCTTAGGTTTGTCTATTCAGATTCTCACTCATTTGTTAAACCAGCCTCAAATGCAGTCACCTATTTTTAGAAAAATCCCTTTACATATGCTAGTGTTCTGCTCATCAACACATGAGGCTTAAAGGGGGGCGGAGCCCCTGGCATCGAGGAGGACCTCACCTGAAGCCATCCGCATCACCACCTCCAGGCCCCCCACCGTGGGGTCAGCATATGGCTCATTGTTTGCTTGTGCGGCGATGAAGGTCAGAGAGTTTGTGGTGTTGAAAGCATAGTAACACTTTACCTTTAACCTGCACAAGTGATTATAAAGAAAATAATAATAATTAAAGGGTAAGAGACCGTTACACCAGTGAACGAGTACTACCAAGTCCAGCAGCGTGCAGTCCATTTCAAAGATGAAGGTTACTTGAGGTCTTGCATGCATTTTGGTAACCAATCATTTGCCTGGCAAGTATTTATTGTAGAACTCACTCGTAATCAGGATCATCTACCCCAGTCGATGACTCTGGGAGAGAGATCTCGTTTTCATACAGCAACACATTGGATAGAAACTAAAAAGAAAAAACACACGCAAGCTTCATCAGTGGACCACCTAAAGGATTTGAAACAAAATCAAAATGAGGCTCTCTACCTTTCTGGTGGTTCCACAGGAGTTGACCGAAAAGACAAAGGAAGCAAATCGGTCGTCACTGGAGACGGGGCCGCAGGTGGGGTCGTTGAGGGTCAGCTGACTGAGGTCAATTTGGGGAACAGACTCGAGCTTCACCGCCATCGCTGTCATGGTGCCGTTTGGATGGCATTCTGAAAGGTAAAACGGAAAGTCAGAATGGATAATTTTGTCCGATTTAAATAGGTCCCTGTATTCTTTTTTTAACCCACCTGTAAGAGTGGAGAGAAAACTGCAAGAGAGAGAAAATGCTTGAAACACGTCGCTGGTGTGTGGATAGCGCAGAGCCATATCTAGCCTGCTTTTGATGTTCGAATCTTCAATCGCCTGGAAAAGGGGGGAAAAATTGACCAAAAGTAACAAATGATGGTTAACATTTATTGCCATGAGGGGCAACAAAAGGATATGCAACCATAGCTCTGCAAAGCATTTGGCCCATACCTCAAACGCTGCACTCGGGTCTGTAAAAGGCACCGCAAAAGCGACATGCGATCCATGTTCAGTGAGGCCATATTGCTGAGCGAGTATCGGGGTCAGCATTCGTTTGCCCAAGACAATTTGAAAGTGGAAGTCAGGCGTTCCGTACTGCACTGTGATGTAGAAGCTCTGATGAGCACAGCTGCCAGTCATGATGGGAGCGACTGTATGTGAATCACATGCACACATTAATGAAATTGATACAAAAACTTGACTTTTAACCAGTGTATTTTTACTTTAACTGGAGATGGATGTCTAGATATAAATCTAGACAGCCCTCTATATCTATAGATAGATACACAATTTTATGTGGGCCATTAAATCATGCGAGCATTTATTTTTAAAATCTTTAATGCCCAATGTTAAGCAATGGAATTACACTGCATTTTAGGGCTAATGCATCTCCTATACTAGAGCACACCTTGATCTACCAACATAGATTCCAGATCCACAGCGTAAGCAAGCGGAGATAAATCGTGCAAAATCTGCAGGCCGAAGATCAAGTGAAGAGAATAGAGGGTCGTCCCCACGTCTTTCTATTTTGAAGATAAATACAAAATGTTAGGTTGTTGCTCCATTTAAAATCATTTCAAACCAAGCTCGATTTACTTAAACTTCAAGTTAATGGAAGAAGCTTACAGTTTTCAGCACCAGGGTGTCCATGAAGGGCACTTCCAGCGTGAAGATCTTAAAGCCGTTTTGGGAGTGCAGCTCCTGAACATTAAAGCCCCTGGCGTTGCACTCGGCCACAGACAGAACCACGCTGGAGAAGGTAATGTTCCACAGCACCATGTCAGGCGCAAAATGCCCCAGAGATACCCTAAACAACTGCTCCTCACGAATGGTGTCTGTGGGGAAAAGTGGAGGGGTGCATTATGGGGTGGGATCTATAGGGAGAGCTTCCATTTGTCAACACGGAGCACACAGAAACAAGAGCACTCACTATCGATAAGTTGCGGCGGCATGTGCACTATTGGTGTTGTGATTGAGAAGAGGACTTTGTATCTGGTCACCTCGCTATTCTCGTCCTCAGCCCAAAGCAACTCAAGCATCGGTGCAATCTTGTACGACGTGTAGTATTCGTTGTCCTTAACGGTGCTCTGCAAGAGGGATTCGTCAAGGTTTCACAGTAGGCTTATAGTTCCCCTCGTCTTAAAATAACCCTCAAGGGAGGAATTAATTACATCGGCCTGTGAAATACAAGTCAAATTGGGCTAAAAATCGCAACCAGACCTTCAAGTAGCCACCGATCGCCCCCACAGGTATTTTGGTGATGATGTGCACATCATTGATGTTTAGAGTGTACTTCCTGGCAGCCATCTCTTCAGCATCCAGCCTCTGGCCATTGACACCCATGTGCACCTCCAACAGCTTGAACTTGTGCGTGGAAATGAGCGGGTCAATGTGCCTGGGCATAAACCAGGAGATTATGTCATCCTTGACGGAGAAGCCACCTGCACAGAAACACAAGTTAGAATTAAAGGTTCTGTAGGTTGGATTTAAGAGACATGAGTGTATGGTAAGAAATATTTTCTGTAATTGAGTTGGGGAATACAGCGTGCCTGTCAATTACAGTTGTGTGAAGTTTACTTTTTTTTGGTTGTTCAGTTTCAGGATCTTACTCTCCCTTCTACCCCTCAAATCTTACCTACAACATCAGAGCCCAAGTCACATGACCCATAAAAGAATCCAACTGACCTGTTGGACAGGCTACGGCAGTGTCAATCTGAGAGACTATCCACTTCTTCTCAAATATGGTTGATGTTTTAAGGACGGTCATAGGAACCCCAGCCACCTGTAAAAAGCCAAGAGCAACACATGGATTTTAATAATTTCATTTACAATATTGTCATTTATATTTTGGTAAGCCTTTCATTTGAACAATCAAAGTTATGTTAGAGTCTAGAATGACTCAAATAATATCCTTAAAAGTTGCCAAAAGGGTAAGCCTTTTAGTAAGTCAAGTGGTAAATGTAATACATTAATAAGAGTTGGATTATTGAAGGTATCCCACTAACTGCATAGACAGGAACGAAAGCCAGTAATGTTTGTTACTCAGCATCACCTTACTAAATAGGTAAAGAGTAACACCCCTGTGTTATAAACAGTCTTTGATACACCCCGTTCCAAACCAAAGAATCAGGCTCCGCTTACATCTTGATGGTAGGCCTCTGGTGCAGTCGGAGAACCGCGCAGAACCAATCGTGTAGGACTGTTGGTAACCCCATAGCCTTTTCCCAGAGCATGAGTCACACTCATGGGCCTCTCGTCAGGGCTGAAGAACACAACCGCTATAATCTGGAAGGCGTTGCTGGGCAGGTCCTGGGGAGCACATATCAATACACATCAGTCAATCTTATTGGACATTTTAGACAGACATATTTCACAGCTCATAGCGCCCCGACCATAGCTTTAGCAGCACGCCGAGGGTCAGGCAACTTGCTCTTCGCCTTGTTCCTCCATTCAGGCAGAGCAGGGAAGGGAATGGGCGGGGAATCGTCACGAAGCGCCCTCCTCACAGACACCTACAAAGAAGAAAGCCAGTCTAAAGTAAGTGGCGATGCAGCGACATCACTCTACCCCACAATGTCGTCAAGTGTCCCAGGCTTGACGGGCCCCGCTCCCCCTATGTGGGAGCCTCCTGCATTCACTTGCCTCCATATAGTCGGGGTCACAGATTATTTCTCGGGAGGCCCATGTGGGATAGTGACATGTGTCGGCTACGTGGTACATCTCATCCTCCACCGCACCATAGACCCGAAGATTCAGAGCGGTGGTGAATTCTTTATCTTCCTACAGGAATACGTTAGAGATGGCTGATCTTTATCAGAAGCTGAATACATCCACCCCCAACACTTTGTTACTGATGGCAAGTCGAGTGAGAACTTCAGCGGTCAACGTTACCACATTGTGAGCAAAGCAGTTTTGAAGAGAGACGAACAGCTCCACGTGCCCTGGTGGGTGGGTCCACAGGCTGAAGCCACATTGAGACGCCAGACGTTTGGAAATGGGAATGATAGAATTATCTGAGGACACAGCGAATGTAGTCATACATCTCAAGATGCACAGTGCCATGACGAAAACATTTGATGGATACAGATATGCCAACTTACTGTAACCAACAGACACTTCCAGAAAATTAAGGCCAAGTGGACCAGCAATCACACGCATTACATTTCCCAGACACTCTACCTGAATACCTGGAGAATAACACATTAACAACTGATCAGAACTAATACATGGATCGACAACGATTGGGTTACTTCGAGGAAAAAGAAATGCTTACTGATAGAGGGCTTATTTTGTGCTTGTATGGTTCCAACCATTATCAGGCATAAGGTCAGGCATCTGAAAGAGGAAAGGGAGCTTCTTTTTTTTTAAAAGACATTCCACTAGAGAAGATGGATCAAAAGTCAACTAATTTCAAGAAACGACAAATAAAAAGGACAAACCTGAAATAAGGACCCATGTCAAGAAAGGGACCCAATCGATTGTATTTTAGTCCCTACTGTTCTTCTCCCAAATTTTAATGACTGACTGAAGCCAAACAGGAGAGTTTCCCTTGACAAATAAATCCATAAACAGGTGTTCTCTATTTAGCCCAATCAGGCTAATTGATTAGAGAGTGCAGGGTGGACCGGTTATCATAAACTGTATTATTCCTGACTAAAAAAGTTATTTTGTGGGACAGAGTTTATAATAATTATAAACTCAAAATAAAATATATAGGCTAATCTGTATTTGAGGTTCCACCACATTGTTGTTCAAGAGATGTGGAACCGATTAGAAAATAACATTCATTTTAATTATGATAATTTGCATACTTGTCACGTTCATCTTTAGAAAGAATGTTAATGTAAAAATAAAGAAATTATTCTTACACCCTCAATGATTATAATTGAATAACTTTCATCTCGCTCAGTAGTCTATCTGGAAAACCGTAAATATGAACCACAACGAAAATAATAAGCTGTTCACTGATGAACTCAATGTCCGATGATACAATTCGTTTATATTCCAGGGAACTTCCAGAACCTGGTGGTTTATTCTTATTATATTAGTTTATTAGTTATGTAGGGGCCATTTATCTTCACGGTTTCTAGATCTGCCCGCATGGTCTTTTTAAATGAATGAATATCGTTGGGGTATAACCACCGCAAATGCTGAAAGATTCCTGGCCTACACTTTAATCAAATAGGTAATGATCACTTCAGTGACCAAATCCTTAGAAATAAAAATCTTAAATAGGCGGATTAGGCCTATATTTTCATAAGAAATATGTATTTAAGAATCATGAAATATGTATGTAGGCTATATGCCTACTGCAGTATGAGGTCCAGCTCTCCCTCCCACTTCGATCACATTCCTCTCCTCTTTTCTAGCCCCTCCCTGCTTACGACAGGGAGGAAAAACAAAACCCGCGTGCTGGTTCTCTCCAGACAGCCCGTGCCCAGTTGAACCAGTGCGCCGTGAAGTCACACTGTCGGAGTGCCGCAGTAGGCTGCACTGACTTTCATCAATTTACCAAAATCAGAAGCGCCCGGAGTTTGTATGTGGAAACTTTACTAAGCTTTACTTTAATGGAAAGAAAGCCTGCGTTAAAAGGTAGGTTTTAACTTTACCCCTTTGATAAAAAAAAAAATGCAGGACCTCTGTTGACATTTGGCATTGCTTTTAGTAGTTCCGCATAACTTAGCGTACATTTAAGTACATGTTTCATTACTATTGTATATTCTCAACCAGACCATAGTAATACATGCGCTGAATAAATGCGTTGGGCTCAGTTTCAACTTGTTGCCTTTCGTTTTATTTGAAGTTAGCCAGCTCGCGCTGGGATTTGATTCGTGAGTGATAATTCTCCAGGCCTACTTGAGCCTCGGTAGGCAGCGACGGCTTCCTTCTGCTGCGCTCTATTGATTTTCTTCAGAAGCCTAATGTATTTCATAAGCAATGCCCTCAAACATAAATACTAACCGATTCAACCTACAATACAGTTTTTCTGCTCTTGATGTTTTCAGTACGGTTGGCTTTTATTGCCTTTATTTCTGACACAAAAGCATCATTATGTCCATTAATCCAACTGTCACTGTAACCCGCACTGATCTCCATCAACTGATCTTCCATCTCTCTCTCTGACCAACTACTACTACTACTACTACTACTACTACCACTACTACCACTACTTCAACAACTGCTCCTACGTCCTCAGCACCATGGGGTACGGGCAAATCCTCCACCTGCGCGGGAGCGAGGAGGATCGCGTCCATCTCAACGTGGGAGGGGTGCGGCACCAAGTAGAGCGGGACACCCTGCTCCGCTTCCCGCACACGCGGCTGGCCCGCCTGCTGTGCTGCAAGGGCGAACTCCGCATCCTTGAGCTGTGCGACGACTACAGCCCCGCCGACGGCGAGTACTACTTCGACCGGAACCCCCGCATGTTCCTGTGCGTGCTCAACTTCTACCGCACGGGATGCATCCACATGATGGAGGAGCTGTGCGTCTACTCCTTCAGCCAGGAGATCGAGTACTGGGGCATCCAGGAGCTCTACCTGAGCCCCTGCTGCAGCGGCTGGTACCAGGAGCGGAAGGATTACATCGAGGACCGCGAGTGGGACGTGCGCAGCGACGACCAGCAGCAGCCCAGCCTTGACTCGTCCTTCGAGGAGCTCTCGGCGCTGGACAAGGAACTGGACAAGTTCAAGGGCGCCTGGTGCGGCGAGACCAGGAGCTACATGTGGCTGCGGTTGGAGGACCCGGGACACTCGCGCTCCGCCAAGGTGATTGCCGTGGCGTCCCTGGCCGTGGTGCTGACCTCCATCGTGGCCATGTGCGTGCACAGCATGCCCGAGTTCCAGCACACCGACGACAACGACAAGCCCATCGAGGACCCCGCTTTCGCCGTGGTGGAGGGAATCTGCATCGCCTGCTTCTCAGCCGAGTTCATCATCCGGCTGATCGTGGCCCCGTCCCAGCGCAAGTTCCTCGGGAACCCGCTGAACATCATCGACATCGCCTCCATCCTGCCCTTCTACATCACACTGGCGTTCGAGACGGACGGGGAGCACTCGGAGGAGAACGAGGACCTGGAGAACGTGGGCAAAGTGGTGCAGGTCTTGCGCCTCATGAGGGTTTTCCGGATCCTCAAACTGGCCCGCCACTCGATCGGCCTGCGCGCCCTGGGGGCGACGGTGCGCCACAGCTACCAGGAGGTGGGCTTGCTCCTGCTCTTCCTCTCCGTGGGCATCTCCATATTCTCCGCCCTCATCTACTTTGCCGAGAAGGAGGACGATGACACGGACCTGGGGACCATCCCGGTGGGTTGGTGGTGGGCCACCATCACCATGACCACCGTGGGGTACGGGGACACGTGCCCCGTGACGTTCGCGGGGAAAATAGTGGCCACGCTGTGCATCGTGTGTGGCCTGCTGGTGGTGGCCCTGCCCATCTCCATCATCTTCAACAAGTTCTCCAAGTACTACCAGAGAAACAAGGCGCTGGAGAAGCTGAGTCTGAGCCAGGAGAAGAGGCAGCGGGAGGCGGACATGCCGTTCTACGACATCCGAGACCTGTACACCCACAGCATGTACCCCTTCATCGGAGGCCTGGCCTTCAAAAGCAGCTTGAGCAGCTTAGGGGGAGGGACGAATGCTTCGAGTCTCCGGGACTTAGCTGAAGTATATGATAGTGACACTTGTTGATGTGTTTGTGTGTGGAGGGGGCATCCAAGTGACTATTACCACTGTTGATCTAGCTGCTTTATAAGTGCAGTGCATAGGGAAGCATTTCCGGGGAAAGCTCTCCCATCCTTAGCCATGCCTCCTGTACCTTCTTCTTGGATTAGATCATTTAATTTTGATAGAGAACATCTGTACCGTTTAGACCGAAAGATTAGAAATATAATAATTTGATTCTAGCTTCCAGGCTGGCGGGACCTTTTTCTGCTCCAGAAGATGAAAAAGATGCATGTCTGCCATAATGTTAATGTTCCTCAAGGTAATGCTCTCTATCGATTGGTCAGCATTCTGAGAGTCCAGACAAGGATTACATTCAAAAATAGAAAAGTTGAAAGAGGGACTGACACTAAATGCACAAAGTGATGGATGAGCATGGCCCATGAGGTTCCAAACTAAACGGTGTGCATGAACAAGCAAAATGGCTTTTTAAAAATACATTAGGTAAGTAGTTGTTTAGCACAGGTGATTATATTCATCCTGCACATGAGAGAAACATCTCCTATTGGCCACATAGCTATTTTACTAAGCAAGTATAGATGCAACATTTCCATCTATGGTTTTAGCGTTGCGGCATGCCATGCGAGAGTTTTAAAATAACAGTGTCAGAAATGTAATAAAATACCAGTCAACAAATCAAAATAATGTATCTGACTTATGACAGTATCATAAAAGCTACGGCATCCTCATTCATCTGATTTAGTGGAGGCTACGTGTTGTCCAACAGCTCCTGTCAAAACATCGGAATAATTACCTACTTACCTTTCCTCTGGAGGT
>JAOPJO010000097.1:16033122-16044792 GCA_027123675.1 Molva macrophthalma
TCAGTTGAGGTGGTTTGGGCATCTGGTCAGGATGCCCCCTGGGCGCCTCCCTAGGGAGGTGTTTCAGGCACGTCCAGTAGGGAGGAGGCCTCGGGGAAGACCCAGGACTAGGTGGAGAGATTATATCTCAAAACTGGCCTGGGAACGCCCCGTCAGAGCTGGTCAATGTGGCCCGGGAAAGGAAAGTCTGGGATCTCCTGCTAGAGCTGCTGCCCCCGCGACCCGACAACCCGATAAGCGGATGATGATGATGATGATGATGATGATGATGATGATGATGATGATTATCTATGTGTAATATTATAAAGGATGCTTAGGGTTCTGCCCCACATCATGTAGGCTACAGATGATTTCAGTATGGTATGCAATGCTTCATCTCTTAATGTACCCTTTATTATTTCTGCCTGTTCTTCCTGTGACCCTCCCACCTCTTAAAAAGGCACCAAATGTATCGACCATTAGATAATCGCTACAGTTTTCATAAAGTCTAAAGACCTTTTGACTTTTAGTCAGACTTTTCGTATTTTCTAGGAACAACTCAACTGACATGTGTAACCTGGCAGCCACCTTTTGATTCTAGAGGCCTTGCTAGTGTTTCATTATATGTTTGCTTTGTCATCCAGCACTTTTGGATGTATTAAAGCAACGTTTTTTGTCGTTGCTTTGATATTTATGTAATGCTTTTCTTGATCTCTTCCTCACCTGTATAAAAGCATCTGCCAATTGACCAAATGTAATGAGCCGAGTATAACCCAAGATGGCGCTGTCCCTGCATTTTCTTTCCTTACCAATGCCGCTCATTCTCATGAAGAAATCTCCTCCTACTTAAAGGTGAAGATGGGGGGGGGGGGGGGGGTGGTGTCTCATGCAGAGCCCAGACTTGTCCTGTAGGACCGGGATGTACAAACGTACCTTTTCCCTCAGTACTCATCAGGTGGTAATCACAAGCGTTGGCAGCTGTAATGGCTGTATTGCTGATCACTATAGTGACATGGATAAGCAGCTTTATAGTGGGCAGTATGAGATTTGTTGATTGCATTATTTGATCATGTATTGAAACGTGCACGTACTTTATTCAGCAGATTGTACTGTATTCATGGCGTGGTTTACGTTTTGTAGCACAAGATTACTTTGTGAATCTGACACAATTCTGCATCAGTCCACTACAGAGCATCAGGACAGAATAAAGTTGCTCTAAACCAGTCTACCGGACCAGTGACCTAAGCTCCACACAACCGGCCACACCGTGGTGTTAAACAATTAGTGTCCGAGAACCTTAACCTCCATCCAACCTTATGCTCCATCCTTTCGACAAAATATCTTATGTATTTAGAGTATTCAATAGAATGGAGGTTGGAGTTCGCGGATGAGGGGGTTAATGATAAGTGGGTGTGCATAATTTAAAATTGCAATGCAAAACTTTGTGCATTGCAAACAAAATAATTATTCTGAAAGCAAAAATGAGCTTTTAAGGTTTTAACAGACTGATTTTTTTGCAATCAAGTATTATTTAATGGAGATCAAAACGTTATGCATTCCAATCAAAAATAATTATAATTCAAACTAAATGAATTGCTCATAATCTCACACTTAAAAACGACTGACCAATGGAGAAGAATCATCTACAACTCCCTCTAAAGCCTGCCCACTGGTATGGGGTCAAAAGTTCAAAGCCTCCATAATCCCAAGTTGCCTATGCCTACACTGGACCACCTCAACCGAATACCTAAACGTGACTAGAACAGTATCTAAACACTCCTAATAATAAAAGTAACAATTTTATACCTACAATTAACCATCCATAATCTCATACCAAAACTGAGCAGTAGCTAAACCAAACTTCTCCCTTGGTCTCTCCGCTCCTCGATGACTAAAATGCTTCCGAGCTGATATTTGACATTAAGAAACTTGTTGTTTTGTAAACTCATTGTTTTGTTTTGTTTTGTTTTGGGTTTGGAAACTTCTTATAATGAAACTATTCAGGGAAATTGGATGCAAACGATTTCTACAGCAAGCACTGGATCTCTCACATGAATTTCAGTTGGTTCATTTCATGGTCTTTTGGGTTAAATGTATCGGTGATAGGTGTGAGTTGTGAAATTTTTAATCTCTCCCACTTGTCTTCAATAGTGCCTTTTAAGAAAGTAACTTTGCAAGAAAGTATGGCCTACAAAAAAAACATTGTGCTTAAAATGGCGTGACTTTCAGCTTGCATCTTTTGCATATTTGTGAGGCCTGCCCGTTATGGACTGGAGCCCAGGTTGTGCAATTCTATTGAACACACCAACTGTTGAAATAGTCATGTTTGGAATTAATTAGACGTTGAACCCTTAACACACTGGCACCATTCCGCAGACCCTGTTTATAAAGTCTCCCTGGGGCCGCACGTGACCAGCATAGCCTAATACTTTAACGCTTTAAGGCCACAAAGGGAACGACACATTTTTTGGTTGTAATTAATCGAACTCCTATTTATAGTAAATAGTTGCACTTAAGAACTTCTCGACCCAGATACCCAAGGTATGACCAAAATGTATAGCATTTAATCAGTCCGATCTTCCTGGGATATAATGGTAACTTAAAGATAACGCCCCGCCGTGGGCCGTATATAGGCGCGCCGCCGAGTGCCCTATCACTTTAAAGCCGTGCTGTGACGTCAGATATTTTGGTAGGTAGAGTGGCAGCAGCGAGAGGAGAAGGTGTAACGGATGGACAGAAGGTGAAGAAGAATGCCTTGGAAAATGTCACCGGGTTATTGTCACACCTACCGATCCGTATCATGATAACCGCCGCTGGTGGTTTGGCACATAGGATGCCAACGGCTGCTCGGCGGAGCCGTTGCTGGATCGCGTGGTGCCAGGCGATTCTATTTGGCGCGTCGGCTCTGGTAATTGTGGCGGAGAGGACCGCGCGTAAGTGAGCGTGAGATTCCCATAGACGCAGGGAAATTGGTTTGATATTTTCTGACGTATGTGAGATAAGACGTGTGTTACGCAACTGTTTATGTATTCATGTGTAGGCTATTCTTCGCCTTATATTCGTAGACCACATGATGCTTTTGTTTTATGATTCTGGAGCTCTTCCGTAAGCCATTCTGTAGTAGGCTACACTACACCACACGAATCCAATTGTAAGGTTAGCTGCTCAAGCTAAAAAGCATGCTTCCATTGCATACCTGAAGTCACCCCTTGGCCAATTAAAGGTCGTGTTTCTTTCTGCGTTGACCGCGCAACCGGACTGATGCGCAAAATGTAGGTTTCCAAATGGGTTAGCTCTATAGAAATTACAGCATTTTGCATTGCATACTGTCTGTAGTGCAACATACTGTCAGTAGAGCTACAAATGGTTTAACCTTGAACATCTATTTTTTCCCCCGCCCCCCAATGCCAAGAATGCCCTTGGCATTTCTGCATTGATGCCATAGGCTATAATGTAAATAATTGAGCGTCACACATCTTGTGCAACTGATTTTCAAGAGCCTTTGCCAGATGCGTTCAGTTGGGGATGATGCTGCTGACAAGGGTACACCATGGGAGATGAGGTGTCAGAGCATGCTGGGAAAGTGACAGTGAGGACAGCCTGTACTGCATACATTTTCCAACTGTAATCAAATTGCACATCCAGGGCTCCAATGATGGAGCCCTGGATGGATCAGTCAAATACAGAGTCACATGCATTTGCCACAGCAATCAACACCATAGTCTGTTTGTAACTGTCATGTCTAAACTTCAGAGTGTTTGGTTTGCCCTCAACTGCCCCATTTTCATGTATAGCCTACTTATAACTTCCGTATGTTTGTGTATCTGTTGGGTGTATAGAGTGCTTTTAATGGAGTAGACGGTAGGCAAGAATCAGTAGTCTAGTGGTTAGGGTGTTTGACTCCCAGCTGAAAGGTTTTTGGTTCAAACCCCAATGTCTGCAGTCTACCTGTAGCTATCCTTTGGCAAGATGCATTCCTACCTGTGCCTCGCTGACATTTGTCTCAAACCTCACCTGAAGTCCTCTTTTCCCTGCGTACGACCGCGTTCAGTGTTCTACTGCTTTGGCTTCTACCTGTGGAATGAGGAGACCCAGTGGGCGGGCCTTACCCTTGGCCTCTTCCTGCCCGGGGTGGCGGTCCAGGCCCTGAGCGCCAAGTGGTACCATGACGACGGTGATGACCGGCGATGCTATCTCTCCATCATACATCTGTTGCACCTGGGCATCTTCAAGCGGTGAGAACTTTTGCACTGGCAAAACAGTTTTAGTAACACCATGCATGGCTTGGTACTTATTGCTGATGGCTGTGCAATATCAATTAAACAGAGAAACCTTTAAAGCCCCTAGTGGACATGTTAAAAGGTTTGCATCCTTTTATCTCAAAGTGTGTTTGGGAGTGGGTTAAGAGATGACAAAGATAAATGCAATACAATACAAAAATAATCTATCTTTATCTCGTTTCTAAAATGTAGCACTTGCTTTGCTTCTTTTTTCAATTGTATGTACCAGCATGACTCTTGCAATTTCTGGGTTGTATCTTCATGGTTGAATGCACTTGCCTTGGATGAAAAAGCGTAAGCTAAATGAATATGTCATGTAATCCAGATGCTGCTTTACATTGAGAAGGATTGGAATAGGATTAGGATTGCTCAGTCTCAGTCCCCCCCCTGTGCTTCCTGTGCAGCTTGTGGGACTGCATGCGCACCGTGCTGTACCTGCAGGGCTCCGGGGGCCAGCTGGGGGCCGCAGTCATGCAGCAGGCAGACGTAGCCGCCCTCTGGCTGCTGGAGGCCCTGGTGCTCACCCTGCCCCAGAGCCTGCTGCAGGCCTACGTGGTGGTGTCCACTGACGTGGGCATCATGTCCCCAGGTACACCCAGCCTCCACCCCCCTGCCCAACACTTTCTAGTTGTGTTGGTGCTCGGTTGCTCAGTGATTTGGAGGATCGATTTGATACAATTGTAGATGTTGGGGAAGACAATGCTGCAGAGAAGAAAACCACGATGTGGGACTTGGGCTAACCCTGGTCGATAAGAACAAATGGGCACAATACTGTCCTCTGATATGAAAAAGTTGTAATTTCAAATGAATCTAAGCCGTTTCGAAGAACGTTATCAGGGTGCCGATAAAAACCAACATGGTCACCTAGAGCAATCTTAAAGTGACGATCGTCTCTCTTTCTATTTGATTCTCTGCTCTCCTTCCTCTCCTCCGTCCTCCACGGCCTCCTGCAGTGGCCTACTGCTGCGGCCTGTGCCTGCTGTCAGTGTCCTGGGCCCTGGTGCTGTACGGCCGGGCCTGCTGCCTGATCCGGCCCGGCCACCTGGCCATGCCCCCCGCCGCCCTGCTGTGCCAGCTGGTCTGGCGGGCGGGCATGCTGACGGCCAGGGTCACCAGCCTCATGGTCTTCGCCCGGGTCTTCAGCTGGTGGGTGGTGGGAGTGGCAGGTGAGCGTGGGCAGAGGAACAGAGTATGGCGATGGCCGGATGCCTCTACAGAGCGCTTGGTTGCGCGGTGTGATTGGGTGTTACTGTATTGGTTCATGGTGACAGTGTACACATGCTGGAAATTAAAAATGTATGTTTGCCCTGAAACCAACAAGACCAGTCTGCAACTCCTTTAAAAAAAATCTATGGAATGAGACTTTATTATCATACCATCCAAGTGATGTTCAATGTTTTTTTTTTCCAATATCAACATTTGTTTTTATTAATGACAATAATTATTCATTTGATGATTTAGATTTTGTGTAGAGTGATTGTGAATTTGAAGTCCCAGCACGTGAAACTACTTGTATTAAGGCGTTAACACTGTGCATGTGTGCATGGAGCTGAGTGCTGCGGTGTGTCCTGGGCCGGATGCTCTTCCGCTGTGGCTCTGCTGTGCTTGTAGCTTGTTCCAAGGCCCCCCCACCCCCAGGTATTATCTTACCTTCTCACAAGTCTATTTCACCTTCCCACTGACCTCCAGGCTTCCACTGGCTCACAGCCTCCTTCTGGCTGGTCTCCCAGCAGCCAGACATCTGCACCGGCCCCTGGTGCTGGAGGGCCTTCAACGCTGTCATGGGCCTGGTACACATCTTCCTCTTCCTCAACGTCAAGGACGGACCCTCGCGCTACCGCGTGGCCAGCTTCTACGGGGTGTGTGCCGTCTGACCGCAAAATTAAAACATCTCTTTCCCTCAGTTTTATTCCGGGCTTTCCTCTGTGTGACCCCCTCATTTTGTGTGGTTCAATCCCTAACTGGTATGGGTTTTTTATAGAAGCAAAGTGTCCTCCACGTATATAGTGTTACGGTGTCATTGACCTACACTGCGCACGCAACCCGCGCATACAAAGAGAAAAAAATGCTAACTCATGCTCGCTTGCTCACTCACACACGCTCATTCACAATCACACACACACACATACTCTGCGTTGTCATCCTCACCTCTGTCCCGAGCCGACACTGACGTCAGGGCTGTCTTTAGATGAGTGATTCCCTCTGTCTGTCTGTCTGTCTCTCTCTCGCTGTCTCTGTCTGTCTGTCTCTCTCTCTGTCTGTCTGTCTCTGTCTGTCTGTCTGTCTCTCTCTCGCTGTCTGTCTGTCTGTCTGTCTCTCTCTCTGTCTGTCTGTCTGTCTCTCTCTCTCTCTCTCTCTCTCTCTCTCATTTTAGTTCATGTTGGTGGAGAACGCCATGCTTCTCCTGGCTGCCTCTGACGTCCTGAGTGAGGCATCGTGGGAAAGCATGACTCTTCCCTTCGCGGTGCTCTGTAGCTTCCTCCTGGGTGAGAGCCAAGGCCCTCCTTCATCTGCTATCTCCTGCTGCCCTTGAAATGTGGATCTGATGGCTGTGTTTGTACTTTGCGCACAGTAACCCTAAATGTCTGGGGTGTAGGTACTGCAGGGGATTCTGGGTAAACAGGCTGGCTTACATAGGCGGTGATGGGTTGACCTCAAACAGTACACAAAATCACATGTTGGCTGGCATGTCAGCTATTTGCTGAGTTGTTGAAAATAGTTGTGTGATGTATTTGCTTGAAAACAGAACTCCCTCAACAAGAAACAAATCCAACACCATGGCTACCTGCCTAGCACTGCTGGTTTCTTTGGAAGCTTACCTGGGCCATCCATCGATGGGAGACCAGATGGTGCTGGTAGAGGTGTTGCAGGGCCACTAGGTGGTGCTCATCAGTCTGGCCTACTTGCCTGATGACGGGTTGCTTACCCCGGTGTCCTGGCCCTATTCCCAATCTGGCTCTTACCAATATGGCCTTTGGCCACCTAACCAGGCCCTGGTCTCTGATTGGAGTTGATCCTTCCCCTTCTCTGTGATAGCCAGGGAGTGGGGAGCGTCCTAGTGCATACTGGCATCATATCTCCCCCAAAAACACACAAACACACTCACTATGTAAAGTGCTTTGGGTGTCTTTTAAAGCAAATACACACACACTTGTTCCAATGTGTGTGTGTATAAGTAATTATTGAATTAAATAAGGCTTATTTTTACCTGATACTATTTATGTACAAACTTCGACCTTGCCTTGTTTCTGGAGAACACAAAGGTGTTCAAATAAGCATTCAGTAATGTAGAGCCACTATTTACCTATATTTGTCATTTCCCAGGTGCTGCCTCCATGATCCTGTACTACCGTCTCCTCCACCCCAAGTCGACGGAGATCTCGCAGGGCCTGCACCACAGCAGCCACATAATGGGCAGCACCTGCCTGGAGCCCGGGGAGTCCTTCTTCTCGCTGGGGGACAAGGCCGCGCCACTGCCCTCCATCCCCAACCACGGCAGCTTCTTCCTGCCCCGGGCCGCGGGGTCCCTGGCCGAGCATCCGGGCCCCTGCGGGGCCAGGCCCAACAGCGCGTGTCCCTGCTACCACCACCACTGGCTCCTGATCCGGCTGGCCCTGAAGACGGGGGACCTGGGCAAGATCAACCGGGCCTACGGGCCGGGGGGCGCAGCCACCGTCCTGGACATGGAGGAGTACAACCAGGGCTTTAAGAGCAACGACGGGACCATCACGGCGGGGGAGGTCAGCTGCGACCAGGTCTCCGCCTCGGACTCGCTGGGCAAGGGGCTGGCGCCGCTCTCGGACTGCAAGGAGGAGTTCCAGAGCGTGAGCGAGCCCACGTCGGCCGGATCTGGGGAGGAGGAGGAGGAGGAGGAAGAGGATGAGGAAGAGGAGGAAGAAGAGGAGGAGGAGACGGAGGACAGCATGAAGACGGAGAGCCCGCTGGACTCTGAGCTGTCGCGCGTGAAGCGCAGCTCGCCAGAGGGGAAGTCTGTGTTCGGGGACAGCCCCGAGCACTACTACTGCCCCACCGAGTCCAGCTCCACCCTGTACTTCAGCGCAGACCCCCAGTCCCCCAGTCACACCAGCGACCCCCGCCTGGACAGGGACGGGTGCGGGGGTCCGGAGCAGGGCTCCACGCGCCTGGCCTCCATCCCCAGTGACACGGCCCTAAACAGGGTGGCCCGAGGGCTGGCAGGGCGGGTGGGTCCGTGCTACACTTCCAGCCCTAAGTTAGACTCAGGGACACAGGACTTGCCGGCAACTGTACCCCACCTCACAGGCCCCAGGAGGCAGCTCATCATGTCCCGGAGAGATGAAGAGGAGAACTTCTAACCTTTGTCTTCAGAGAAGAAGAGGGTGTAGGAAGGGGACGTATCCACCAGTCAAACCCATATACCAGCTTTTTGTTAAAATAGACAAGCTTATCGTGACACAAGCTTTTTAAACTTAGAAGGACTTTTGGATAATTAGCAGCAGCATTATTCTCTGAATATCCAGTGTGCTGCATATGCTAACATACATATACTATAAGATAGACATTGAGTATTTTGCTGGGGCTTGCTCATACTTTTCAATAAACAGCCACTGTGTAGTAGGCCTATTGGCAGGCACTTAATATCAGAATATAAATGGTGGACTGGGTTCATGCTGCTGCAGCTTCTTGTCTGACAGTAACATGCTCTGGGTTTAACCAAAAATAACCTACATATCTGGTATTTTTCACTACTTTTTTTGGCAATATTATAAGATAGCCTTGCTATCTCTAGTTTGTGAAACCTATTCTTTGTTTCTATGAAGTGGTGTGCATTATTTAAGCAACCACTGGTTATGAATATCGAAACGTAGAACATTTTAGCTGTTAACGAGTGCAGGGAAAGTAGCTTGGAACCCTAAGATAGTTGGTAAAACCTGGGAACATGTGCATTTTGAGCTATGAGCTCTGAACTATTTCAGAGTGGGCTTCACTATTTCAGTGTGGGCTTCATATAAGCACAAGTTTATTCTGTACCACATACTGTACCTATACTGATGGGATTAGTGGCATTTCCATTGAAACAGTTATGCATTCCAAAGAGGAGTGTACTGATTTTAGGGTTTCTTAAACTACTGGGCAACATTATGATTTGACATTAATTCAAAACATGTTGACTATGTACTGTAATGTGTTGAATAGTGGTTTGAACTGTCTGTGTAAAAGTCTCATCTTTATGTGTCTGGCATTCTACTGAAAAAAGTGTTTTAAATGTTATTCAAGGCCATAGGCTTCATAGGTACTTGTGCATTTCCCTTCATGCTTTTTTTATTTGGGTTGTATTCTTTTGTGTCAGTGTTCAGTGTGGTAAAATCCACCAATGAATTCACCCACAAACATGAAACTGGAATGTATCAAGTTTCGTATTTCAATCTCTCTCAGGTTATTGCCTACTTAAAATTGTGATCCGTGCAGAGTAGCCGCTGGTGGCTTTTAATAAGCAATAAATATCTGTTTGGAATGGTGTTATGAGAATTGCCTCACTTATTTCAATAAATTAATTAGAATTTCTATTGTTGTAGGAAAATTATTTTCTGAAAAGCTACTCAATGCCCTACCTTTTAATTAGGCTGTATTAGATACAATTTAATTCCGATTTAGGGTGATAGAAAAGCATTGTCCATTTCATATGCAGTTGTTTCAATGAAGGAATTTGTGGTAGCTGCCCCTTTAAGAAGTTGCGCATGCGCATATCGATGAGAAAGTTACTCCTGAACTTCGCAGATCTTCTCTGATTTAGAGGGAAATTAGGGAAATCTCTTCTCTCTTTGCTGAAATGGCTTTTCGCCGAAGAAACAAGAGCTATCCGTTCTTCAGTCAGGAATTCCTCATTCAAAACCATGCTGACATCGTCTTTGGTTTGGTGATTGTCGTTTTGATTGGATTGATGTTTGAGGTGAGATGTATTCAAATTTTGTATTTGCCAGCTGTTTTTTTGACAAGACTTTTGATCATCTTTCGATACAGCGTCAGTAGAAGTAAACTAATGGGTTTAAATAATTTCAGTCTGCAAAAGCGTTGCTTGTTCTTCCATCGGTTGCTCTGTTTATCAATGGGCTGTGTTCCGCGGACATGGTGGCTTAATAATACATTGTTACACTTTTCAAATATTAGTGACCACTGATTGTTTCTACTTGACTAAGTGTTTTTGACCATATATAGGCTGAAATCGCTACATTTTAAGTGAGTGTTGTATTTTTTACTTTGCATTAGATGTATTGGCCAATTTCTTGACCCGGGACGATGGGATAAAAGTTCATCATTTATATGGTTCTCGTATAGGCCTATAGGCTATAGAAAACAAGAAGGGATGCCCGGCTCAAACCCCTATCCATTCATGCTTGTTGTTATCGAACACGTCAGTCCACACTTGACCACGGAATGTTTTTTTTTTAATTCGTGAAGTCGTTGAAGCCTTTAAAGCCAAGAACACAGCTTCAACGACTTGATCCCCTGTTAACTGCCACGTCTCAATCTCTGGACGCTTTGCTGCAGGAGCTCAGCTGCACTCAACACTGCATTCACCTCGGTGCATTTAGTCAGTGACACGTAACAGTTTAAATTTCATGCCAACGCAATCCAGATTAGAACAAAACCCCACACAACGTTGCTCATTATTGATTATTATTCATTATTGAGTTATCAGTAATAATACTGTTACGGTTGTTGTCTGTGTAAAAATACGTTTGTTTCAATACGGAATCCTAGATCGGAAGGGTCTGGTACTCTTTCGGAAGGGGATTTCCTTTCCTTGTTTGCATAGTTTTAAAGTAACACCGCTACTTAAATGTAAGCGTAACTGCTCGGAATTTGCGTCATACAGTTCGTTCTTCTAAACTTTGAACTAACTTGTTAACAAAGGCACCTGTGGCCCGGCGCGCTTGGAATGTCGGTGTGCAGTCACTGGGCCAGCGCGCCACTCAAAGTAGCGCCGTCCCAGGTCAATGCAAGCCTTGTCATGCCAACGACGTTTTTATTTTTTTTTTATAGTTTTACGTCGTCATCTTCTTAGAATTTGCCCAGTGGCGTCAAATTACAGAAGGCAGTCTTGAAGAATGAAATCCCCAGTAGCATACTTCTTGGCTCACGTCATACCATTTTTGTCATTTGGGCAAATTCTGATGCCAATTCACATTTCTGTTTTCTAGGCAACGGCGAAGACAGCCATACTGTTTATTCAGCCTCAGTACAACATCAGCACATTATCTCCAGGTATGGCTCCCTCTGCGTTTTCTTTTTCAACTACAAATTAACATTTATATTGAACATTATTATATCCCCATATTATTTGTTCAATGTCACTTACGTGTGTGTGTGTGTGTGTGTGTGTGTGTGTGTGTGTGTGTGTGTGTGTGTGTGTGTGTGTGTGTGTGTGTGT
>JAOPJO010000097.1:16044892-16061076 GCA_027123675.1 Molva macrophthalma
TGTGTGTGTGTGTGTGTGTGTGTGTGTGTGTGTGTGTGTGTGTGTGTGTGTGTGTGTGTGTGTGTGTGTGTTTGCTCGCTCAGACGGCGAGGTGACGTTCTACCACTATGGATGGAGGGACTGTGCGACCATCCTCTTCTATTTCTTTATAGCCATCATCCTGCACGCTGTAGTGCAGGAGTACGTCCTGGATGTGAGTACCGCCACACCCACTGCATTGTGGGTATAGTAGGAAAGTAACCTCGAGAGAGAAACTGTCCTGACCTACATTGCTGTATAGCAAGAATCCCAGAGTGGGTATTATCTTACGGCAGCTGATCCACAAAAGCACATGAAGGGAGAACCTTTGTTAAATCTTGAAAATATGCCTTGTATTAGTATATGGATAAAAAATGAAGCTAGATGTTGACTTCACTCCAATATATTGATTTATTCCAATATTGCGGATTAAAAGTAAGGATGTACACACTACCAACTTGGTGACAGAGCTTGGCATTTCTTATAATTGTCACCATAAATATTCCTTTTGTGCTGTTAAATATGAAAGCCAACCAAAAAAAAAATATATATATATATATTGACCAGACATAAATCCATGTTTACATTGTTTGTACATAACTTTACTTCTTGGCATTGTGTGTGTGTGTGTGTGTGTGTGTGCGTGTGCGTGCGTGTGCATGCGCGTGCGCGCACAGTTTAAAACTGGCTACCACACATAATGCCCTCCTTCGAAAATCAAATGGATGCGCAATTTTCTCTTCTTTTACGCATGCGGAACTCTTGCCTTGTGTTGTCCAGAAAGAATCAGTGGTCATGGAGCCACCACTTTGAATAGTCCATGTGAGGGGAAGATAGAAACAGGCCAGTGACATTCAGAGAGAGTTATATTGCTTACTTTCACAAAGGCCGTCGTAAGGGAATACCATTGAATGGAATACTTTCTATCAAGACGTGTGTATTCTGCTGAACAATGGAGCCTCTGCCACTTATTTTGTTGCCCCGGGATACAGGTATTTGTGTCACCAACGCAAAGAGGCCCTTTTTTTCTTTAGTTATGTATATCTTGCTCGCTCAGCCGGCTGGTTCAGGGACTGGTTAGGTTGGTTGGTCGTAACTAGAAGGTACTGGGCTAAGCATTGCTATTGGGAGACCCCAGATTTAGTTCACACTCACAAATGCAATGCAACATTTATGATTATACATTTTCTTACATGTGCCGAAGGCTACAAGTTGCCTTTACATGTGGTTTCCTGTTGCAGAAAGTGAACCGCCGCCTGCATCTGTCCAAGAGCAAGAACACCAAGTTCAACGAGTCAGGACAGCTGTGTGTGTTCCACCTGGTGTCCAGCGTATGGAGCCTTTACATCCTTGTGACGGTGATGACATGCTCAATGCTTTCAACATCTCACTATTGTCAAAGTGAATACACCCTCTCACTATTGCCAAAGTCAACACATCTCACTATTGTCTAATCTTGTTGCCTGCTACAATTTGTACTCATTATCACTTTACTACTTTACGCCTTGTCATCCCTGGAAGGAAGGATCCAGTTTCTTCCTTTTCCTGATGGGCTCTGGGGAGTTTGCTTATCCAGTGGCTTAATGTAGGCCATTGAGACTGTAAATGTGATAAGAAGCCATGCAAATACATTTGACTTGACTTTTCTATTGACTTTTCAGGAGGGGTACCTCCTCCATCCCAGCAGCCTTTGGGAGAACTACCCTCACGTACACCTCAGGTGAGAACGCTCAGCCAACTCTAATTAGAGGAGTCTCTGTTTGTCCTCCATTTTCTCGACAACCGTTTGTCCGATCGACCTCAAACTTGTGGGGGGTATTGGTGAGGAGCCAAGGAAGTGTTTGAGGGTTGAGTGGGAGGTTGTTTGGATGAGCGGCTCATTAGAAAGCTCCAAGCAGAAATAAGGGAGGCCAAGCAATCAGCCTGTTTCAAACAGGCATGTTTTGACTGGCACTGCACTAGTTCTAATTTAATTCAGAATTAATCAAACGTGAAGGCTGGATATGTAAGGGCAGCAAATATGTATTTAAAAAAAAAGGCAATATTCAAAGAAACATTGCTTTGAAAAGCTCTGCTTGGCTTTTTGCAACGGCAATTTAAGTTGAACATTCAAGATCCAGAAAAGCCTTGAAGCCTTGTGGACCGTATAAGACTTTGGGAGTAACGATCGTTAACAGCAATGCCTCCTTTCCATTCCTGCTGTCACCACGTCTCACTCCCTGTGTCTCCGTCTCCCTCTCCTCCTCTCGTTGTCTGGTCTTGGCTCTCTGCGGGTCTGCGTGCTGGATCAGGTTCCAGGTGAAGTTCTTCTACCTGGCTCAGCTGGCCTACTGGCTCCATGCTCTGCCAGAGCTCTACTTCCAGAAAGTACGCAAGGTCAGTAGGGCGAGGCCACGGCCGGCCCGCTGTCTCCAGGTTCGGCCTTACAGTGGAGGGATGTCCACAGGAGTGGTGGCATCCCAGGAGTCCCTTGCTTTAGTTCTTTTCATTGAATGACTCATGCACGGCAGGGCAACATAACAGACACCTTTATTCAAAGCCACTTTCAGTGAATTCAGATGAATGTCGTGGAAATAGTCAATGATCCCCATCAAGACCTAATGCTAAAGATATTTAAGATTATGTTATTCTGTGTAATTCTATTTGGACTTTCATTTCCTCATATCATGTACGATTCGTGTCTTGGAAGACATCGATGTCACAATGTGTAACATTTCCACTAGCTTGTAGCGTAAAGGGCCCTGGACATATCAATAGTCAATGCTGATTGAGTGATTTCAATTATGTTATAAAAAAGTCACATCCTAACTGATTTATTCTACATATAAAAAATGCTGGCCTTTTTGCCACATCTAAAATCACAGATGGGGAGGTGTCTGCGGCTGATCTGTGGTATCAGTCTCATCTCTGACCGGCCCCCTCCTCCTCAGGGACTCAACAGTAACTATTAGAATAACTCAGTTTCACTCTCAGACTCTCAGGCTAGTGAGACAGGATGTAGTATCTTGTGAATGTATGTACACACAGCCTAGGATGCAAAATGGGGAACCTTCATTGTTCTGCTTTTATGCTGTACTTTTTAAATATATATATCTATAGATAGATAGATAGATATAATATCTCAATTTAAATGTAATTACAACTTGTATCTGCTCCTCGTTGTTTTCCAGGAGGAGATTCCTCGTCAGCTACAGTACATCTGCCTTTACCTGCTCCACGTCTTGGCAGCCTACATGTTGAAGTGAGTCGAGTCGCATACCGGTGACTCCTCTACTGCTGGATATTTTATAATGTCCCCTGAAAGATCACTGACCTTCCTTCTCCTCCCCCCCCCCCACCTCCTTTTCTTCCCACAATGCAGTTTGTCCCGTGTGGGGCTGGTGCTCCTCTTCCTCCAGTACGCCTCGGAGCTGGGCTTCCACATCGCCCGCCTCTTCTACTTCACCGACGAGAGCCACCAGAAAATGTGTGCCTCTATAATTCCACGATTCCTACAAAATCAGATTACCGTTGACTTATTCTATGTAAAAATGTGTAGGCTTACTCTGGTGCTTGCATGCACTAAGATCTCCCATGCATAAGAAGATGGTGATGATGAGGGTAGATCCTTCCATGTGAAAAGCTTCCTATTTTCACTTTCCTGAAGAGTGGATCCAACACTTTGGCTTTTACAGTCCTTATGTTGTTGTCTCAACAAGTCTGTCATGTTAACATTGCTAAAGAAGAATCAAGCATTTTGCAGTATTATTGTATAACAACTCTGTTCTGTAACAAAGCAAAATAATTGGAAATCATTGTGATTCAAGGGAAGGAAAGCAGCGTGTGTGTGCATCAGGTCTTGCTTTAGTTGACCTGTGACTCTGGTGTCCTGGTGTCCAGGTTTGACCTGTGGGCCGCCGGCTTCGTGTTCACTCGTATGGTCACCCTGACCCTGAGCTTCCTGGCCGTGGGCTTTGGTCTGGCCCGCGCCGAGAACCAGGGGTTGGACCTGGAGATTGGCAACTTCAACACAGTGCTCATACGGTAGGATGGACCCGAGTACCATCGGGTTAACATGCATTTGAACGGGTCTTTTTAAACATGCATGGTTAAAAACAGAAGGCAAACATACATTTGAATTTGTTGTGAATGTATTTAGAGAATAACATGTTCATAATTGGTTATGATTTGCTTTCAGTAGTCTACAGTGTGTGTTTAATACAAATCACACACAATGTCTTGATACAATGCTTCAAGCACAACTAGATCAGAAAAGAGGTTTGTCTCCCATAATGTCAGTCTTCTACATTTGTTTATAAAATAATGTTTAAAGGCCTATGCTGACGCTAGACCATATTCTGGTCATCTTTCATGCATACACTCACTCACACATACATGCACAACGCAACATTCAGCCCCATCAAGCCTGCCCTCTCTCTCCCTGCACAGGATGACTGTTCTTCTGCTGGTGTGTATGACCCAGTCCTGGCTGCTCTGGAAGTTCATCCGATTCCAGCTGCGGCGATGGCGGGAGTTCAGACGCACACAGGACGCACGCAAGAAGGCCGCGCCCAAACCAGCCCTGCGGCCGCTCAAGAGGGACTCGCGTGAGTTAGCGACGCGGCGTTTTACTCGGACGGATATTAGCTAGTTAGCAGGTTACTACGAGAAAGGTTAGGGGTGTGTGTTGCTGTCCGCGGTTTAAAGAAAATAAATATTGTAAAGATAGTTTTTAGTGGCAAATACCCCACTATTCTTTTATTTAGCTTTCTTTCTTGAATGAGGGATGATTAAAAGTGATGTGGCAATAGGAGCATATGTATATCATTCGCACGCACGCACGCACAACACACTAAACACACTAAACACACTAAACACACGACATGGTTCTAACCTTCTCTTACTACTTCTCCGTGTCGCCCCATCAGTTGGCCACCATGAGAATGGAGTCCTCAAAGCAGAGAACGGCGCCTCCCCTCGGACCAAGAAGATCAAAGCCCCCTAGGCCTAGCTCTGTCATGGCCGCCCTGAACAGCGGCCTTAAACCCAGACTATGGAATCCCATCGGCACACGGGAGGAACTGGCCGCTGACCGTCATCACCGTCCTGATGTCCGGTGGTGTCACCAGGACTCGGTCGCTATGGACACCAGCTTGAACGCTGGACAAAAAAAACCACCACCTTGAAAAAGAAATCCCTTGAGTTCTAAAGACATTTTTCGCTTTCTATAATATCAGTATTTTTTTGTTTTGTGTTTTTTTATATCACAGAGTGCTACCTGCTATCGCACCGTACGGAAGGGTATAGGATATTGAATGATTTAATTGTAAACGCCTATTGCAGCACACACACACACACACACACACAAATACACATCGTATAACCTGTGCCAAAATTGAAGGTGTCAGTGTCTAATCATACATGCGTACTGTACCAGCTCAGAACCAACGTTTTGGACTCCTGGTTAGACCTGGCTTCGCTTTTTTGGTTTTTGTTTTATTCATTTCTGCACAAAAAAATGTTACTGATGCAATGGAGAACCGCAATAGATACTGTATGCAGCCCGATGGTCCTGTACGTTGCATATTACCTTAATACCAGGGAATGGTATTGCAATGAATGGGGCGGTGCTTTAGCGAGATGTAGCCAATTAAAACTAAGTTGACTCCTTAGCTCTTCTTCCTATTGGTCCTGGTCCTCTCGCTAGGCACTTGGATGTAAACCCCATGTATTTCTGTATGTATGTTTAATGATACTGCAAGCCAATACATGTGTTTTGTTTTTTGTAATCTTTTGTTCAAGATTTATTACATAATTAAATGAAGCATATTTCTCAAATTGTTCATTTAGTCAACTTTATTGTGATTAACTTCTTTCTTTTCATGTTTCCTCTTCAGGAAACCTGGCTATAAACAATGAATATCAGAAGTAAACGAGTATTTTGTAATGACCACAAAATAAAGCATGACAGGGAATAGTCAATTTCTTTGCAGACCGTCTGGAAGACGGCAGATCACAAACCCAACCACAGCAGTGATGAAGATTTAATTTTATTAAACTCAATTGGCTTCTGTTGGTCTTGCGTTGGGGAGGTACAGTCTGTAGTAGCTGAGCATCAGGCCGGTGGCAGACACTGGGGGCCGAGGGAGATCAAGCGGCCGGCTCTTGAACCTGCAAAGAGGGCTCTTCAACTCCTTTGTCTCCTGAGAGAAATAAAGACCTTTATTTGTTTTTGTTATCGGTTATTGGTATTGATAAATTATAAAGTTGTATTGCTGAACTGAACAGGGAGATCATTTATCAAGTGAAAACACCAAACATTTGTTAAAGAGATTATACTTTTACATTTTCCGAGCTTTTCTTTCAGACAAATACACAAATGTAAGACACAACCTTGGGCTCTGGAATTTCATAACCCAAAATAGTAATTGAAATAATCATTAATTGCATAAATTACCCTTTTCCTCATCTGGTGGGTTACTGCCAGTCCCCTGATCCGGATGCACCCCCAGCCTGTTCCGTAAGGAGTCCAACGTGTGGCTGGGGATCTGGTCTGACTCCGACTCCAGGTACTTGAGCACATAGTGGTCAGCATCGGTCAGCACAAAGCGATGGCCGAAAACTGAAGCGAAGGAAGAAATGGTAAACAGAATAGGGTCACATACATGTATCAGGTCATGATCAGGTGGGTTATCCAAATCATAAAATTGACATTCAATCTACATTTAATTTATAATGTACTGCATTGGCATATGCAGTAAAGCTTCCTCTTCAGAGGAAGTCCATAGGCCACTAGAGGGCGATGATGAGGCCGGCCCTTACCAACTACTGTGGCTCCGATGGCGAAGTCTGCAGGCGAGTAGAACTGGGGTTTATCCGCCTCCAAACCCGGCTTGGGGACGCGCGTCTTCTCCAGGAACTTGCCCGCCATGATCCCCGAGTTCCTGGTGGGCTTCTCAAAAATGCTGATCATGTTGCTGGCCAGGAAGTAGGAGAGGATGAAGTGACGACCCTCGTCATGGGGATTCTTGGAGTCCTGTGTGTGTGGGGTGGGGGGTGGGGGTGGGATAGTAGTAAAATGTTTTTGTTACGATTACGAAAATAGTTGAAGGATTATGAAGTATAATACAGAATACAAATAAACCATCCTTAAACCATCTGAAGTTGAACAGAAGTAGAAACATCATGTACACCAGCACGGCTTCCTTGACTTCAAGTCTTACCAGCCTAGCGATGTATCGCAGCACTTTGTGGTCGTTCTCCAGCATCTTTACCAGGTCCTTCTTGGGTGGCTGAGGGATCAGGGACAGACAGTTCTGGAGAGAGTCCTCCAGAGATCCAAAGCCATTGTATGGAGGAACCTCCTGGAGGAGAGGAGAGTTCATCAACTCTTCTAACAT
This sequence comes from Molva macrophthalma, assembly GCA_027123675.1. Lineage (NCBI taxonomy): Eukaryota > Metazoa > Chordata > Actinopteri > Gadiformes > Lotidae > Molva > Molva macrophthalma. Next base: position 16,052,290 of record JAOPJO010000097.1, read on the forward strand.
CAAAGTTCAAGCATCTTCCATGAATTGGCTGCTGTGCTTCCCAAAGTCATTCATAAATTAGCTCTTCAATTTGAGAGAAAAACACTACAATTTAAAAAATATGATGAAAAAATCTAGGTGACTCAGGGAGGCACACAGTAGGCTTGACGGTTGCTGGTTCAAAAGGGTACTGAGGTGTCCTCAGTACCCTAATAAAATAAGATGTGCATAAAAAAGTTATTCAATTTCCCATAACTTGCATGAATTATAATCTACTTTAGCAGAGTATTCTTGACCAGGTTCACATTTCAAGACAAAATGTACACATGAAACACATCCACAAAAAAAAGCATATCTTACCCTCTCGGTGTCCCATGCGGCCTCCTCCGTCCTGGGCAGCTCCACGCGCTTCACCTCCACCTCTGGGTGGTTGCTCTGGAAGTAGCTCTTGGTGAAGCCGTCGCAGTCGTACAGCCGCAAGCTGCGGCCCATCAGTCGCATCGTGTCGCCCACCCGGAAGTCCCTGGGAGAGTAGTACTCCTGGACCTCCTGAGGGGAGACCTCCAGAACGCAGCGAGGAAAGGGCTCTAGGAGGGAGGAGACACTGTGTTATCATTCAATGTTATTGTTTATCATCTTTGAATGGTAATGTATCGTCATGAAATAATAATTATGATCAAATGATCAAATTTTGATGTTTGAAACATCACCGAGAGAGGAAAACTAGTTTGAGCGACCCTCAGTTACCACGGTTTAGAATGGTATTTTGAAGTCATAAGCATATCGGGATATTTGTCAATATTGTGTAAAATGACCCGTAATCTTTTCATATCGCCTAGCCTGAACCTGTGTGTGTAGAAGTGACCCCCTCAATGATGGTGCTGCATCAGATGTTTGTTAACTTAATCAGCAGGAATGAATCTGCAGTATTATGTGGTGTTACAGGAAGGGTCAGCTCCATGCATGAAAGCAGTCCATCAGTCAAGGTGTATTTGAATGCAGAACAAAAGTATGGCTGTTGCGTTGTTTTGTTATTACGTTATTATGTTGGGATACACTGCATCATTCTGAAATAAGATTATACCCTGAGCATGATCACAATAAAAGGTTTGAAATATGTTGTACATGTTACCGGCACCATGGCTATCTGCCTAGCACTGCTGATTTCTTTGGAAGCTAACCAGGCCTGGCCTGGTCCATCCTTGGATGGGAGACCAGATGGCGCTGGTAGGAGGGCCAGTAGGGGGTGCTCCTCCCTCTGGCCTGTGCAATATGCCTCAGGACTGAGACTCTGTCCTGAAGCACCGTCTTTCGGCTGAGACGTTAAACCGAGCCCTGACTCCCTGTGGTCGTTTAAGATCCCGTGGCAGTGGTCGCAAGTGTATGGGTACTAACCCGGTGTCTTGGCCCAATCCCACTTAGCTCTTGTTCCAACATGGCCACCTAATCGCCCCCTCGTCTCTCATTGCATGGAATGATTCCTCACCTCTCCACTGGGTTAGGTGGTGAGCGTCAGCTGCCGTTTCACACAGGGTGCTACACACTGGTAGTGAATGAGGTGACATGCCATCCATCACACATGGATACATGTGATGTTTGCATATTGCCCAATTCTACAGAACAGTAGTGGATTGTTTACTATGATCATTGATAACGTTTACATTCAAATACATTTTTTTATACTTTTTTGTTGTTGTTTATAACATCTATAACATGGTATAACACACTGCTCGGTTTGGTTGATCTGTCGTTTCCTTCTTGATCTTCTATGGTAGGGATATACTTTCATAAGCTGCCTTTTTTGCCTCATCTGCAGTGTATACCTGTGCTTGCCATCTACTCTGCCGGTCAACTTCTCTGATGTGTGCAAACTAAATAAGCTAAACGACCTGCTTACCGTTTGAACAGAGAGCCAACTACAGCTCTCCCTACAGAGAGCCAACCCCCACTCACCGCTGTCCTCTCTGATGGTCTTGGGCAGCCGCTGCCTGCGCATCAACACGGGGAACGGGTCCCGTCCGCTGTTGGCCTGGTGGACCTCTCGGATCTCCACCGTGTCGTCCACCAGGTAGTACTGGATGATCACGGGCCGCGTCTCCTTGTACAGGGTGTCCTTGTCGTCCCAAAGGGCAAAGAACCGCAGCACCTGTGAGAAGGAGCACAATTAAGGATGGGGAACGATGATCAGGGATGGGGAACGATGAGCATGGATGGGGAACGATGATCAGGGATGAGGAACGATGATCAGGGAGTCAGATAGGAGTGGGGGTATCATCATCATCTCAGGGTAGATAAGATAGCCGACGGTCGTCAATGACAAATCTAGAGTGGTACGTACACGAATAGAAAGGAACTACGGTGGTGTAGGCAAGTAGTCGGCCATTTTGGAGATAGCTGTTGACTGTGGAGGCTGCGGTTACCTTGCGGTCCATGGTGAGGAACTGCCTTTGGTGGTCGAAGTTGGATGGCGTGACATAGGAGCGCTGCGGCTGGGCGCGGTGGGAGGTGTACGGGTCGTCGGGCACAGGCTCGGGGTCGTTCACCAAGATGCCCTCACTCTCCAAGAACTCCTGGGGAGGGGGGGGGGGGGGGTATTAATGACCCGCATCAGCACCACAAGAAGATTATGTTTTACATTCTCATCACTGCATATATATGCCTTTACACCATTGTTGGTTATAAATGAGACAGACAGGCAGACACATGGACAGGCACATATACACAGAGACAGACAGATACATAGAGACAGACAGAGCAATGAGACAGAAAAACAGATGGACAGACAGATACCCACACAGACAGACAGGTACAGGCAGTCAGACACAGCGAGGCAGACACTGAGAGTGAAAGAAAGACAGATACACAGGCAATTTGAGACAGAAAACCAGAGACAGACACAGACAGACAGACATCCAACAAAGTCAAATGAATTCTGGATAGTAAGAGCCGTTACCCGCGTGAAGGCGTCACAGTTGGTGATGCGGTAGACGACGCCGTACACCGCCAGATCCATGGCCAGGTTGAGGTCCTTCCACTGGTAGGGGGCCCCGCGCTCCTTCTTGGGGAGCCTCTGGCGTTTGATCAGCTTGCCCTGCGGCAGCCCCGAGTTCTCCACCGCCGGCTCCATCACACACATGCTGTCGTCCTCCAGGTGGTAGAAGATGACCACGGGCCGGACGCGGTGCTCCTCGTCGGGGGAGTGGAGCACGCGCTGCTGGAAGTAACCGTGGAAACGCAGCACCTATGGCGATGGAGAGGGGCCGAAGGGAGGGACATGAGGGTGTATATTTTGAAGTGGGATAAGGCAGCGGTTAGAAAGTTTGACTCCCATCGATTCCCAATTTCAGCATGTCTAACCGTTGGCCTCTTGAGCAAGTTGCCTAACCTCTACCTGGCCCTTAGTGACATGGATCTGACATGTCTGTAGGTCGCTGTGGATAAAATAGTAAATATACTGCATTCACATTGTTTAGCCTTTGGCCACTCAAATGAGATATTCATGTCCAACAAATCTGAGACTCATGTCTCCCATTCAATGCAACATATTTATTCATAGTGAGTGATTTAATGTATCAAGGCAGCCCCAGCTAATCAGGTGTTTGCTCAAGGACACCTCAGTACCCTTTTGAACCAGCAACCGTCAAGCCTACTGTGTGCCTCCCTGAGTCACCTAGAAAACCCACAAGCCTTGAAATCATCAATCAACATATTTGTCAGCGTGATGTAAAGAATGAGCAGACGTGAATGGACATCAGTGTGGTGTGTGGGTAGGGCTACCTTCTTATCCAAGGCTACATGAGCCGGGATGAATTCTGGCATGGCGGCGCGGCTGGATGGTTCTGTGTAGAAGGCTAAGGTCTCACTAGACAGCTCATTAGTGTAATTGTAGGCAAGCTCTTCCGATTGGAGTGGATCTTGACCAATGCCGAGCGTGGGAGGCCGGGGCAGCGCAAAGCCGTTCTTATAGGCCAGCGTCTGGGAGCGATGATAGGCAGACTTCTACTCACAGATAAAAACAAAAAGAAGTTCAAAATAATAAACAACAGTTTTGTGGATGTGAAAACATGTTCAACATTTTGTAAACATTTGTAAACAGAGTAAACTAAATAATTTGATCTACTAAAAAGAGGCTAACGTTACGGTTTGGGAACCTTTTCAGTTGAAAGAGCCATAAAAAAATTAATAAGGCTACTTTAAATTGTTCTGAGAATAGCCAAAGAAGAATGTTTATAATTATAGTTTAACCTTTTGAGGAGATTATTTAATTGCAAATAATCATGACCATTTAGGCTGGAAGAATGATACTTGTCATATTCCCTTTTCTGGCATTATCTCCTCTGATTGTAGATTATGGTATTATGGTAAATAGATGTGTGACTTTGTCCAATAAACACTGAAGCCTTTTACATATAATCTTTTTTTCTGTTAAATGAAATTTCAATCTATTTAGTAATGTCGGTCGGCCAATATGCAATCATTGAAACACACTCGTATAAATGGCTCTAGTATGAAGCCTACTGACCCCTGACCCACATGATCAAGACAAACAGTATCCTCGATCACAATATCCTACAAAATATTATATATTTTAAATATATTATGTTGCGTAATTCTCTTAAAAATAAAACCAAGTCAGATCAATGAATGAAAGCAGTTAGTTTGTCCTTGTAAACAAAAAAGATATCTTAAAGTGTTTTGTGTGCCCTAGCTGGTGTAGCGTTAGGAAACAGGCTAGGTCTGTTGTACCTTGACCCACTGACTCAGAGACATGGTGGCTTTACCGTTACGTCCCGAAATGTATTTCCCGGTAGGAACGGCAATCCATGACGAGCATTTATGGACATTGTCTTGTTATTAAAAATAAATAAATAAAATAAGTTTGTTCGGTCCCAGGCAGCTTTTCTTTCTGCTGACCAACGACTACAGCCTCCCTTGTGTATATGGTATCCATGGAAACAGGGCCATAGCAACGCATGTATAGTTAATGCGTAGAAATCAAACAAACACGGCAAATAAACGTCGGATAATAATACGCTTATCGTCTATAAGCGACGGGGCGCACATTTTTGATTAGTGGTTAAGATACTGGACGCATGCAGTTGGTTGATTGGCGTTTAAAATATAGGCCTAGTCCTTTTTTGACTAAATCACGGTTTGTCTAGGTTTAATCACACAAATCATGTTTATACATTTTAGGCATATGATAAAGCTCAATTCGGTAGTAAATCTTCCAAAAAACAATTGACAATAAATGCAGGTTTACAGTTCCACTGGTAGTGAAGAAATGTACATTCTACCTTTTGGCCACTAGAGGGCAAACATATGTTGGTTATCCATAATACGTTGCATCATCCTGCAGTCCTTAAGGGGGAGATACAGGTTGTGTTGAGTGTTTGTCCTATATGCTGTATGTGGATGGGGAATGGGGAGGATTGCAGACAGTTATGTATTGTGTAGGGAAGAGTGTTAACACCTTATTGAGGAGGTGTTAATAGAGGCAGACAGATGCTGCAGTCTGTGACGTTTCTCTTTGTATTATAAAATAGGTAAATATGTTTTGGATACAATATTTTTCCTGATTAATTCTTTTAGTCACATAACGACAGGTAGAGGGTGTGGATTACACACACTTATTTTGATTTGTGTTTATTTTAAGGGTAACTGGTAGGCCTAATAAATTGAGATCCCAGGATTAAATGGACAGACCCTCGTGGATCATTTCTTCACCCTTTGTTCACTTAAAGTGACACTTGACTGACTAATATGGAAAGTCTGACTGCCTATTCAAGTTTACTTTTCATTAAATCGTATGTTGGTGTGAATGTATATGTGGTATTAAACATCCCATTGTGTACCTTGCAGTAGGCACTTGTATGTCTGTCTGACAACGGGCCACAGGACGTGGCGTGGTACGTACCCAAATAATTACACCACTCCCTCGCCACCACACTTACCCCACGCACGTCCCAATCCAACTCCTCATCACCCCACCTCCTCACCAGCTCTGGGTGTGTACACAGTAAAAGTGCAGCTATGTTGGACAAGATTCAGCACCAAAACAGGCATGTCTGTGGTTTAAAGTGGCTCCAGGCACCTTGTAGGGCCTTCAAGTGTCCTCAAAGCACCTGGTGATAAATCATTTATCACCATATCACCAAAATATTCTTTATTTCAAATATATTCTGTATTCCAGAAATATAAAATCAAGTACAATTGTTAAAGCCACTCGTTTGTCCTTCTAGAATGACAACATTACCCTGTGTCCTTGGAAACAGCGGCATAGCAACAATCACATTTGTTGTATATGGTCATGAGTAGAAAACAAACAGTACTGTATGTATAGGTGTAGTAATTGATTTGCAGTATGGTGCACACATTTCTGATTAGCAATGGTTAAGTTAATGGAAGCATGTAGGTTGACATTTTAAATATAGACTAGTGCTTTATTTGACTTAATATCTGGCTGTCTAGGCCTAATCATATAAACCATGTCTATAAATTATAGGTCTAACCAATATATGATAAGGCTCAGTTTGCCATGATGAGGACATCTTTCTCAAAACATATTCGACCATAAATGAAGGTTTACAGTTCCACAGGTTTAGACACGAAATGTGCATTCAACTAATTTGCCACCAGAGGGAAACCACATGTCATTTATCCACACAACGGCAACAGATCGTAACCATAATGCAACTGACAAACAGGACAACTGGTTGATATTATTTTATCAGTTTATTTCCCAACACATGAGTCATATTTGGTCTCACATAGCTATTGTCATATTTTAGTCCCATTCATTAAGAAACTATTTTGGTAAATCCCTAAAATGGCATTTGAGAATGACAGATGGCAATGTGTTCCTCTAACTTTTACTCAGAAAAAGTAAACAATTCCACATCTTTTATTGCAAAATGTAACAATTTTAATGGTTGGATCCATGGCAGCATATGAAAAGCATTTAAACAGTGCTGGATCAAGGATAGCTTATATTAAACTGGCAACATGAATTATGTGACCACACGTTGTTGGTCCCTCTTAAAAAACATGACTATTTTTATTTTGAATAAGCTATTCAAATGGATAAGCCGCCTGTCTAGAGTAACCACTCAATGTATTGCATAGCTCTGGGATACAAAGTTTTATTTACTTTAGAAAAGAGGGGGCAGTGGACTGGAGAAAAAGAAAAAATATCCTATTGTTTTCCATGAGGTCTTCAAACTAATCTTCCTTGAGAACAACAGTCATCCTTTGTAGCTGCACACACATTTGGCATGATCTGGTTACGTACATGCCAGACTGGCGATTAAGTGCAATATGTTCCATGGAGCCATTCTTGCAATGCGTATCTAACTGCACATTCCCAAATTAGCTGGCACAAACAATAGTGAATGAGAATATACAATATACACAGGCGGGTAGCCTGTTCAGCAATGATTCTAGTGACGTTACTGCTGCTGCAACACATTTAAACATACAAAAATAAATCACAAAGCCTCTTTGAGGCTGTTATCATGTTGATTTTCATTTGTTTTTAATGCTAACACAACTGTTGCAAATGGACGATTCCCTCGTAGGAAGCACATACACAAACCAGCCACGCAGAAACACTAAGGGGCGTGCATCCCTGAGGTGCCACACAACTTGTTGTCAGAGTATAAAAATATCTCATTAGAATTCATATTCAATTGAAAATAAACGAAAAACAAAAACAAAAAATATACAAAACAATAAACTATTAAATATTATAAAATAGATTTCATAAGGGGGTTGAGATGATTTCCCCAACTTATTTTGGTTTTTTTACAAAACAGTTCAAATTGCAGCATGGTTGTTGTCTGTAGAAAGTCTTTTGAGTCTCTACATCCCAGCATCCACCACTACTGCAGTGGTCTGTAGTTATTATCCCCTTACGTTCCTCTCCGTTCCCCACTTGAATACTGGAGGCTGGAGTGTAAATTGTCTGACAGCGGTTATCGTCTGGCCTCGCATTCTGCATCAAAACAGAATTACACTGAAAGCCGTCGGCCCTTCAGTCTCTCTAATGAGTCTGCGTAGGCCCTCTGAAGCCAAGGGGCCTGTAATCTCCAATAGTTCCCTGGGGGGTGCAGGGTAGGTATGGTAGGGAGAGGTGAAGTACAGCAGGTGAACCTTCGCTTCTTCTATCCACTAATAAAGTTGGTGCGTGTCGTAGCTAAAGCTTAGCCATGCTGTATGTGGAAGCTTTCGCTGTCTGTGAGCTAGCTTATTGTGCCCACCATAATAATAATAATAATAAAAAAAGGCAGGCTGGATTCTTTAGCAAGCAAGGAGGGCTTTGTTTCCCCCACAAACCCCAAGTCAGTCCAAACCGTGCTGTGGCTCCCCTCCTTATCATAGGTCAAAGGTCAAAATCGGACCTCACGACCCCACCCCTCCCCTTCCCTTCTCCACACCCCGAGTGTCCGCCTCTCATCCCCCGTGCGGCGTCGCCGTGACTCCCGCCGGGGGGGGCCCGGGTCCCGTCAGTAATAGCGGTTCAGGCTGCGCGTTCCCGGGACATCCGGCTGGCCGTTCATCCAGATCTCCCGGATGATGCGCTCGCGCTCCTCCAGCCGCTGCGCCCGCTCCAGCTCCTCGGCCGACGTGAACACGTTGGTGTTGAGCGTGCGCTCGAAGCGGCGGTGGCGGCGGGCCGACAGGTCCGACGTGGTGTCCCAGTCCGAGTCCGAGTCGCCGGAGTCGTCGTCATCGTCGCTGGAGTCGGCGAGGCGCGCCCGCTTCTTCTTGCCGCCCCCGCCGCCGCCCGGGACGGAGCCGGCGGGGGGT
>JAOPJO010000097.1:16328906-16345474 GCA_027123675.1 Molva macrophthalma
CCCCCCCCCCCCCCCCCCCCCCCCCCCCCCCCCCCCCCCAGCGAGAGAGAGAGAGAGAGAGAGAGAGAGAGAGAGAGAGAGAGAGAGAGAGAGAGAGGATGCTTTCAAGTGGCCGACACGATGCGACACGAGTCCGTTTCCAGCCTCGTGGGGTAAAGTAACACCGGAGCCTTGAGCGGTTGGTAATTAATAATGAGGATCTCAGCATACTTGGTTGACATAAAAACAATTTTCCGATAGAAAAAGGGGGCTCGGTACTTTATATGGAGATGTTAATGTTTCAACACAGAACAATTTAAGTGAAAAATCAGGTTGGAGGGTGAAAGATCAGTCTGGGCATGAGCGGAAAGCCTGGCATTGTAATTGCCTTAAGTACATCAGAATGTCAACCAAGCAGCTCGGCCTCTCCTCAAGGTCGATACAATGAAGGAAAACTACTCATGTAAATAAAGTATCAACTAGCTTCAACTGAAAAAAGGTGTCTGTAAATAACTGTAAATCTAAAATGAAAGTGGCGGCCAACAGACATTTCTTGATAGTCTTATAATGCATAGTATACCTTGCATGTCTCACATGTTATATTCTTCAATATAACTCAATGCACTTCCAATAATAAACTATTACATGCTCTCAAACTGCTGCATTTCATTATTTGGTGGTCTTACAACACCACGAGAACATGTTCATTGCACAGCCCAATGGCATGCTGTAACCATGGCATTTTAGTCTGTAACCACTACCCTACCAACCAAAAGCACAGCAGCAAAAATAGGGCATTGCGTTATTTTTAACAGCGAGATAAAAGATTACACACGTTTTACATTACTACTAAGTTTTTTGCCAGCTCACTAACCTTTTTACTGGTACCAACAACAATCCCATGACACCACTTGCTATTGGACCGCTCATAGGCACTCAAATAGCAATATTGTCCTATAAGATTCCCTAGCGCTCCTTAGGCAAGGCTTGAGTGACTGTTCTGAGCACACCCTGCCATCCCCTTCTCTGGACGCCAAGTGGAGCGCTTGCCATTCCACTCACCTATCTAGTTTGGGGTTGTCTTGCCTCTCCCTTTGCTGTTCGTAGCGCAGCTTCAGGCCCTTGAAGGTCTGGACATAGTCCACGTCCTCCAGAGCCTTCCAATAGTTCTCTACTATGTGAGCAGTGAGAGACTTCACATCCTCCTAGGAGCAATGGGAGTGGAGAGAGGGAGAGAGATGGAGAAAGGAGGAACAGGTAATGGGGGAAACAGGGGAGCCAAAACTCACAATTTGGAGTTTGAGACAGAAGGAAGGGGGGAGAAATAATAAAGTAAAGAAAATGTGAGAAAAGGTAGGAAAAAAGCAAGAATAGAGAAGGTGGGAATAAAGAGAGGAGAGATCACACCAAACTCGTTAAACGTGAACCTCTAATCAGCAACACGATTTAAAACATCTGGTTTGACAATGCAACAAGAGCATCAAGTGTAAATAAACTGGCACACAATAGCAGACACAAAAAAAGTGGTTGAGGTTGGCGGTTTCAGTGGCAGGACGAGGGGGACACTCACCACACGGACATACTCGAACATCTCGATGATGGCCGAGTTCATGAGGTTGTAGCGTGAGCCGTTGCTGAGGAACGCCTTGACCACCGGCTCAAACAGGAAGTTCCTCATGATGTAGCGGTTGTAGAACTCGTCCTTCAGGCCGATGATCCTCCGCATGAAACGCAGGGCGCCTAGGAGCGCAGAGAGAGAGAGGGGGAGAGAAACAGATAATGAGGCCCCAAACCAACCGCCGTGGTGTACATCTCCAGGGCGATCAGACCCTTCTCGACCCGTAGGGTTGCACTCGGTGGCGGTGTGACTCACACAGGGCCAGGAAGGCGTGCTGCGAGGCGGTGAGTACCAGCACCCTCCGCAGGATGTCCTTGTTGATGATGTAGTTCTTGATGTGGTAGGTGTGGTGCTCCACACAGAACGTCAGCAGCTCCAAGATCAACGCCAGCAACTGGGACGTTTGGAAATCATCTGGTGGTGGGGGGATGGTCAGGTTTTTTGATGTTGAACATTTGGATCAGATTAGAAAGCATGCGTGTGTACGTTTACATTTCAGTGAAACAAGGTAAAAAGAAGTACCAAGTGCTGGACTGACCTTTGCTCGGCTTCTCTTCAGTGGTGTTGGCCAACAAGGGGGCTGACAGGACGTGCATGCAGTGCTTGTAGAAAAAGCTCAGGAACTCTGTCTTCTCCGTTTTCTGGGAGGAAACCAAAGCCAGACACTTATCATTAAAAAAGGGTTAACCTTGTTTGCGCTTTAATACAGTCAGAAAGAAAATAGCTTTTTAAAAAGGTCCCGGATAAAAAAGATTGCTCCAATATATTGCTTTATTAAAGTCAAGACATTTCAACACTGGACCAATTCAAAAGACACAATCGATATATACAGGCGGGTCCATCATTTAAAACAAGGTGTGTTGTATGTTTTCCTCTTGCCAAAGCTGGTGAAATTTCACTATTGCCTAACCCAAGTTTTATTATACCACTTTATCAGAGTAACGGTGGGAGGCCATAAAACAATGTGCAGCACCACGTGTGTCAACTGGAAATTCTTGCTACATGCATAATTCAATATTTGACGCCATCGCTTTTGGCATGGTCGTTTTACACAAAGTGCTTTGTCACAAAATGGTCTGTGTGTCATATGCCTTGGCTTAACATTTGCAATAAATGGGATTTCTTTTCCCTCCCTCCCTCCGTAGTAGAAGTGAGCACAGTGTGGGTGGGGGGGGGGGGGCAGCCGCCAGGCCAGCTTACGTTGGCAGTAGCCAGCATGTTCTCCGGATCCACCAGCGTGCGCAGCAGACCCATCAGCTGCACCGCGCCACCCAACTCTGGGTCCGTGTCACAGATCATGTGCTCGATGATCAGGTTGATCAGCAGGATGTCCTGCATGGTGGAGAAAAACACACGGCTATTAAAATCAGAGACATTTAATCACATTCTACATGTTATAGCGTATCTTATCTCGGCTAGTAGAGTGATTGGATTAAAATAATGTATTGCCCATTAACAGTGACGTGGTTCACATTGAAAGACGTACAATACAACATACTATTTAACACAATTAATGACCAATTAACAACCCGTTAAGAATAACCAGTGCAGTGAGATAAATGACAGAGTGTGTGCTGTAGTAACAATATAATGCCAAATGGCTTAACACATACGCTAAATACAAAGGAAGGTGGCAAATGGATTTGGTCCTGCTTATTCTGAAATGGAATAGCAAGGCACATCATCAAATAACCCACCCCACCAACAACAACAAAACAGAGCATCCGATTTGAACTTTCCTGCTCGATACTCACGTCATCGTTCTGCTGGGACTCCTGCATGACAAACTCTCGTACCATGGAGGGGTTGTACTCCACCAGATAGGAGAAGATATCGGTGGCTGCCCCACGCACCTGCACGTCGTCCATTCCCTGTTGGACCAAACACAAAGCCTAAGAACCACACCAAGAAATGGCGACCAAAAAGATAAGCTTTCTTTTTATACTTTGATTGTGTGGACTGTTGTTGAGGCAAGATCAAAGAGCTGCCATTTTACGTCACACACGTTTGCATGTGAAAGATCTCGACACTAAGCAGTAGTCTGTGCAACTAATGGAGTACAATTACAAAAAAAAGACACCTTTCATACCAGAAGGAAACCGCTGCAGATGGTGTTCTCTAATAACAACGTATGGCTGCATCTTACTAAAGCCCATGCTAAATGCCAAACCACACATGAGCAATACCAATACTGAGCATTAGCACCACCCACACATTCTCCCCAGTTACACATTCAACATTTCACATGGGAACTAGTTACAACAATGTAGAAAACACACCCGTGTGTATCATGTAGCCAACAAAAACATATTTGACTTATATTGATTATATACCAAATAGTAGTAGTGTAGTCTTACAAATGTAGCCCCTGTATGATGCTGCAGTACTCACCAGTATGACCTCTAGTGCCGGGAGAATGCCCATGTTTGACAGCGTCTTGAAAAAGGCGTCTCTGTTTTGAGGTTGTAACGTTTGTGAGAAAGCGCAGAATTCCTTTAGGAAGTTGACCTAGAGACAGGGTGGGAGGGGCCACAGCAGGGCATAAGGCATACAAATCAAAACCGAGACGAGGAACAAAGGCCAGAGGGCTGATGCCGACTGGACGTTTTAGTTTTTTGTTGTCGCTTACCAGCTCGTGTCTTTTGTCGTCCTCTGTGGCCTCATCGGTGAGCTGGGCAAAGAGGTCGGTCAGGAACTTCTCATCGTCCTGGGGTTAAGATGGTGAGCAGAAAAGATAAGAGGGGCGTTGAGGAGGAGGAGCAAGCGGCACAGGTTGAGGGCGTAAAAAGATTGTGGGCTGAAGGGGCTCGGCCCACAGCTTCATCAGTAGACTCTGCTAAGTGGGGTTATTTACACCGATATGGGTTCAGGTTCTGAAGCATCTGCAAGAACAGCATGGGAGAAGCCACGCGATGGCTGCCAGAAGATTGGACATGTCTATGAAACCATTCCAAATTCAACTTTCCAAGTATAAATTCACATGGCTGGATCTTCTTCAAAAGCAGACAAAGTAACCTGGGACATACAGAGCAGAAATACTAACAACAACAACAACAAGCACAGCTGCAATTACTGCTCCATGACCTCATCTTGTAAATAGTTGTTTTGTCCGACCAACAAAGTCTCTCACTTTCCAAAACAAATGCAAGTGCCAATTAAGTGTCTTCAGCATAGCTTTTCACCATGAGGTTCACTGGAGGTGCTAATGCTTAATGTTTTTTAAATGTTTAAAATACTTTATCAGGTCAAGAAATGAGCATGAGAAAAATAAAGTCTTTCATTCAAAAGATTCATACTTCCTCAGCATTGTTTAACTCACCACCATTTAAACATCTCTTCAACAGAGCAATGTCTAAATGGATGAAAAACAAGAAATAACCTTAAAACACAGAACAATATGCTCACTGAGACATCCCCACATTTGTTAACAGCCGAATAAAATTGATTGTTGAACACCTGAAAAGACCTAACATTATATTATAATAATATAGAATCACATGTAGTTCTAATACCTTGTAATTTGATTCAGAGATCTATTATGTAAAGTTGACAGACATTAAGAGCCACAATTTCTGCCAACAGCAGTTTGGTGCCAGAAATCCAGTCCTTGCCGAAATTACTGGAACACTGTACAGGCAGGTTTGTTTTAGGCTCATTGCGTGCCACGTCCTGGCCTGTGGTGCTTTAAAGGACAACGAAGCAGGCCGTATCAGCTGTGTTTGAACCTCTCATTGAGCAGTCCTAACAGAGAGAACAGCATGCCATGATTCAGTTTTCCTCGAGCTCAGCGTAACCGATTTACACAACACTTCTCCGTCTCCACGGAGACGACCATACATAAACACTGCTGAGTTGACACAGAACCAAAACAAAAAGGTCACATGATTGTAAAACCTATCAGACAGATTTGCTGAGTAGAAAGCACAATCGTCCACCCATCCTTCAATGGCTACACATCCATGCTTACATTAACCTGATTCAAGGTCATTCTACAGGCAGGCACGTTCTGCGCGTTCTTTTGTGTATTTTAAGGATTTGTTCAGATCCACGCATGTATTATTATGAATACCTGTTCTATGTAATGAATACCTTTTCTCATGAGGCTTACGCAGCCAGATGTGAGTGCATAGACAAATACAAACACACAGCAGGCTCCGATCTCACCTGAAGCATGCCGACGATCTCCACCTTGTTGAAGAAGATGAAGGAGTGCAGGGTGGACAGCATGTTCTCCTCAAACACAGAGGGCGTTGGCAGCACCATGTCCTGGATGTACTGCACCCGGTACGTCTGGTGGATTTTCTGCCGCAGCTCCGGGTCCGAGATGGGGATGACTTCTTTGAAGCGCGCCGTTTTGGTGAGGAACTCCCTATGGCGGCGGGGCTGCGGCAGTGCGGGGTCAAACTCTAGACAACCAATCACGTCCATGATGCACTCCTCTGAGAACATGACCTCAAAGAGGGCTGTGCGGTTGAGCAGGAAAATGCCCTTGATGATCTCGTACAGGTGGTGCAGCCCCTCATGGTTCTCCAGGTCTTCGCACACGCGAAACAGCTCCAGGAGCTTGCGGATGTAGCCCTCGTTCTCCACAGCCAGCGCAAGCTTCTCGCGGCGCAGCGGTGATGGGAGTGATGAGGCAACCAGCTCGGCGAGGTCTTCCAGGCGGTTCAGTTCACACGGCGGCAGCTCCAGGCCCGGCGACGACATGTCATCGAAGCGCTCCTCTTCGGATTCGTCCACCACTTCCTGGGTGATGTCCACAGATGGGTCTTTTCCCTGAACCTGGGCAGGGAGAATGGAAGGCAGGATTTCATTTTGTGAATCGGGTGACAGAAGAAACCGACTGTTTACAGAGGCTGTAAACAGTCTATAAACAGAAACAAACCTTTGACAGTAAATCTTTGCACAGGGGAAGGCACAGCAGCACTAACCTGGCATATTTTCTCCCAGATCTCATCGCAGCCTGCCTTCTCCTGAAAACTGAGTGCCAAATCGTAGTTCTCAGCTTCTGACCACACTATTAACGTGTCCTGATCACAAAGCAAATTCAAAATAAATACATGTTATAGTACATTAAATTATGTCAGTGACATATTAAAATCCATGTTATAGACTGTTGACCTGTTGTTTCTGGTATGCTGTGTTTGGATTGATCTTGGACTCCAAGAGAAGGGAACCTGAAAGGCAACAAATAAATGCGTGCTCATTATGACCAAACAAATCTGATGATCGAATGAATGAGAAAAAAACACAAGATCAACATAAGTTCAAGTATGTTGTTGTTTACATGTGTGTATGTCGGAGTGATACATTATATCAGCCCAAATGAGCACAATAGTAAAGCATGGCTTATAGAGCACCTTTAGCGTCTAATATTGTTGCTCTAAACTTACCATCACTCTCTGCTCGCACCAGCAGAGAAGTGCCTTTCAATCTTTCGACATAAGCCGAAGAGACGTGCCCGGTCCCACGGTCGTCCCATTGTCTGTCCTCATTGAGGGTATAAACTTTAACTCGGCGACGGGTGTCCGTCATCCTGGCAAGGTGGCTTTTATCGGTCCCACCCCTAACCTTAGCCTTGACTGTCTTGCCCACGTAATATCAGACTTAAAATTAAGTTACACCTGTCAATAACTCAATTCTAGCTTGCTGGGGTCAACCGGACGAACAGCTCGACAAAACAGTCCCAATGCAGAAGGGCTGAATAATCAGGCTGATACAACTTCCAGATCTAAATATACTGAAATATCTCAAATATTGTCCAGCGAAGGCTACATTTACCAATTTAATTCAGTTTGATTAACATTCTAGCAAACGGTGTGTGATGTCGGGGATGTAAAGGCTAGCGTCTAATCGATGTAAACTACAGACGAATAGTATAATACACGTGTGCGGGAGAAAAAACATTCGGAATTGGATCACCTGTTTCTGTCCACTAATATCGGATAACGTTACAGTCTATCGGTACAATCCGAAAGCCAGTTAGCGATGTTGGCTATTTAGGTTAGCTAGCCAACCCAGTACATTGAATAGCTAGCTAGAAAGCTAACTGCCTACGCTCAACATCTTCAACAATAAGTCAAGTTTAATACTGACGAGAAAACAATCACATAACGGTAACATCATTCAACGTCTAGCGACCACAAACACAGTGCAATCGATAAACCAACGGTTACAATTATGTGTCCCAATAATACGCTAGCAGGCTAACATTAGCTGCTATTTCTTGCCCAAGTGTTCCGCCATGTTCTGGCTCGGGGCCGTGGAGAGACTCGTCTCTCCTTATTGCTTTCCGTGCATTCCAAAATATGCAGATAAACAGTAGGTGTGCAGTTCCTTCACGAATACGCTTTACATGATAGTGCTATATGCCATTCATACGGGACGGCTTGCTTAGATAATTGCTAACAACCCCCCGTGAGTATTCGGCCATCTTGGGTCCCTTCAGTCAGTACGGGGTTTCCAGCACAGCAACAACAGGGCAGACCGCCACATTTAAAGAAACAGTACATTACACTCATACCAAATAATATATACATTATAAAACCATTCGAACTAATTACATTAAACACTGAAGCATAATTTTGTTTATGAAACGATTTATTACAGCTCTGTATAAATTAAAAGATGTGATGCCAAAAGTCAGAATGAAAACAATATTTTATTTGGAAACACTCAAAACCGAAGCGAAAAAAAAAAATACAAAACCTGCATTTCAGAAAAAAAAGGGTGGAATAGTAACAGGCTACAAAATGTAACTTAGCTTCGCTTAAAAATTGCAGCCACATTCAAATAAACACCTATCTGTCCACAGCAGCCTATTCTACAGGTATAAAAACATGTCAAATAGTGCTCATATAAACTGACCACACATTTAAAAGAAACCAGTATCTGACAAAAACAAAATATCAGTTCCAAATCGGGCTCATGGAGCATTTCCATCCTTGAAAGTTAGGCTCCACTTTGCCAATAAGAAATGTATGCCCCACCCACCACCCCACTCAATTATAGATTTAAATTGAGTAAGTAACCATTACTTTACATTTATTTATGCACAGCAAACTTCTCCTAGATCTGAATTGCAGGGCAAATTCTCCTTCTGGCATTTACTTCCCAGCCTGTTGGGCCTGACGACGCAACAACACATAGATCTTTTCTTTAATCCAGTCCTTGTTGTATGGCTGGTATGTCTGGGTGTCCGCTCTGTACCTGTGTGTAAAGGTTCAGTGACAAGAAAGAAAAAAAATAAGTGACAAAGTTCCCATGGCACTTGACATCATTCTTGAGCATTTATACTTACACAAGACAGCTCAAATCTGCCAGGTCATCAATAAAGTCAAACAACTGACTGATATCATAAGTGATGGACGGACTGTTTGGGTTCATCCTCTTTAAATGTTCCTCGTACATCTTGCATACACCTGAAAAAGAAGTGATCAGAGTATTGTTCCAAACAAATGCTTAAACATATTTGGGAGAAGACAGGCAGGATTAATGTTTGAAATGCTTGCTCAATGGTCTTTTTAAATCTGTATTTGCTGCAGCAGACCATGCCATAAAACATAACTCATACAGGGCTCGATGTAGCACATTTTCTTATAGTGGTCATTGATACATTAAACAAATATTAGGCTCAAAAAAGTGTGGTGTGTTTACAAGTAAATATCAAATAGTGAAACTGCCATAAAATGTTTATATTCTATAAACAAAGTGAACAATATCAGGAAGATACAATGATACTTCCGAAATAACCCATGAACAGCGTACGATTAAAAAATGCAAACCTCACCTTCCATGCATTCATTTACCGACTCATAGTCCGCATATGTGCGGCCCTCGGGTCTCTTTGTGGGCTGGACAAGCAGAATTGTGTGGGACTATAAAAATAAATACAATTAAAAGAATACTGACAGACTTATTAAATCATCAAGAAAACAATACAAACTGTGAATCATCCCAATATATACTGATGCGTCAATAAACCGAATGGGTAACTTGCATACATTTTATTAAATAGCATTTATTTTGCAGGATAACTCACTGGAAATTCATTGACTATTTACTAGTTACATATTAACCGGCATATGGTATAAATGCACAAGAACAACATTTAGATTGTATTAAATATTATCAAACGTCTGCGCATGACATCAAGGTTATGTCTCAAAACATTCGGTTGGTTGGTATTAGCATAGCTCAATTAGCTTAGCATCGGTAAATCAGGCATTCAAACATCGAATCTTTTTCTAAAGCGTAAACGATTTCCCACTTACCATTTTTGTTCGGACGTCGAACAACTAGTTTTCGTTTTTAAATAAACGGCCGTATTTAAAGTATACAAAATATATTTCCAATACTCGTGCAGCACAAAAAATCAAGCACAAGAATATAAAGGAAATGAAGTTAGTACTTTTCCGGTTGATGTATTCTTCTTCATGGCCTTCTTATTCTTCTTCTTCTTCTTCTTCTTCTTGTTTTGTTTTTATTAAAGCCAAAACTAACTTATCGGTTCATTACTGCCACCAATTGGTTTGGAGTTTGGATTGTTAGGTTTAAAGGAACAGAAAGGACCCTCGAAATAAAAAAAAATCTATACAAATAAATACTAATAATAATAATTAAAAAAATAATAATAATAAAAAATAAACTAAAAAATAAATTGTATATATATTATATGAACTTAGATTCTTCCAATTACAACAAATCTGCCTTCCCACAAGTGTAATTCTGCAGCATAAAAACATCATCAAGTGTCTTGGAACTGGAACTGGCCTTTTAAGACCATCATGGAAGTATTTAAGGCAGCTTGTTAAGCAGCAGAATTTGCTAATGCATTACCCTTGAAAACTGAATCAGAGGCTATGTTGACCAGAAGTACTGGTTTGTCCAGGATTGCCCCGGTTTCAAGCTGGGTGTCCCAATTCCCCGACAAATATCTGTAAAACCCTCAAATGTCCCAGTTTTCAACATTTCAACAAAAATAATTGTATACTTTTTTCAGTGCTTATATGGACGTTTATAAAGTTCTGTCCCACTCATTACCTAACCCAATCAAAAAACATAAACAATGCACCACATGTCTGAATACAACACTGATTTGTCTGTATGTGTGTCAATCAATCAATGTGTCGCCTGTGACAGCCACAAATACCAGATAACGCAATTCGGAGCTTTTGATTTATTGATTGCTTTTGGGATGTAAAGAGAAGAATTTCGACAAATACGACAAAAATCTATTTAAAATATATTGCCTACCCTAGTTTTAAGGAATGTATTGGATATTGAACTAAGACATAAGTCAAACAGGGCTTGATAAACATAGTACGTAGTCAAAATCTTATACTATGGTTATGATGACTGGTACAAAGAATATGTCTAATCAAAGTAACACATTATCATTATACGTCATAATCTGTGATTTATTTGGGCATCAGGGTTTCACTTTCCTTTAGCCCTTCAGAGAGCTCACTCCCTTGTTCTTGCTCTCAAAGCTCTCCGAGAGGTGGGGCCTGCATGCAGGGTCGCCCTTAGCGATGGGTTCCCGCACTGCCTCTGACAGACTTCCAGTGAGGCAAAGTTATTGGCATTGCCCTGGCAACTTCCATACCAGAAGTCTGAGCATTCCCCCGCGCCGGAGTCATAGTAGAACCGAACCATCCAGGTGTCACAGGGACCCTCATCCCTGGGCAGGGAGCAGATGTCTCCAGTGGATGGAATGGCAGGGGGAGATGGTGGCTGATTGACCAGAAAGGCAATTAAAAACAATAAAGCAGTGGTTAGCTAAGTGGTTAGTTAATATTCTTTTTGGGTAGTGAAAATCCTTGTAACCACATAAGAGAGCAAATAAAATGCATATTCTTACGGTCCGGTACTCAGGGCATCCTGCCCTTCCAAATCCTTGAGCAGGAGATATCCCATCGATACAACAGCCGTACCTTAGGAGGAGAGAGAGATTCTTTGTTGCACGTCATTGCATGAAATCGACGTTGCAGGTCGATTTAATCTCCATATTGTTGTTGTTTTTTCACAAAAAATGAGCTGCCTGTCGACAGATGCAGAGTAGCAAGTATACCTGGTGCGAACGCAGTCACCACCAGGGCATCCCGTATTCCTGGGGCCAGTGGCAGAAGTGTGTCCGTCCGCGCAGCAGCCATAGTGTGACTGCTCGCAGGGAGGGCCGATCACAGGGGGGTAACGGTCAACAGTGATGCTCTCACGTGGTCTGGGAGCTAAAGTGTGAACACACAAACATAGACAAAATATAACACATACCCAGCTCTGCCATTAACCTGCCATTGGCTTTCTTGTTAAAAATATAGGTTTTCTTTTTTGTAGTTTTTTATACAGCAGAAGGTATGTTTATTTTTACGATCGAAATACTGCCCCTGGTAGTGAGGTAGTACACAAAACAGTGGGGAACTCCGTGTTCGTCAGTGAAAGATTTAAACAGAGAGAAGCAGGATAATTATAGTCTAGACAAAGAAAATGATAACCTGGAAACTACAGTTGTTTTTTTTATCACCTGAGAATACAGTAATTAAAATCGGAGGCGTTGATCTATGTTAATTTCGCACATTCCCTTTCGCTACTTTTTTATCATGCGTATCTGCCAGTGACCGAGATACATGTTGTTAAAAAACTTGTTAAACGTCGGCATGTTTGAACATGCCAAGAACATTGGCATGGTCTGGCATACCCGACTGCTCTCCTGGGATGTAAGGCACCAGTCCTCTTGAGGGGCTTTCATTGGCTCTTGGGCCCTGCACACTTGGGACCACTGGAAATAATATACAAAGTTAGATGAATAGAAATACACACACACAACAAAATACAATGAACAGGGGATAGGATGTTTACTCTGGGCTCCAGGGCAGGGCTGCGTGTTGCATGACTCCACGGCGACAGGCCTGCCGGTGGATCCACACCTGTCCTCAGAGTAGGGGTTGAGGTCTGTATCGTAGCACCCCACCCGCCTGTCTCTGACCCCACCACCACAGCTCCTGGTGCACTGCAGAGAGCATTGAACCACAACCTCATTGTAAACAAAGCCGAACCAAGGGGGAGTCTAGAAAGCACAATGTACATACCAGGCCAAAGTCATCGACGTGCCAGGTAATGTGGATGGGGCACCTGGGCCTGTGGCAGGGGTGGACGGCCGGGGGGCGCTGCAGGCCGCTACAAGCGTGGTCGGCCAGGCGCTGCCCAGAAAGACCCGTGCAGAACACGTCCCTGGTCTGCTGGCCTTCTCCACAAGTTACCGAGCACTGATGAGAACAGAGAACATGAGTGTGAATACATCACTGTGCGTATCAGCAATGAGGATCCTTTGATACCCTGTCTATTGAGACAGACATCCAGACAGACAGATGAATAGGTAGACCTGGTACCAACCCCACTGAAGATGGAGACACTGTACTCAGCAGCGGCACATGGGTGCATGCTGCAGGCCCGCTGGCAGACAGGCCTCTGCAGCCCTCGGGCAATGCAGTAGTTCTCGTCCACCGTGCGCGGGTTCACCGTATCCTGGAGCACGCATTCCACGCTGCGGTACTGCATGCCTCCGTCGCAGGTGGCTGAGCAGCCTCCGTACACGCCGGTGGTGAAGGCGTAGATTTGCGTGTCCCTCGGATGCGGAGCCACGGGGGCCCGTGCCGGGGAGCCAACGGGCTGCACGTCTTGGTCCAAGCCCAGGAACTCTCCATGGATCAGTGGCTGTGGATGAAGAGGAAATGCTCTTTCGGTATGGCTTTCTAGGAATATGAAGATAAGCGTATTAGTCATGGATTAGTCACTTAGACACTTCATTTTTATTTTAAACGGATGATATAAATGATAGGCAGTTAAAAATATACCAAATAAAAACACAGGTCACAAACAAACAATAGCTACATACATATTTAACACGTGGGCTGTTAAATCCCAAACAATGTGACTGCATTTGACGATTCTAAAGGGTGAATTGGATTGTGCAAATTATTGGAGGAGGTGTTGGATTCCACACCTACATGTGGAATCCCTTATTCCATGTTAAAGCCTGCCTTAAAACCAAAATGTCATGTTTATAAAATCACAAAAGTCTAAATTGCTGAGTAGAGCCTACCCTGCATGCACCGTCCACACAGAGGCCAGCGCGCCCCACATGGCATGGAGTCCCATCCACCGCCGCTGCCCTCTGTCTGTAGGAGAAGTTCTTTCCTATTGGGACACAGTGCAGCTCGCACAGACTGGAAGCTACAGAAAGAGAGGAATCTGTCAAAAATGCTCTCATAGTTGATAAAGGCAATAGTTGAATTGTTTCACACTGATTTTACAATGCTTCTTTTGGTACATGCTGTCCAAGAGTTTCAGACAGGGTATTTGCCTTAATTATTCACAGCTTTCCATGTTGGTTGTGGCCTTACCTCTAGAGTGAAATTAAAAAAAAGAACTGTAATTTTGCACTGTTCTGAAGGAAAGACATAACCTTTACCTCCATGGTAAGGCACCCATGAGTGATGTTTTCCCTGGAAGGCCAGTCTGTCAAACTCGGAGCACTGCTTTTCGCGGAAGTCCCTGGATCCTATAGGACATTCCTGCATTGACAGAGGATAGAAGGTTTGTTCCAATGAGAGGTGGGAGATTGAGCTAGAGGTGGGAGAAAGAGACAGAAAGGAAGAGAGAGAGAGATTATAGGAAAGGACTACCTGTGAGTTACAGATGCGGTATGACTTGGATGATCCCTCACAATTATGACCTCCATCCGTCCTGCAGGAGAGAAGAAGAAATATTGGATTATTGGAATAACAAAAGGGGTATTTAACATTTATTTATTATATATAACATATATCTTTATCTTTGTCTTCGTCTCTCTATCATACATTCTTACAGAATTTGTCTATGGTTTACTATACTGTATTTTATTTACGTATTTAATTATAGTTAAGTCTTCCTGAATGAGTTCCCCTGTCCTACCTTTGGGTGATGCACTTCCTGGTTCTAACAGAGATTCCGGTCCCACAGGTGCGACTGCATGGCCCATAGGCTCCATAATCCCCCCAGATGCCATGGCTGGGTTTCATTTGCTAAAACATCACATCAAGCACTAAAATAAGTACAAAAACAGCCTAAGGAACACACAGTGTAACTCTCATGGAGACCGCAGTCCAATGCAAAACCACAGGAGACCCACCAAAATAGAAGTAGAAACATCTCTCCACGTACACTGGTTAAACGTTGCATAACTTGAATATCAACAGTGGGACCGTATTTGTCCAGATCTGTAAAGTTATTCTTTTTTATATATATATCTTTGATACTTTGCTGTGCACTCAATGCAAGCTTTACAACAAAGAATTGAAAGAATTGAAAAGCCATACAAAGTGAACCTTACAGTAAATACAGGCACAGCCAGCAGCTGAAGAACCAAGACCTGAAGGATGTCCATGTCCAATAGCCACCTCTGAAGGACTACTGTTAAAGAGGCACATGTTAGTATATCTATTCAGTTATAACATATTCAAATCATTAATATTCAAATATATAAAAAATAAATCTCCAACTAGTGAACTTTTGTGTGCATAGATGTTGTTCTCTTTTCCCCAGGGATCTTATAATTTCAAAGGAATCACAAAAGCATTTACATGCAGAAATCCCATCTGATTGACTGATCCCACTCACATAATTTAAAGGTAAAAATAAGTAGTGCGTTCCTACCGTCTAACAGAGAATCTGTCCTGCCTGAACAGAGCTTCTTGCACGGCGGTCCAGATGGGAGTGTATCCCAGAAGAGAAGGTACATTCAGCTTTCTCTTTCCTCAACACCTCCACACTCTCGAATACTACAGCCCCCCCACACCCCCACACCCCAGGTGTCGGGTTTCAAATGTTCCAATGTACAGTATGTTCTCCTTTATTTCCGAGACTTTTTGATGAGCTCACAATTCTTTTTAGCTTATTTTATAAAAAGATACAAAAAGCTATTATACTATAAAAAACAATACATATATATATATATACTATATATACATATATATACTATATAGCTTAAATATATATATATATATATTTTTTTTTTTCCATTTTAAGATACCAAATGCAAATGCAAATCTTGGTTTAAATCAGACATTTAATAGTTTAAGTCAGGCGTTGCAACAACTCATTCTGAAACACCAATAAAAGCAGAAAATATGAAGCGGCGACACACATAAATACATACAGGATCCATGGTAGCGACAAGGTTTAGTAGTGACGATGGTTTAGGCTGCTGAACCACAGAATGTCCCTGTTGTGCAGCCCATAACCACGAAGTACACACTGGCCTATCACAGCACCAGTGCTGTGTGGAGCTGTGTCTCCGGAGAGGACTGTGGCGGACATTTTTGACTTTGTGCCATACGATGAATGGATGAAAGCGAAGCCTAACAGCAGGAAAGAAAGGGGAAGTAATTTGTTGATCTGTGGCACCAAGTTGCCCACGTCCTCCCCAGTGGTGGGGTAGGCTGATGGATGCTCTACTGCTCTACTTCTACTGCTCACCCAGTAGAGGACACAGTGGGAGGAGGACACGAGAATCACACACACACACACACACACACACACACAAACACACACACACACAAATGCGTGTGCACACACAAACATTTGCACATTGACATACATGCGCGCCCACACACACACACACACATGCACACACATACCAGTATGCACACACATAAGTCAGTATGATAATTAGTTCAATAAATCATAGAGTAGAAAAACCATAATATCATATAATATACGACTCTTATTTAGGATCAGCCAAGCCTATAATGTTCTCTTCACTGTACTCGATCCTCTGACATCGACTCACATCCAGTCCACAAATCCCCCCAACCACTGTTATGGCCCTTATCTTTGCTTCTCCACCCATGGGTGAAGAGGAGAGAGAGAAAGAGAGAGAGAGAGAGAGAGAGAGAGAGAGAGAGAGAGAGAGAGAGAGAGAGAGAGAGAGAGA
>JAOPJO010000097.1:16356387-16380799 GCA_027123675.1 Molva macrophthalma
CACACACACACACACACACACACACACACACACACAGAAAACATTCAAATTTATCAATAGAGAAGCAGAATAAATACAGTCATAAAGTTATTTATTTACTGTGTGTGTGTGTGTGTGTGTGTGTGTGTGTGTGTGTGTGTGTGTGTGTGTGTGTGTGTGTCCACATGTGTGCTGTGAAACAGGAGCTGAAGGCCCGGGACGAGCGCTACGTGAAGGATCTGAAGAGGCAGGGGGAGGAGGTGGACCTGATGATAGAGAGGATGGACGAGCAGGTGGAGACCCTGATGAGGACCAACAGAGAGGAACTGGACCAAATCGAGGTGAGGAACCCGGCTCACATGTCTCCACATATCCAGGGCAGCTCCCAGGCTCTGGAACACCCTCCCCCAAGACTTCAGAGACTCAGAGTTTTCAAATCCTGCCTCAAGACGCATCTATTCTCTACTGCCTTCTCACCTTTTCACAGAAGCAGAGTCCATTTCCAATGTTCAATGACCAAAACATTACAATTGTTGTTTTACCTCAAGATTTATCCGATTTTCATACAAGCAAATAGAAAAACAACATGAATGAATGAAACACTGAAACATTTTCACCTAAATACTTACCTTAAAGTGACCTTTCAAAACCTTGAACATCACATGAATCATCAATACCTCAAACATTCAAGCCACTATTCTGTGGATCAGTGGATAAACATATTTTTAACCACACTACCTCTCGATTTCCAAACTTGTGATCTTCAGGGCTCACACAAGACACATTTGACATTTGCTTGGTCCCGTTGTGTGCAGAAAGCATACGAGGAGGAACGCAAGGTCCTGCTGACGGGCAACAGACTAGAGTGGGAATTTCAAATGAAGCAAAGGTCGACCAAAGAGGTACAGCAGCACAGGAAAGTAGAGGTGTTCCCCTTTACTTCCTCCCAGTCTCTCTCTCTCTCTCTCACCCTGTCTCTCTCTCTCTTCCTCTCTCTCTCCCTCTCTCTCTCACCCTGTCTCTCTCTCTCTCACTCTATTTCAGATCACCCAGACACACACACACACATACACACACAAACACACACCTCCCCCGCCCCCCCACCTGTGTGTGTGTGTGTAATTGACCCTCGCCGGTCAGTGTCAGTGAAACCTAACGTGAGCCGCTCCTTTGGCCGTGTAGCTGGAGAACCTGATGGAGAGGAGGAGGAAGGTGGAGGAGTACGAGGCCATGCTGGAGCAGCAGAGGCTGGCGGAAATAGAGGACTACAACGTGACCAAGGAAAAGCTGGAGACTGATGTTCAGGTACACAAAGAAACCAACACACACACACACATACAGTCACGTACACACACACACACACACACACATACATAAACGCATGCATGCACACACACACACACGCACACACACACACACACACAAACACACACATACAGTCACATACACACACAGACACATACATAAACGCATGCATGCACACACACATACACACACACACAAACACTGATAGAACACACTTGAAGCCAAATTACATAAATATTATTGAAGCGTATAGAGGAAGGATCAATAAAATGCAGCAATGAGGACACAGCATTTGTAGAATGAACCAATCTCGTGTGTGTGCAGACCACGCAGCAGTGGAAACAGCAGCAGAAGGCCACCGCTCAGCTCAACCAGGAGAAACAGGAGTTCAACATCCACGTGCTCATGCACAGAGAGAAGGACAGCATGATCATCCAGTCCAAGCTGAAGAGAAAGATCACTAGGTCACACACACACACACACACACACAAATCAGGATATCTCCATAATATTCTCTCTGAAAAGACAGAAGAATTTGATCGAACAATAGTACCGACCAAGTTGCCCAAAGGATTTGGCAACCACTATATTGAAGTTTGAATCCACATTACACTTTACTCAGCATAAAAGCTTCAACGGCCCTTAACGGACGAGAATCAAAACATGCATTTGAGATTATAATGTGAGTGAAAGTTATGTACTGATAATCCATTATGCAGTGTTGTTTTGACCCTGGTGTTGGCCGTCTCGTGCCCTCGTTGTGTTGCAGACTGCAGGACGTCCTGAACGGCCTGAAGGCCAAGTGTGTGCAGCAGACGAAGCAGGCTGCCGAGGAGGCCCACAGCCAGTGTGACGACTACACACGCACCATGCAGCAATACAGACACATGCAGAAGAAGATCAAGTGCGTAGTAGCTCATACAGGGATACGCTCATACAGGGATAGCTAAACTCATGAACATATACACCTGCGTACAATGTTATTTGAATGGATTGCATCAGCTGTTGCTGTTGCTATTTTGGTGAAATTACATAACTGGCAATTGTCTTCCTTTCTCCCTCACCCCCTTTTCTTCCTCTCTTCATCCGTGGAATGCAGGCACTTTGCGGCGGTGGACGGCGAGAGGTTTGCGGAGGTGTGGCGGATGAAGGAGGAGGAGGTGAGGGAGCTGGCGGAGAGGGTGCTGGACATCGATCGCCTCCTCCATGAGCAGCAGCTGGGCTTGGCCTGGGAGCGCCCGGCCGTGCCCCCCAACCTGCTGCCTACCCCCCCCCGGGGCCCGGCCAAGGCCGACGCCTCCGTCGGACCCTCGTCCGGTGGCGCGGGGGCGCGGAGCATGATGGCGTACAGCGATCGGGCGTCGCCTGCCAGCGAGAGCAGCGTAGGGGCCGCGGCGGGGGAGGGCGGCAGAGGGAAGGTGTCCGCCAACGTGGTGAAGAAAGTGCTGCAGCTGCTGTGTGACGAGGCGGTGAGCTTTGGAATTATGGTTGTTATTTATGCGAGTGTTATGGTTATGGTAAGCTGGATAGCCAATTTAGCTAGTTAGCTAGTTATATTAACCTTGATGCCCCTTCCCCCTTTTTCCATCCCAGGGCTTTTTGATTGAAAGCAAACTCCTAACGCTACTGTCTCCACTGGACAAAGACAATCAGTCACTCATCAAATTAGACTCCATTTTCTGTGTGAGTTGAAATATTTTGTTTGTTTTGAACAGATGAAGTTTAGCAGAGCATTCCATTGGAAAAGCTGAATGCGTGAACTGCGTTTACCAAACGGCAGTTAGATCGATTTTTTTAATGAAAAGAAAATGTGATTACTAATGGAGTGGACGCATGCTCTGTTGTTGTCCTCTTCTCCCAGTCCCTGGGAATTGAGAGCAAAGAGGACGTATACAGGCTGGCTGAGTTCTTCTCAAACTACCAACACCGACAGACACAGCAGGCTGATGTAAGGAGAGAGTGACATTAAACACCATTATAAGTCCTCCACTGTTGCAGTCAAATAAGGATGAACGGCGGAGATGGGAACAGTCTGGTGATGGTAACCATG
This sequence comes from Molva macrophthalma, assembly GCA_027123675.1. Taxonomy (NCBI): domain Eukaryota; kingdom Metazoa; phylum Chordata; class Actinopteri; order Gadiformes; family Lotidae; genus Molva; species Molva macrophthalma. The sequence goes on from JAOPJO010000097.1 coordinate 16,359,722, forward strand.
GTAACTCATGATAACCTTTTTTCCCGCATCCAGGTAGAGGAATTCAGAACAAGCTCGACTGCCAGCATGACCTCTGACCTCCTCCACCCCGATGAAGTCCTGGCTGCCCTGAAGGCCTTCACTGCCCAGTACAGACGGCCCAGGTCAGACAAAATTCCCCTAAGAAGATAAAGTTGTTTATAATACAACTACAGCACCACCACCAACAATGACAAGGAAGCAATGTGCAATCGCTTCTAAGTTATAATTTATATGATAATAATCCAACCAGAGATAATAATATTTGATCAAATATAATATGAATGATTTCACATTATATTTAATTAACTAATTATTCAATTCCTTCCCTCTGTCGCTTAATGGTAACCGCACAGGCCTGCAGTTTTTAAAATAACATACTTTATATCTCATATTTTACGTCTCTACCACTTGTGCAGTGGCTCTATTGACCGCTGTTCCCTGTATCATCATGTCCTCATCAGAGAGCAGTCAGCCCCCCAGCATCACAGCTCCTCCATCGCAGGAGGTCTCCACCGCCCCGACGAGGCCGCCTTCTGGGAGAGCCTAGCGAGCGTGCTACCCGAGTCCAAACTCAAGACCTGGACCGCCTTGGATAGTGCACTGGAGAAGTACCAGTGAGTAATACGGCACCACAGAAAACTAAAGAATAAAGTCCCACCATAGAGCTGAGGGGCCTTGTTGTTTCCCCAGCACCCTGCTGACGGAGAGGTCCCAGGTCTTCAGGGACACTCAGCTCCTCAAGCAGCAGAATGCAGAGCTGTGCATGCTGCTGCACCGGTCCCTCCACGCTAAGGTACATACCCTCCCTCCTTCCAACTTTACCTCCAGTAGTGTCCTGTTCACCCCCTCAAGTCTAAATTCACCCCAAATATTATTGTTATATCAATTATTATTGCAATAGATAATTAGTAAAGCCTCCCTTTCGAGATGAAACTTTTTTTTGAAGTGATCTTGAGTCTTCCTAAGAAAGAACACATTGTAAAAGAGTGTTCTCTGACAGGTGAACTCAGAGCTGGAAATCCCGCCCACCCAACTGATGAAGATGGCCCCTAAGTGAACGGCATAGTTCCATAGCTTTAAAACAGCTTTAAAACAGCTGTCTGGTCAACACAAAATACATGTATTGTAATAAAGCATCTATAAAATCAACTACTTAAAGCACCCTTGTTTTTACAGTCATGGGTCAAGGGTGTGAAGATAACTGAAACATAACAAATGCAGGTAATCCAGCTTATAAAAAGATGAATATCATTATATAATGATATACATATAATTAATACAGAATTAATTAATATTACATGTAAACTTACATTTAGAGAGATAAGAAAAGATACATTGAAGTCGACTTGTAAATATATATACAACTGGCCACTTGACAAACTACAAAACAATTTAATTGTATTTAGTTTATTTTTCAAATCAGTAAATCACAAATAAATATTGCTCACACAGTTGCACAAGTTTAGGAATCCAGTTAATTGTCATACAAACAGGCAGGTTTAGTGCAAACAAGAGCGTTTTAGTTGATGAAATACAGAAGACGACTACACAAATGTAGGAAAACATTGGTCAAGCACAGGCAAAAGGACAATTTAAAGACACTACAGAACGCCATCTTGAACGACCCCTTGTTCAGGCTAAGGCCCTATCACCTTTCAAGTGCACTTTAACTTTTCATAACAAGAACTCGTTGGGAGACGGCAGGGTTCAGTGATTTGGTTAGGGTTGAACTATAGAAAGACAGCCATGCCAAAAGACGCATGACCTCTGGTCAAAACACAAAGGCATGCTTACAGGTGTCTAAGACTACTTTTTGGTGAAACACAGAAATACCCATGAAGGTGTATTTTCAAAATCAGACCTGAGCTGGTACTTGCAAGTGATTCGCAAAAGTGATTTTGTCCCCGCGGGACTGCCAGACGAGGGGATTTAGTACGTAGGCCAGAACAAGCAGTGTAATAATGTTTTTTTCGGGAAGATGCTCAGATGCATTGATAGTGGGAACTGGTAGGCTGCCACCATCACTATCTACAGTGTGCTTATAAGCATTTTTATTCAAAGGCTTTTAAAACATGTTGCTTGTTCCTTCACTGTTAGACTAGGGTTACACTTCACTGTCATTACACTCAGGTCTACTGTATGTTTTGTTCAATTAGATATGTTGGCAATGCAAATTGACCTATACAATATACAGAGCATCATTTGATTTATGACTTTAATATAAGCTTGATCTTCACCCCAATGGATATAATCAGGTTATGAAAATAGATATATATATATTTTTTAGTATTCAATTTTTTCTACGCATTATTATTTTTGAATTGTGCAAATACTGCAGTAATGAAGAGGGAACAATGCCCTCATAATGAGAGATATTTTCTCATTTGTTCTATATCAGATTAATTGAATAGCTGACATTGAAGCACTAATAAACCATAGTATAACGTCCAAGATGTTATACTAGGAAGGTTGTCCATGCAATCATTTATTAAATCTTCCCTTAATAAATATAAAGGTCATCAAAATCTGTACAAAGAATAAAGGAACAGTTCCTCCCGAGCAGCCTTGCTTGGTAGGAGAGGTTTAGGGTCAGATCTTGGTTTCACCTTGTTGCACGTTGGTACAACATGTAGTTGGAGCTGATTCGCTGATTAGGTGGAGTCCAGATATTATTTGCTTGGTCATAATGCTATGTTTTTTTGTTACTGTTGTCATCTTTGGATAACGACAGTAGTTATTGCCCCCCCCCCACTCCAGGTGACCCGAGCAATTAGGATATACATATGAATATCACCCCACCTCAACGGACCCCCACCACCCCCTCAGGCTCACAGGTCCCATTGTGCAGACTCAGGCCCCTAGCATCTTCTTGACCAGGTACCCAGGCATGCTGTAGAGGAAGAGGCCCAGCATGATCAGAAGCAGCATGGCCAGCACTATCTTGATGATCAGCCACTTGTAGCGGTTGCACACCAGGTAGCGGATGGCCTTCAGCGGGCTCAGGAACCACAGAAAAGTGGTGTCAGGGCGACTAGAAGGGGGGCAGAGAGAGGAACGGGAAAATCGAAGAGGGGTGGGTTGATGTGGGGGAAGAGGAGGAAGCAAGTTGGGGATGGATTGAAAAGATGCATGGGAGCGATTGAGAGTTGTTGAAGAGTTAGAGGGTAAAGGATGGAGGTAGAGGATAAGTAGTAGTGAAATCAGGGCAAATATGGAAGAGGGTGGAAGAAATAAAGGGATCAGTGTTAGTGGTGAGCAAAATATGACGCTTGGTTGAACACTTCTCAGCATAGGTGGAAATCTCCTTCGGATTCAAAACAACCTACTGAAATACAACTACCATGAAGAAGAGAAGCGGTGTGCCTTTGTAGGATGAGTACAGATAAAAAGGTGATACTAAACAATATATCACTTGTGATTCTGATAAGGTTGCAAATGATATGTGGGTGGATAAGCAACAGACACGGCATGGCACACTTGGGTTTAGACAAGGTCAGACAGGACAGGGACATGAAAGAGATAGGAGAATAGCCCTTAAAGTCAGACAGGGAGACATCCTTGAGAGAAGACTGAGAGACAGAAGACTGGCAGAAGTATTAAAACAGTTTAAAGGGAATCCCACAAAGCTTAATGCATTCCAGGTCCCAGATGTATTTTCAGGAATGTAAGCAAAACTTCAAATTGAATGGCCTCCCATCAACATCTTTATCCAGCAATCTTTGCAAATAGCTAAAGTAACCAGTTACTCACGCCTGACAAGATGTTAATAGGGGATGTCAGATCATCTCTGTCTATCTTTAGATTTTCCTAAAAGGATTTGGAGCCCCTACCTACTACCAAGTGGTATTTGGCATTGCTTTGGCTTTTGGCCACGCAAATCAAACCATGATACAATCTGAATTGAACATTGCTTTGCATTGGGATGTCCCTTTAAGGCAGAGAGCAGGGCACTAGAGCGGGGCTACCCGTGGCTTAGGCCCCGATCATCTTCTTGACCAGGTAACCGGGGAGAGAGTAGAGGAAGACGCCCAGCATTAGCAGCAGCAGCGCCAGACCAAGGATCTTGAGGATCAGCCAGCGGTAGTTGTGCCAGATGAAGTAACGAATGGACCTCAGGGGACTCAGAAACCACATGAGACTGGTGTCCGGGCGACTTCACACGAGCAGGGAGTAGAGAGACATAGAGAGAACCATAAAGAGAAAGAGGGGGGGGGGGAGTAAGGGAAGGAATGAAGGAAATGGAGGTGACATTTAAAGTAAAAGGGGAATGGAGAAGGGGAATAACACAGTAGGAAGAAGGGAAGAAGAAACACAGGGAGAGAGGAGGTGAAGAAATGTACGGAGGAAAAAGGAGTGAAAGTGCTCATGCTTTGACCCAAGACCCAATAAGGAAAAGTAAACTCAAAATATGTTAAATTAGCAGCATAAGAAATTCAAGTGGCGATCATAATAAGCAGTAGAGCAAAGCTGACCGATTCCAGCGCCAACCTGTCACTCAAACCATAGGGCTTTCAGAATTATGGTGTGAAACACATTTGTAGCGTTACTTCAGTGTTTTTTTTTATTTTGTTTGCACTTAGATGCAATAGATGGATGTTAATGTTCGAGTGAGATGTGAATGAGGAAGGAAATGTGTGTTGTAGTCGAGTGAAGACATTCATGCCAAATTGTGATCTTGGTTGAAGCTCTTACTTTGGTTTCTCCAGTGGGTCTGGCTCATTGCGTCCCAGACCAACAGGGCTTTTCTCAGCCTCTTCTGCTGTCAGCAGGTGAAGCTCTGCTTCCACTTTACCCTGCCAAGAGAGTGGATTGCATTCGGAACAGTTTCAAAATGTTATTATAAAAACGAGTTGTATAGATATACAAAAAAGAAAAAGAAAATAGTTCCAAGGATTTTAGCTTTAACTCAAATTCATTTTTTTATATCATTGTTTGTTCACAAATTCACATAGATGAAAGGGTTTTAAACTTCAGTTTACATTTCAGTGTATGAATCCAAATAATATATGTGAGACAACAATGTATTGTATTCTTTATCATATGTATTTGTTATTTAACAGTATTTACCGGTATAATCTATAGGTATAGGTATAATTTCGTAGTCATGCGGTAATTTCGCTTCAGCAAAAGTCTTGAGCTGCATGTGTGTATAATTTGCACGTCTGTAAAAATATAATAAAAGGCATAATTTGCGTAAAACATAATAAAAACAAGAACAAAAGAAATGAAAATATGAACATTGTGCACATCTAACCGTGAGCTCTATCTCATCGTTTTCATCGCGGGCCACAAAGGGCCACCATCCCTTCACCCTCTTCTGTTTGAAGATGGAGATGGTGGGCAGCTGCTGCTCCTTCCGCACCATGTTGATGGAGCATTGCTTGGCCGTCTTAGCGCCGCGAGGGAACCTGTTCAGGTCCAACTCGATAGCACCTGGAGCGCACAAGCAGGGATAGTTACTTAAACCCCAGTCAAGTCCGTGTTTTCTGGTCAGTTCAGCAAAAAGAAAGAATTGGGGATGATATGGTGGCCATTTTAGAGGCAACCATTTGAACCGGCTTGAGTCAAGACTTCCAATGGACGTTTTTGTAACCCATAGGATATCTGGCATTCCATTCTTCAAAAATGTTTCTCTAAATAGACATCTACTACCTATGATAAGATATTGTGTATCTTATCACAAAACACAACCATGGCTGACCTGATGTACTAACCTCACCCCACACAACAGGCATGACCCCTTATCTCATCTCCACCTCTTATCTCATCTCGACCCCTTATCTCATCTCCACCCCTTATCTCATCTCCACCCCTCAGCTCATCTCCACCCCTTATCTCATCTCCACCCCTTATCTCATCTCCATCCCTTATCTCATCTCCACCCCTTATCTCATCTCCACCCACCCGCCGATGACCTCCACACTCACCCAGGAAGTCATCGGCGGAGAAGTGGTCGGCGTCCCACACCTGCAGCGTGAGGCGGGCGGGGATCTTGTACTCGGTCTCATCCCAGGAGAACATGGACTCCTTCTTGGAGATGACGATCTTCTCCTCGGCCATGAGGTACTCGAAGGGGTAGACGAAGCGCCAGTTGAAGTTCCCCTCGCCCGTCAGCGAGTGGTAGTGTACGTCCGTGTCCTGCTTGTCCTCCTGCTGGCCTTTCAGCCACCTAGAGGGGGGGGGGGACACCAGGGAGGAGGTGTTCAGAACCATGGGGGGTCAGGCGGGTGTCACAGGGACATCGTCAGACACTGGCTCGTCTCGTGGGGGGGTCTGTGTTGTCTTGAGGTGTGTTTTGAGGATGTGCAATGACGACTTCCTGGGTCTCCGTTGTGGACAGCCATTAGTCGCCTGGTTTGTGTATGTCAGTGCAGTTGTGTCTGTATATGCTATGATTTAATTCATTCTTGTTTGTGGAACAAGAGAAATAATGTGTTTATTTATGTTAGGAATTGACGCATGTAATGCAAATCCCCAACAACAAATCAGATTAATAGGCCAACGTATGCACTGTTGCTTTTGAGTGGCTCTGCACCTATTTTATCATCATTTGTGTCTTCATCTGATTTGGTGTTGCAGGCCCACATTTTTTTCAAATGTATGTCCATGCACAGAAGTCTAAAGAAACATTTCTGTCAAAAGGCTTCTTTTGAACCATATGAGGTTAATCAAAGTATCGTTGTGTACTGTGAGAATGCAAACAGGGGTACTGGCAAGCAAACGATTTATACTGTTGAGGTAGGCCTATGCTAGTGGATCATGTTTCTTATTAACAGATGAGGAGGTGGAACAGCAAAGCTGTGTTCTCAAAAACATGCAATTAGCTAACATTAAGTACAATATAAGTGACTTTTACTGTTCAATTTTCTGATCAAAACATGGCTGTGGACAGTGCCAAACAACATGTATCTTTAAAAAAATATGTGAGTGGAACTGTATTTCTCCAGGGAACAAGGACTTGTTGGATCATGGCACCCTTAGCTAAATCAAAGCCCTGATGTGTGACATCTAGATTTGCCTGAAAGAGGATCCAGTGTCTGGACGATTGATTGAAAAGGTTGCAAAAAGGACAACACTAAAGAATATCATCGGTTGGACTTGCATGCAAATAATTTGATTCTTCCATGCATTCATTCTTGAAAACATTGTCTTCAAGCATCATCTTCCAGTGTAGCTTAAAGCAAATGCAAGGGTCAATAGTAGAACATGACCAGAACAGGACCAGAACAAAAACCTTTAATCATACTGTAATGCAGAGCAGATAAGCATGAAGCATCACCACTTTAAAAGAAGATAAAACAACGGCCAGATTTGTGGTCATTATTTCAAAAGGTAGCTGTGGCCCTAAGTTGAACATACTTTAGTATAAGTTGTCTGTGCTATAGTCCTGTCTGTCTGCGGTTCTTTCCCATGGGACGGGATAACTGTTGGAAGGGTAAGGGGGGGGAAGGGGTTGCGTGCTGCTGGGTGGAAGGGGAGGGACGGCGGTAGATGGGGGGGGGTAACAGAACAGGACTCAGGGACAGAAGGGGGAGGGCGGTGTCGGGGGGAGGTCGTACGAGCCATGCGATGGAATCGTGTGTGTTTACCCCCTGACATAGATGTCAGACATCTTCTCTCCTGTCATGAAAGCATCGTCCTCTAGAATTACGTCATCAGTGTTCCAAATAATTACACGAAGCTCAAAGCTAGGCGACAGCGTTGCATTGGCCCGAGAGGAGAGAGAGAGGACGACAGGTAGACAGGAAGACAGACCACACGCAAATAGAAAAACACACGCGAAAACAAAACACACGCACAAACGGGGGAACACAGAAAAAAAGAAAGAAAGACAGAAAGAAAGATGGGGTGGAACAAAAACAAAACAAGGAACACAACAAAACAACAACAAATAAAAAGATTAACGGCAAACAACCATACGTAGCACAACCCGCGAGGGGACGAGACGCTGCCTGTCTGCCGCCCCCAGCTGTACCTACCCCCTGACAAAAATGTCACTGGACTTTTCCCCAGTGAAGTAATCATCGTCCTCCAGTATTACTTCGTCTGTATTCCAAATAATCACCCTGAGATCATATCTGGTGAGGAGGGGGGAGGAAGGAACACACGTACATACATACACACACATACACACATACACTCCGTTGGGCTCGGGTTGAACATTACAAAACGGAGAGTTGTCCGTTGAAAGAAAACTCACCCGTATAGTTAACCCTGGGAACGAGGCTACTGAGCTGTGCTGGTAAGACTACAGGTAATTCTACTCGTGGGCAACAGGATGAATTGGAGTTGGATTAAACAATGTTACATTCTATAACAGTGACTTTGATAGCTGTAACTAACACAGTTGAATGTATATTTCATGTTCATTATCAGCCCTACAGCACTAGTCTGGGCCTACCTCTTTGGTTTCCGTGGTGATATGTCGATGGCTGGCCCGGGAGCTGGCATGTCCATGGAGAACATGTCCACCCACATCTCGATCCGACCCTTTGGAAGCACGGGAACAGTTTAAACAGCTTCAGCGGCTGCTGTGGCCTGTGACGTTTACAGTACAGTGTGGGGTGTGACAGTGCTGATGTAGACTTGTTGTACTTGTTCAATGCCGGGTTTGTCCGGGTTCAGCAGGGGTCGGGTTTCCACGTGTTCGGGGATGAGTGGGCAGCCCACCCTGGGGATCTCCTCCCAGTGCCTCAACACGGTCAGAGCGAGATGCTCCTCCGTCTGTTTCTTCAGACCTGGGGAAGTGTGTATGACGGTAGAGGTCAAGCAGAAGATGTGTTCTGGTGATAGGCATGTGATGTGCTAATGGATCATCTTGTCATGAACAGAGTACGCTTTGCTAACAGAAAGTAAAATGAGATAACAATGAGTTTAAATTGGTGATTGTTTTAACGAGATGTAAAGATGAGAAACGATAAAAAGGGAGACATTTGCAAATGAGTTGTGGTTTGGAGTTGTTACCGCTTTCGTCTTCGATCTCCGCGGCGCCAAAGAAGATGCGGTTGGCCACCTTCACCTTGCCCCCCGGCCCGTACTGAGGGGCCTCCAGCTTGCCCTCCTTGCACAGCTTAGCCAGAATCTGGCTGGGCTTCATAGGGTCACGCCACACATTGTATCCATTCCTACATATCCCAGAGACCCAAAGCCACAAGCGTGTTGATCCTGTGAGACCTAGATCCTTGTGTTCCTCACTCAAACAATAAGAGTAATGCAATTAATAGAACACTTATACTTTACAAATATACCTTCAGTGCTACTTTGAGACAACCTAAGACCTATAGAGATTATCTACTCTCCTTGACAATCTTGAGATCTCCCAAACAGATACTGCTTTGAGATATCCTTTGCTAAAATGCCATTAGACTAATTCTAGAAGGACCATGTGCTAGTAGAACAATTCCTTCCCTACGCATTAAATGGTGCTACCACAGGCAGCACCAAACATAGCTGGTCAATAGACTCAGCGCTAAACTACTGCACAAGAATCCTAGCATCCTGTAAATATTACTGAGCGAATGAGGGCAGGTAACAGACATAGCAGCGTAATATAGCAGTGTTCTCGCTAGCACAGTACGATTCATGAGACCTGAATGAAGACACATAGAAATGCTTACACAGAGTAGCTGGAGCTGATGCCACAGGTGGCTCTGTGCTTGCTGTAGAAGCGGTTCTCCAGGTCGATCTTGGTCTCCCCGATCAGGTCGTCGGTGCCCACCAGGTCCCAGTCGTACACCGACACCGTGAGCATGGACTCCATGGGGAAGGTGGCCTCAATGTCAAACGACCTGAAGATGGAGCGCGGGAGCAGGGTGGATGACACAAAGAGTTGGAGAGGAAAAGGAAAGCGGGGATGAAAGAAATATTGTTGTTCGGGAAAGGTACTTGACGTTGATCGACTCCAACCGAGTTAATGTCGTAAATTGTTTTATTTAATTTCCAGTTTTTGTTTGGTTGTGTGTTTTCTCTTTCCCATACGCTACTTATTCCCAATCACAACATGTATAGATGGTCTGTTGGACCAATGCTCTTTTCACTCACTTGCCAAAGACGGGGTTGAGCTGCTTGGAGATGTAGTTTTCCTTGTCGCGGAAGTCTGACTTGCCCAGTTTGATGACGATGTAGGGGTCTGCCTTGCCATTTATGTCGGCAGGGTGAAGATCTGTCGCCTTGGATGAGAATAGAGTAGAATAGAATAAAACGGTCTTGTTTTGAACCGTCTACTGGTCAAGCGTGCGCTTCATGGGTTACAGTTTGGTCGTGGACTCACCCTGACCACGTACACGCGCACCAGGACATTGATGGGGTCGTTGTGGGGAATGCTCTGGAACATGCCCATGTTGGGGTCGAAGCCCGCGTCCCTGGTGATCTCCTCGGACAGCGGAACCTTGTACATGCACAAGGAGCCCTGGGCCACGGGTACCAAAGAAAGAAAAGAACAAAAGGATCTGAATGGAAAGTCAGTGAAGACATGGACTCCTTCCAACAGCTTTTTCTCTCACGCCTGTGTATTTGCTTGGATGTTTGGATTGAGGTTGGATTTCTGTGCTGTGGGATGCGAGTTTGTTGATCCGAACCAAAATGTCAGGATGACGGTCGCACCTTGAATCTGCCGACAATCCTGTCATCGTCCAGGGCGCGCTCGTCATCGTCGCCCGCCTTGCCTCTGTACAGGTTGAAGGTGTGCAGCCAGTCCTCAAAGTTACCATACTCGTTCTCCAGCTCCTTGTTGTACACCTGGAGCAGCACGAGCACAGACAACCTGTTCACCACAACCTTTGTTCATTGTTAATATTGGAACACAGTGGATCTTAATGGCTAAAACCATATTAACTCTGTAAGCACTTGTAAGCTACATTTTCTCAGCTCTCTTTCTCCCCTTCTGCACTGCAATGTTTCACCGCCTGCTTGTTCCCTGTGCTATTGTGTTATCAGGAAACTATATCATTATTCCTTCCCTTCTGAAACATTCTGTAAAACACTGAGAGCTGCACATTATCTGTTCACGGGGGCAACACAAATAAGGCATGTTAATCTTAAACTCTGTGTAGATTAGAAAATAAATACAACATCAAATACATCATAACTGTATAAATTGTTGTGTTGAGAAGGGAGACAGCATCGAAACATATGCAGTGCCTCATAGTAACTCAACACCCAAAGGCGTAATGTAAATGTAGCACGTAATGCACCGACCAACAGCTCGTCCACTCTGGCCTTGGGACCTCGTTTCTCGGGGCCCTCCGTGACGTGGCCGCCCTTCTTCTTCTCCTTGGGGCCCCTCCTGTCCCGGCTCTTGTCCCTGCTTCTGGAGCCTTTGATAAGCAGGTCATCGGGGTGGATCAGATCTGAGTTAGGTAGAGGCGGAGGCCAGAGTGGAGATGGAGAGTGTTGTGGGGGGGGGAGGGCATGGCAGGGTAGTGGGCGTAGCGGGGGGGTTCGGAGGGCAGTAAACACAGCAGCGCTCCACATGTCATTGAACCTGAAAGCTGACAGTTGTCCAAGCAATTCTCGGCAGACATTTGGCACCAAATTGATTGTAAAACAGAATTTTGATCTCAACTGATTGCGTGTGCACTGTAGAAAAAAAAAAAACGCGGAGAACCAAAATGCGTAATTTCAATCAATGCCATCTTAATCATTCTTACATCTTCTTACATCTTACATCTTCATCATTACAACAGATGAAAGGGAGAGTGTGCGTAGGGACAGGATTAGGATTGGTCAGTATTAAATGCCAAAGTGTTGAGGATAACAGTATCAGCCAACTTTCATGTGTAACGCAGAGCTGCTAGGTGAAGCTGGTTGGGAGAGGAGGGGTGGGGGATAATGGCAATGGATGATGACACCAAAGCCAAAGCCCGGAAGTACATCTGTCGGGCGCTATACATGTGAATAGAAAGAGTGTGAGGAAAGGGTTTCAATGTACATTGCATCGCCCAACAATGTCACTCTACAGCAAACAAATAAAGAAATGTGTTCTAACAGGGTGTCAGCACGTTACAGGAGGTTAAAGTTACAACATAAATACTGGATAAAAATGTAATTTCAATTAAGATTTTAAAAAATATTAATTAATTAATTAATGAAGTCCATAAACTTCAGTCGCACTGTGCTTTCACAGGGACATGATTTAGTTTTTTATAATTGCACCTGATCCATATCTGATCCATATTTGGAAAGGACTCCTATGGTGGTTCTATGCCATACCTGCTCCCTCTGCAGCAATCTCCAGGTCCTCCCTCTCCTCTGCCTCTGCCTGTGCAGCCTCCTGGGCCTTCAGAATCTAGAGAACATGACCTCATTTTCAACATGCCTCACAGACATGTATTTGCAATCGAGTGCCAGATTTTGCTTTACTTTGAGTTACTTTGAATGGTTAAGTTATGAATATTTCACAGAATAGAATATAATTGTTTCTGCCCTGGGTGCCCTTGGTTGAAAAAATGTCAAATCTAGAAAAAAGAGGCCAAGTTTATTGTATGTTTAGATATGGATGTTCTGTGGTTGCTACGCAACAGTCAAAAGGCTCATCGCGCTGCTCTAGTTTTTTCCCAGCTTAGACAAAAAGGCAGCGCAGTGCAGCTCGCATTTTACAGCCTGCAAAAGTTTTCGTTATGTTATATCTAAAGCACCAATGTACTCAATGACTTCACTTCTTAATTACACTCTTACCTAAGATATGATGTTGATGATTTCACTTTATTAATCAGGACATGAATGAATTTCTTACAAAGAAACACACAAGTGAGCAATAGATGAGAATAGAGTGGAAGCACGCACCTCCATGTGTGTCTCGATTGAAGCAAAGTATTTGGACCACCAGTCCAGCATGCTCTCGTCAGTCTCCTCCTCCTCCTCTGCCTCGCCCTTCTTTTTCTTCTTCTTCTTCTTCTTCTTCTCGTTCTCCTCTTCATTCTGTTCAATGTGTTACAGTCAAGGTTCATCGGCTCTTCTCTTGTTGGTTTTATTCACAGCAAAGCAAAGCACCAGCCAACGCGCTGCACCGTTTCATTGGCCCATTTCTACAGGGACTTACCATGTCCACCTTGACCACTGCATCAGATGTCTACAGTAGTGGTGGAGGAGGGAGGGCGGAGTTACAGAAAGCACAGGGATTAATACTCACAACAGATGACACACATCTATGCAGCACATTGACCACATTGAACGTGGGCAGTTTTGAAAGGGTTAAATGCGAAACAGCGACCGTTTACAAACAATAACATCATAGACTCTAGGGAAAACTAGGGATGAGTGGTGGGGGGGGGGGCAATGTTGTATTATGTACACAGCAAACACACACACACACACACAAACACACACAAACACAGAAAGGCTTACGGCCTCCAGCTTGACCACGGTGTCCATCTTCCTGACCGAGGGCTCAGAGTCCATGTTGAGGATGATGTCACCTGCGGGGCGAGAGAGGGTGCGGGACGGGGGGCGGGAGCACAAGCTGGATGAGGACCCGGAGCGTGAGCCGCCGTTGGTCAGGACCATGTAGCCGTTCATTAGCTTAGCTGGGGTCAGGGGAAGCACAGCCAGACAGCCACACAGTCACACAGCCACACAGCCACACCACACCACAGCACCACAGCACCACAGTCACACAGCCACACAGCCACACCACACCACAGCACCACAGCCACACAGCCACACAGCCACACAGCCACACAGCCACACCACACCACAGCACCACAGCCACACAGCCACACAGCCACACCACACCACAGCACCACAGCCACACAGCCACACCACAGCACAGCACCCAGGACAGGACAGGACACACGATGGCCAGGCGGAAAGTGGGAGGAGAAACAGAAGGACGGAATAGAGACAGAGAAGACAGATGGATAAGACATAAGATATTGAGTATATATAGCAGTGTGCAAGATGTGCCATGGCATAGTGTTGTAAACACCAGAAAGCAGAGAGAAGTTAAAAAGTAGTAAGTTAAGGATACAGACTCACACTGCACTGCAAAATAGGTTGAAACACATTCGTACCATTTAAATGTGCATATGTTACGGCACTCGTTCGAAGAATAACTTTTTCTTTATGTTTTCTGAATAGATAAAATACGCTCAAACATCTCACGTCAGATGATAAATATGATCTGAAAATACTATGAAAGGAAAGTAATAATTTCCACACAGAAACTATAATTCAGTAGAAGGCCTTGTTCAAAGTATTCACTCATCACATCAGGCTGGTACCTGCACTGGCCCAGTTGTTGGAGGTCTTGTCGGGGGGGCTGTAGATGAACCTGCGGAGGCTGGTGACAGCGTGGGACCCCACCAGGGTGTAGCGGCCAAACGCCCTGCAGTCCACCACCCGGATGTTCAGAGGCGGGTGGAGCAGCTCGTTCTCCGGCAGGTCCTACAGTCAGAGACACAGCCACCTTGAATACAAAACCTGTACTGCTTTCTGAATCGCTCTTTATTGTTGTATTCATGTTATCGTAACCATATGCTTACATCTTCCTGTGATCGGTTAATGTATAAACGTATGGCAAGCAACAGCACCCTTAGTATAGCATCCTATTCATAGGAGTTGAACATTATCGTACGTTGACTTCATCGAGTATTCAACGTGACGTGGTTTATAGACGGTTAATGTCAGACTTGAAGATAACTGGGACACTACAGTGTGCTGCACGTACCACCTCAAACCACTTGACCAGGGTGCTGAAGTTGGGGTTCTTCTTGTAGTTCTGGATGAGGGCAGATTGAACCCCTCTGCCAGCACATTCTATGTCCACGCGGGGCCGGTCCACCAGGGCCAGGTTCACCCTCTTCAGGCCCCTCAGGCCCCAGAACAGCACCTGACCCAGGGGGAAAGAAGGTGGAAAATGTAAGTTGTCCAACATCCTTAACACCGAACACATATGCTTCAGTAGGCAGGATATTCTTGTTGTGGTGTTTTGTGGTGTTTTGACTCCCATCTTAAAATGTATTGGGTTCGATCCCCATTGTTCGTTGAGTAAGATGCCTACCTGTTCCTTAATGACCTGTATCTGAATTCCCCATAAGTCGTTCTGGACTTGACCAGTAAATGAAATGGTAAATGGTGGATGAATGCGCTAGCGTCTACCTCTATGCGGTAGCGGCTCAGCACTGGCCGGATGCCCAGGGGCACAGGGAGAATGGGTCCACGCTCAGGGTCCGTTGGCCCATCGATGGGGGGGAGGCCTGCCTTCCCTGCTTGGCCAATCTGTTCACCAAGATGAGATGGTAAGGGTCAAAACATAAACGGTTCCTGAATTCCTGAAAACAACGTGCTCGTGCTACATGTCTTTGTATTTCCATCCCAGGTTTGTTTATCTTTAGTGGCAATACTGAAAGGACATGTTTTGATGCAATCGAAGTCAATTTAAATGTAAGTTAAAGATGAAGAGGAAAATGTTAGAGACACTCAATTGTACTTAAAGAGCAGAAGATATTGGCAAAATACAGATGGTGTGACTGGTTGTAGTGTAAGGAGGTGGGCAGAGAGAGAGAGAGAAGGAGACAGAGAAACAGCTAAACAGCGAAAGAGAAAGAGCGAGAGACGCTGAAAAGAAAGCACCTTTATTTGAGGAACAGCAAAACTATGTACGTTGATCAGGGCTCGTCTCATCTCCTCCTCATCGAAAGGCATCTGTGGCGAGGAGGAGGAGGAAGACGACGACCACCAGGAGGAACAGGAGATGAAGGAAAAGGAAAAGAAGGAAAAGGAAGAGAGGAGAATGTGTGGAGAGGTGGAGGAGTAAGAGGGGTTAAGGGATTGAGGTTTAAGGGATGTTTTGCCCCGTGCAGCAAGTGTGTTTGAGGACAGGTTGTTAGGCGATGGATCATCATGACAAGGGGAGAAAGGGTCGACATATACATGAGACGCAGATAGGAGGTGAAAGAAAAGATGTGTTGAGAAACAAGATTGAAGCAAGACACATCACATGAGTTACAGGAAATGCTTGTGAGGTTTAGATCGTAGAGGGCTGGTTAAGAGGACGGATGGAAAGCCTATATTTGTGTGCTTTTTATCACGGTCAGGTCCCTTATTCATGTCATGTTCCTCATTGTCCTGTTTTCCTCAGTGTGCTCTCCAGTATTCCAGTTTGTTCTGGCGTTCCTGCATCATTAACCCTTACCTGTAGCAGCTCAAAGGCAGCCAGCAAGTCCCCCGCGGTGCTGTTGCCGCGGTAGAGCTGGTAGTACTCCAGCTGTGGGGGGAACCTGGGCGGGCCGTAGTGCTCGTCACACATCTTGGTGATGGGCTTGGCGAACGCCCGACCTATGAACTCAGCTTTTCCCTGAACGTGGCAGTGAGGTGACATAAGGGGAGAGAGAGAGAGAGAAAGGAAATAAAGAAAAAGAAAAAGAAAAACGGTATGGGAGGGACATGTCAGGGAACAAGTAGGAAGGGAGTTAGTGGCATGCAGTTCCAGTGAAGGACGCTTGGTGTCGCTGTGGCACCGAGTGTGCTTCTTCTAACACAGCTTACTGAGGAATAAATAAATAAAAAGCACGGTTAGGGTCAAACTCCACTATGCAAGTTTTAAAACGAAAATAAGTTTATGGTTAGCATTAACCACCTCCACTGAGGATTATAAAGTGTCTCACATAACCATTCTGGAGGTTGGATGGAACACACTTGCATGAAATTAAGGTTAATGCACCCTCAAGTGACTCCATATTTTTGGGGCAATTATGGGGGCACAGACTGTCTTTACAATTGATCAGCTTATCAAACAGTAGCTAGACTGTATGTCCATCCATTCTTACTACTTTTAACTCCACAGATTCTTCACAAAACCATCTCAACTAAGACAGAAAGAGAGAACATGCAAACACGTCAGTGGCATTGGATGGATGGAAGAGTTTAAAGGCAAACTATTCATGCTTCACCCTACATGTATTCTACTGAACTACTGCATCTAATGTGAAACTAGTGCATTCACACTCTGCTCAGCCAACACAGCAGGGACCAGGGTTAACATGGACAGAGGCAAGGGTTGGTGGATGGGTGAATCAAACAGGGGCAGACAAGTACAGAGAGAAGGATGGACAAGCAGAGACGCTTTGTTTAGAGCAAAGTCATAATGATAGCATTTCACCCATTGGTTTAGACGTCACATCGACTATTCATTATTGAGCATTACATTGCGTATCGGTCACTGACCCACATAAGGACTCTCAGAAGGTTCGTTCATTCATCATTCATCCATACCATTTAATAATAATCTATGCATCTATCTATGTATTTAAAGATGTACCTATCCATCCATCTATTTATAAATAGAAATATGTATATGTATAATATCTCCAACACATTCATCATCCCTGCATCCGTCCCTCAGCATCACCACAGCTCGTACCACAGTGTCCTGGTCGTAGATCTCCACCACGATGATGGGAGGGTCGTCCCTCAGCTCACTGGCCTCCCCGAACAGCTCCACGTCGTCAAACACCAGCATCTGGTCCCACGTGGGGCACAGCGTCTCACTCAGCACCTGCACACGGGGTGCAGTGCGTTAGATGCCTTGTTCATGAGGGGGGGGGGGGTGCTATCAAACTCAGCAGCCCTCGAGTTGAGTTGTCAGGCAATCTGTCCCCCCTCCCCCGCTGCTTGTTCTCCTACCTCGGTGACCTGGCTGTGGGAGGAGAAGAAGACCCTGGCGAAGGGGTCCGAGAGGCCGCTGCTGTCAGCTGCAAACAGGCTGCGGGCCTGGTACATGTGCGCTCTCAGCTGGAACACCTGCTTCACTGTGGCACACACACACACACACCATAACACACACACACGCACCATAACACACACACACACACATGCACATCAACACCTATTGAACCAAGGTCTATTGTTGGATTTATAGATACAAGTATTTAAAGGGATACGTTGTTCAACTCCAACAACTCGATGATGTCGTCAACAACGTGATCTGGGTAAGACAGCACCAGTGTACAGACATCGCCGAATATCTCTTTAACTTTAGAAAAGCTCAAACAAAAAGGGTGGGTAAACTCACAATCAATTTGGATGAAAATACGTTGGCAGAGGAGATGAGATCCAATTACATTTACAAATTAAATTAAAGGGCAAAACGTTAATACATTTTCCAGCAAAGTTGAGTGCAGCTCCACTAAATTGATTCTGTTTCTGTGTGGGTGTTAAGTTAATTTTAATAAAGTGGACAAAGCCAGATGGCCCATGGACTCCCTCCCTTCCTCACTGTTGTAGACTAGGCTGATGGGGGGCACGGACTGGAGACCGGGGCCGGTCCTGGAGGCTTTGGTCTCCTCAAAGCCGTTGGGCAGGCCGCTGAGGAAGTCTTTCCTCTGCTTGTTGAGGCCCAGCCACAGATAGAGCTCCAGCTTAGCCTGGACGGTCCAGCCTGCGGGCCCGAACCCCTTCTTCCCGGGAAGCTATTCCAGGATACAGAGGAAAAGATCGGATGAAGGACGGGACGGGTGATGGGATGATGGGTGTTTAAAAATAATCTGTCCATACATAAATACATTACATCACATATGTTCATGGTATTGTTAACACAATCATGTTACTGATGTCAAAGTGTAACTCGACATGGATCATATTTGCTTATTTGTATAAACAAATATTTATTTTGATGCTCTGTGGCACAAACGCTAGTGTGCTAACCATGTAGGCAATTGCTTCGTAGCGACCCAGGTTTGATTCCCACCTGTGGTCCTATGCTATATCCATCTCCTCTACATCCCACTTTCCTGTCTCTCTTCACTGTCCTGTCTATAAAGGAACATAAAATATATTTATAAAAATAGATATGTTTTATTCTAGTGTTGTAACAATGGTGGACCTGTCTCATTGTTTGTTTGTTTGAAAAAGATTGAAAAGTCATTTACCCATTTTTTGGCAGGCATTAAGAAATGTTACACATCCCATAACGTGCCACAGAATATTCTCTGCTGGCTTACATTTGTCCAGAGACTCGTTGATTTAACACCAGTGTGGATCTTTATCTGGTGACCCGAGCCTGTTATAACGGCCCCTTTGTGGCCCAGTCCCTTCCCACCCCACCATCCCCCATCGAGGCCTGGGTACGAGCAAAGAGGTGGAGGGGAGGAGAGGGCGAGGAACAATACCCTGAGAAAGGCCGCTTTGACTTTGCCACAGTCTTTCCCGGTCTCCTCGTCTACTATGGAGTAGAGGATGTCCTTGGAGGGGACGCGGGCGTAGGCCACGCGCTTGTTGTTGCTCATCATCCAGATGAAGACGTCTGGGATACTGTGCTGAGGCTGAGGGGTGGGGGTCAGAGAAAGTGTGGGGGAAACATCATGAGAAGATCAGTGTGTCAGTAACTTGGAGGATGGTCTGATACGCAATGATATGCGCAAATTCGTTTGAAAAACGGTTATAAAAAATACTTAATTTTAAAGTTCTGTGGAGAGATGTAGAACGTTTTTTATTTATGTATAAAAACTGAGGATGGTTGTATTTGTTAATAGTTATTTAGCAGAAGCTTTTATCCAAAGCGACAAATAAATACAGATACATGCATATTTATATCCTTTTTTAAAAGTCAGTGTTTGCCAATACTGCAAATTGGAGAAATGTGCTACATACACTTCAGAACAAGTGTGACCAACGTTAGCGCCAGCCGGAAAGCTAAACATAAACATGGAGTAGAACAGTTGTAGCTGGTAAACACGGTGTACACTGAAACCCGGTGTACCTCGTCAGCGAGGAAGCGAAGCCTCTGCAGGAAGTTCTGCACCAGCTTGAGCTTGTCTTTGATCGTGTTCTTCTTCACCTGCGTGCGCAGCTGCTTGGCCTGCTGGCCCATACTGTCCTGCAGGGGGCGACAGTGTGTCAGTGGCAATGTATAGTTATGCATAGGATTTTATGATTAATTTTGTTGTATTTTCCACATATTAAGAAAATGAACATCAAAAAATGATAACACTGTTTTTAAATTTGTCTTTGTAAATATTATTGATGATTATAACTCATTTGGATTTGCTTGTTAGTAATTATGGGCTATTTATTTTGTATTTGCATTATTATTTTGTATATATTGTATATAAGTATAGTTAATGTAAATGATAAATGTAGTAAATCCATGAATGACTATATCTCTCTCCCACATGCACAAACAATTTCTGCCTCAACCTGACACTCCCAATTTCCTTGCTTTCCCGCTATTAGATTAGCAGCCAGCGTACCATCTCTCTCATGCAGGATTTGAGCCTCTCTCGGTCCAGCCTAGTTCTGCCAGCTTGGTTCACATCCTTGTTAGCCAGGGCCAGGAAACGACTGGAAAAACAACGAGAAAGTCACATTTAATATCTCTTGACTCATCTGAGTCAGGAGATAGACAACACAGAGCTCACTACATCTCTAGGCAGAGAGAACAGATAAGAACTACAAATGAAGACCAATCTACTTTTCTTGAACTTTAATTGTCAGCATGAATGAAAATATTCCTCCCCATGCAGTGCAGCGCAACATCCGGCAGATAGTTATATCTGACCGTTGTTGGTAAAGGTGGATTTGTAGTGCATGATTTGAAACAGCAGAACGGTCCTGTTGTAATATTCAGCTGTGGTGTTATTTTAAATAAAGAATGTATATGATCTGATATTGAATGGTAAGAAGCCTAAAGACGATGGTAGAAGAACGTGCCTGCAGCCTGTGCCAAGTTCCTCCAGCACTCCTCTGAGTCTGCGCTCCGGGAAGGCCTGCTCCGTCTTGATGATCTCCTGAACGTCGTTCAGGCCCTCCTCCTGTTGGAGCACAACATCAGCTTTAGCTCACAGCCATTTACATTCAGATTCAGATGCTTCATTGATCCTGGAGGGAATTGTTGCCATTACAATTGCTCAGCTCAAGTTAATAGAAGAAACAGAATAGAATACATTTAAGTTAAAAATGACAAAAAGCATGCAGAGGCAATACAAATATAGAAAATGTGCATCTGTTTAAAAGATGCATGTAAAAATGTCCATCATCATCATCCTCATCATTGTCGTCCGCTTATCCGGGTTTCGGGTCGCGGGGGCAGCAGCTCTAGCAGGGGACCCCAGACTTCCCTTT
>JAOPJO010000097.1:16450578-16464898 GCA_027123675.1 Molva macrophthalma
TACTTCATATTTAACCCTGTGTCACTGCACGGCGACTGCCTACACACACACACACACACACACACACACACACACACACACACACACACACCCCACACGCACACACACACACACACACACACACACACACACACAGCCCCTCTTCACTCCTCTGTGTGGGAACAAGAGGCATACAGTGGCATGATGTCACGTGAGCTTCATTTGGTGGTCCCTTAAGTCTGGCTACATGCAGACGAACACAACTGCATTCTGTTAACATTGTTTAGGGGTCGATGTTAGCCAACCAAGACAGTCCTATTTGTTTAGATAACCTTGCTCCGTCTGGAATAATAAATAAATAAATAAATAAATAATATGAATAACAATAATAAAGATAATATGAATAATTTAATACATTGTTGCCAACTGTCATAATACATACAAATATGTAGTACTACTAAAAACATTGTTGCAACCTCTAATCCATGAGGGAATGTAAATTATAGTGCCAATCAAAGTGAGTAAAATGGTTTGGATATGTTTCATGATTGTAAAATTGCCTGTTTTCGCTTTTCTTTTTAATTGACTACATATTTATACACATGATGTCAACATGACATATTTACTGTATTTTGTGTTGGCATCATGTGTACTGGATACTTGGACTGCACACCACTATTACCACCATAAGGGGGAACTAAAGTACAGCATTTGAGTGAACTCAATCAAATCCTACTTACAAAAATGGGTAGCGCTATGATCAACGGAAGAATAAATGCATATTGTGCAACGTAGGTCGATGCAAACACTAAACCTTAATTCACACACAAAAAAAATGTATAACAAGGCTGTTCACCCTCACAGCCAGTTGGATGACCTTGTTCTGATTGGACGTTTGGACGTAAGCATAGCACGAGTCTACCTATCTATAATATTGTCTGCTTTGATTGTATGCAGCCATAGACGAAAACACAGGGAATTAGCAAGAGGCTTACAGCTATGATATAAATAAGCCCACAGCTTAAAGGAGGCCAAGTGCTGTCCTAATTGTAGCTAGCGTTTTAAGATATGAAGCGTAAGATTGGATTCTGAAGCAAAGTTTGGAGAAAAGTATTTTCGTCATATATATCTTCACAACCAGAATACTGCAATAATCAGTAATATGTGGACAGGAAGAGCCAAGAACGGGGAGAACATCACTCCACAGCTTCTTGGACATGCAGAATTGAAGGTGGGAGCCAGTTACCAAAGCACCCAGGGGATACCCCCAGCCCACCGTTACCTTCGGCATGAATCCCAACTAGTCTCCATGGCCGCCTTCTGCTGCCCGTTGCCTTTAGATTCATTGTAATGTGATGCAGGCAACATTTATTTTTGAGCTGATCGCTGTATGGCTTCTTGCATAATTTTTTAACTCAGCACTCTGTAGCCATTTGCTTACATTCTCGCTTGCATGTTCATGTTTTACTGCCAAAAGACCCTTTTCACATGAGGTGTGTGAAAAGGGAAGGACAAACACAGGCTTCACACATAAGCCTATGGTTCTGCTCCTTTGATGTACCAGGGCACTGGTGGTAGATTAATCTTCACTAGTTTAGTGTATTACCCGGGCACTGGTACATAAAAACAGCAGACCCATTATTAGTGTTATGAGCAACATCTGTGTTTGTCCTTCGATGATACCTAAAGGCTCTATCCTTACTATCATGTGCCAATCAGAAATTATAAATCTGACTTTCTCTTGGCAATCTGGTTTAAATCACATGTAACATTTCCTTTTAAATGCAGAGGCAGCCATCACATTAAAATAAAAAGAAAAAACATTGAGGAAAGGCATACTTGATCACTTGATTCAAGCGGATAGGCCTAATAGTCAAAACGTTTAAACCAATCAAACATGGAATGTGTGTGCGCGTGTGTGTGTTGTTATAATTATTGTATAGCTCATTGAAGTAGCTGCGTGAAATGCAGTAATCTCGCAGCAGATTATCAGAGATCTACTTATAAGCATACCTTCATTCCTTTTTCTGCATAGGGCTGTCAGAGAGGCTGGCCTTAAAGCTCTGACTAGTACCACCTGGGCTGTCAATCAAAATTCTCACTTCTTCATTTTAATTGAACTTTATGATGCAAATTCCCTCTTATTTGTTTTAAATCAAGGTCCACCTTAGACCAGGTGTTGGAAACGAGCGGCACGCGACGGGGGCCACATCTGGCCCACCAGCAATATTATTTGGCCCCCAGATAATTTCTGAAATGTAAAAAACACACACACACATATATATATTTATTTATTTACTGATTTAAAGTAAGTGAAAAATAATGTGTAAATAACATATAGAACACACGTAGAAAACAGATACAGAGATGAAGATAATCTTTTGAATAGTCTTTGAATGGCAAAATGTTGCAAAATATTAGTATCTATGTGGGAGTACAGATACAGATGCAGTCCTCGTGCTGGCTTGACCAGGTCACCTGACTCAAACTGGGGGATGTTGAACACTGCCTTTTTCATTATTTTATATTATTAGACACATTTTGTATCACTCTTGACAGACGTTTATTGCTTTGATACAGGTGTGTATTTTATATGGCTGTTGATTTTTTCTTAAGATACAGATATTCACTTTTTGTCTATGTTATAAATTCCTATTCTTTTCATTATACACCTTTGTGCCGATGTGTGCTGCTGACTGTTAAACCTCAATTTCCCCTCTGGGATAATCAATAATATCTATCAATTTAACTATCTATATAGATATATAGATATATATGTTTGCATTCAAACAGGCTTTGTGCTGCTCATTGCTGTCTACCTTTCTGAGATAACCAGTCTCATTTAATTCGCCCTTCATCACAATTCATTTACAATCACAAAAGTTTTTCATGAAGAAAATTAAATAAGAAATAAACCTTTCTAGGGATGGGGTGGACTATGTTCTGCTTCGCCAGACCAAAGTAGCTTATCTTTGAGTTTATATTACACTAGGCAACAGGCAAAAGCAATCCCTGCAGTCTATGGATTATGATCAGAAAGGTATCTTGTGCTGAGGCATTCATGCCTGCGTTGGCCTCTGATTGGCCGGCATAACCCTTCTGTATGATCCATTTCATAGTTTCACGTATTGTGTAACATATGAGATGTATTATTTTACAACATATGGTTAGTTGAATCCATATTATTCCATTAGGTAGGAAAGGGATGTGTTGTCTTTTGAATGTTTTCAATGAATTATACATTATACAAATGTCTAATGGCATTTGAATCAAATTGAAGGAGATTTCAAAAGGTCAGATGCCGTCCAGAGATATCTGTGCGTCCACTTTAATGTTATAATTAAATGATCATAATAGTATTCACAGCAGTAAACCACCAGCAGTTATTCAGTAAATTACATTGTTATTGTTATATCTAACAATTAGATTATCATGGCCTGCATGTCAATCAAGTAATGATAAATTAATTATAGTATTTTATGTTAAATATTTATTTAATTCATATTTGACTTTCATAAAACTATAGCATAAAGTTCTTAAATATCTTGAATTGATAGCTGGTCAGAATCATCAACATGATAAGTAATTTGGATTTCATGTTAAAATATTTCAGTAAGTGAAATTCAAAGCATGATATCAAGTCAGTGTTAATGCAAACTATGATAATTTGTAATTTCTGTTCTGGCCTGTGTTTGCCACAGCAGCACACTCAGTGTGACTCTCAACCGAGACACACTGAGAGCGAAAACAGAATCACAGAAAGGTTCGGGTTTAAACAATAACAATGGGTTTATTAAAAAAGGGAAGGGTAAAGGCGAGTGGAAATCGAACTCAAAGTCTTCCCGGACCGGGCAATCATTCCTCCGAAGGGCTTTAGGCTGAAGGGTCTGCTTAGACGACAGGAGAAAATATGTAAGACCCAGCAGGTAAGACAAACAGCAGATCACTCTAAATCACACTAAATAGTTCTCACTATTCATTTTCAAAGTTCCTTCCTTCATTATACTTAGGATCCATTTCCACTGGCCATAACAAAACAATGAATGAGAAATGTAAAAAAAAAGCATAAGAATTATAAATTATAAATATGCCAGTGCAGACATACTTTAATAAAAGGTTGTGGCACACACAAAAGCTTTGGGCCCTGAAGTATATCTGATGTGTGGAAGTTTGTTCCAGATAAGTGGTACATGAAAACTAAAAGCCGCTGCACCATGCTTGACTTGAACCTTGAGACAGTAAGCAGACGAGTCCTGAATGACCTGACAGCCCTGGTGGGTTCATAACACAGAGGCTGCTTTATATACTTGGGTAACAGGCAGCCAGTGCAGTGATCTTAGCACTGGAGTAATGTGGTCTGCTTGAATTGCTAATGGAAAAATTAAAGCATGGATGGGTTGGTCTCTTGCTTAGACATGACATGATATCTGGTTGTACCTCACGATATTCTACATATTCGCGAATAAAGCATTGTCCAGTCTAACGATAACACATGACCCATAGAATTCCAGTTAAAAAAATTGCAAGTACAAACTCTGAGTCAATAAATATAATGATAGTTCTTTAAAGTTGTAATAAACAACAACAATTGCATGCAAATAGTTAACAGTTAAAGGGATATTTTAATGTGAGCGCAAGATACTCAAATTATGCCATTTTTACAAATGATTTCTGCCTGCATGAGTAAACATTCATTCAATAGGGATGCTACTTCCCTTCCCTTCTAATCTCATTCTAAACATTAAAATGAGGAGTTTCAGTTACAAACATAACATCATAAAATCAATGGTTCTCTATGATTAAATCTTTATGAAATAACGATTAATGTGATTTGCCTGCAAAGGACTTTACATTTAATAATTCCGTATTAAAGTGTAAGTGTGCTAATCATGTTTTCCAAGTAAGGTTTGACTAGACTGGGAACAGGATCAGACTAGTTTCCAGGGTTGTGTGTAATTCTGAGAAGGAAAAAATCCCTATAGTGTCTGGCAGTGGGTTCAGTTCACATTAGGATGTGACATTCCTTTTTAAGCTGGGCACACACACACACACACACACACACGCACACACTACCACACACACACACACACACACACACACACACACACTCCATTTCTCAGTAATTACGTGTATTCCATTAATCACATGTATCTCGAAATACCCCTGTCTTATAAATGTTTTAACATAACCTCACTCTTTTTCTCAAAAGTCATAAGAAATTATGAGGAACTTTTTAGCCAGCACTCTGGAATCAAGCATTATTCAAACTCATTATCATTCCTCAACACGTCTTGCACCTAGTACGTTGAAGACTACTAGGGCCATTGCTCTTCAGTACAATATGAACGGCATGTTCGTCTGGAACTGATTGAAATCATTACTGCTGAAAAGAAATCTGTGGGTTCATGGTTGATTTTTTGAAAATCAAAGGGGCGTTTTTTTGGAGAAGTTTCTGAAAGGTTTTGGCAGACAAAAAAACATAGAACAGAATGATGTACTCCTTATTGTCTGCTTAATATTTGCTTTGCTTACATCTGCTTTTACTCTGCATTCAAAATGCATTCATTGATTTGAACTGGCTGTGACACACAATACATACACAATACAATATGTCTGCCCAATCAATATTAGCAATCTATATACTACTTTGGTAGCAATACTTTTGCTATTATTCCCTTTTTCTCCTTCAAATAGCATGTGAGTTGTTGCGGTGCATGTGTATTGTAAGACATTTGGAGTTGTGTTACCATGTAGTTCACTGTGTTTAGCAATACTGGCCCCTTTCTTTACACACACACACACACACACACACAGATGTGCGCACACACACACACACACACACACAGATGTGCACATACACACACACACACACACACACACACACACACACACACACACTTCCAGCTTCCAATTACCGATTGAAAGTTGTTCCATTGTTATTCTGGCCATTCTTACCATGCTTCTGTTCAGGGGCATGTCCTCTTATAACAAGAGAGTCCCGCTCCCCATGGATCAGAGCTATATATGAATCATGAGCCTTTTGTTCCACAAGTACTGTATTCACCCACACTGAGACACATTAGTCACTGCAGCCAGATACACTGGATTGCTTAACAAGCTGCCCTAGTTCTTTGTGTGGGTTCTGTCTTTAAACATATATATATAGGTTTGGAAACATTGCAAGGTGCTTTTGCTGGAATGATGATGATGGTGTTGAGCACATGAACACACAAGTTAAAACGGCAAGAATTATTCTCTTCACACTGCAGGTTTCTGATGGTAATCCGTTGAATTTTCCTGTGTTTTAGCTCCATTAAACATTGGCAAAAAATACAACAGAGGTTTCCCCCTCTTTGATTCACATTTGTGACATGATCACGTCCTTCATCAACCTTCCTGTTCTGTTCTTCCGTCTCGCAAACTAGAGGCCGAGATGAACATCTGTGGTCCTCTGAGCATGTGTCCTGATTTTAGGAGTCCTCACCAAATGACAGCAGATGCTTCCTCCTTCCAACCGTTCTGCCCCGAGCCTTTTATTGAATTTTTTTTCTTTTTCTACTCTGTGTTAAAAAAGGAATAGCAGTTGAATGTTATATTTTAATGATATTCATGCCCCCCGGAGCACCAAGGTGCACACACTCCTCGTCTCAGGCCCGGCGCTAAGCGAAGACGTCAGCTGGGCCATCAGCTGTTGCTCCATGCTGTCACTTCTCCTCCCCCTTCGTTTACAGTGGTGAGGAGGAGCCACTGGTTCACACAGTCAGCCCTTGTTCACAGGTTGTGTTTCTCAATACAAAACATTTGGTCGGATTCAGATTCAGAGATTCAGAGTTTATTTTATTACATCTTGGCATACAAGTACACAAGAGTAAAATGATTAGGCTTGGTTCCTCAACAGGCACATAGCAGCAACAATACGAGATCACAATAACAAAGTAAGTAATAATAAGTAAAAATAAGTAAAAACAAGTAGCAGCATCAATACAAGATCACAATAAATAAAAATAAAAAAACTAGGTAATAATAAGTAGAGAAACTGTGATAATAAGTAATAATAAGTAATGAAGTGTAGTAAAGTGTAAAGTGAGTCAGTGCGGTCAGTCAATGGGTTATACGTGCAAAAGGCACAATGCCAAGTCTAGAAAATGTGTTTCACAGCATGCATCTTTAAGGAAAACAACAGACACCTTGTTTTAATCAGCCAACCCATCAAGACCTTCAAGACAATGAATCCTGAAGACAACCATGAATACATCGACCTGTAACAATCCACCATTTATTAGTGAATCCCTTTGGGCTCCTATATTTAATGACCTTCTTTTTAGACCTCAGACAGATTTTGTTGTACGGATTCTGTATAGATGCCTCTCAGATGCCCATTTGGTATAACACTGCTCATATAGAATAGAAAATCTGGTCATCACACATTGCCGTTTTTCCACATAACACCATAGCCGTCATTCTTCTCTTTTTAGCATCTATCTCTTCTTTTAACATTCTTAATGTATCCACACACTTGATTCCATGGAAGCTAAGGTGCAGGTAGTTAATAATTCTCAAGACTCTTGAGAACTTTTCTTTTTACTTTTATTTGAGCTAGACGATCATTAGGATCATTAAGAGAGTGGGCCACCTCCAAGATATATCACAGCATATTTTATTAACGATCTGTGAGAAGATTTGCCGGGTCACGACTCTATTTCTATTTTCATTTGAAGGGTTAGTTAGGATGAGGGTATGGTGGAAGGAGATGGTATGCCTGGTTTGCACTGGCCTATCAAGTACCCCTTGGAGGAGAGGTTGGAGTGGGTGACCTGGTAGGTGTGGATGATGTAGTAAGTATGTATGATGTGTGTGTGTGTGTGTGTGTGTGCGTGTGTGTGTGTGTGTGTGTGTGTGTGTGTAGGTACTACACAGTGAAGTACAGGGAGAAGGGGGAGTCGGCGCGCTGGGAATACAAGGAGAGCACCCAGAGGAGGCTGCTGATCGACGGCCTCTCAGCCGACGGCATGTACGAGTTCTCAGTCCGGATCACCCAGGGGGAGAACCACGGCAAGTGGAGCGTCTCCGTGTTCCAGCGGACCCCCGAGTCAGGTGGGTTCACGAGGTCCTGATCAGGGTCAGTGCAGGTGATAACAAACGTATTGTTGTGTAGCAAAGATGTATTACCAATTTAGTTTAGTATTGTCAAGGTTAGCTTGTATGCAGAGTAGGAAAAGTTCTATGTTTAAAAAGTAAAAGCCCTCTCTTTGTTATGCTCTGAGTCAAACATTTGGAATTGTTGATAATATTAGCAGACTCATGCATGGGTGGAGAAAACAAAACAGTGCAGGGACTTTTTGCCTTTCTGAACTTGGAACTTTGCCTGTTGCCATCTAATTGTAGCTAAATGCTAACAATACAAATATCTGGGTAATATCTTGGCTCTTGAAGTGAGTAATTTAAACTAAGTGAATTTGTAAAGTAGAAATTGGAGTTGGAGTGACCCTGATTTAACCCATACTTGACTTTTCCACAATAATCCCTACATAAGATAACAATGAGATGACATAATTATGACTCAACGGTTTCGGATAGCACTCCTCGCTAATTCCCCTGCTAACCCTCTAAGCTAACCGCTGTAGCTCCGCAGTTTGATATTTCACATTACATCATGTGGTTTTCTTCATTTTACCGCCTGCCTCGCTTCCAGCCATTCAGTTCAATGCCTATTGCTCCCACGCAAGACATCTGATACTGGCTCCGGCGGCTGTTATGATTCTAGCCGTTATACAATGTCACAGAAGCTCCTGAATCGGGTTCATTGGGAAGTCAGCATTTGCAGCCTGGCTCCGCGCTCACTTTCCCATCTGCAGTTTCATTGACGATCTCAAAGGAGAAGTTACTGGAAATGTATGCAATTTTTCCGAAGTCAAAGTCTGTTAAAAGAAGAACTCGCTGGATCGGCTGCTTCCATTCTTTAGAGGCTCATGGAAGAACTGCGTTGTTTTCTTTGGGCAGCGCCGTCCGGGCCGCCTGAAAACTTTGAGGTGAAGCCTCTGAGAGGGAAGGGGACGGCTGTCACGGCAACCTGGGACCCCCCTGAGGAGCCCAACGGGAGGATAAGAGGTCAGACAGGGAGGGTTGGGCTCACAGTAAAAAACAGCACTTACTGCGTCGGACCATTTCAAAAGCATAAGCAATGCAAACATATCATCAAAAATCTTCTTCTGAAAACCTAAAAAATGTATTCAAAAGGAATACTATGTCAAGTGTTTATAATTCTGTGTTTGTAATACTCCCCCCTTCAGCTGGATAACACCCTTTTCCCTGTAGAGTACATCCTGTCTTACGCTCCTGCCATGAAGCCTTTTGGGATGAAGAGCGTGACCTACAGCAGCAGCACCACCTCGGCCACCATCGATGGCCTGGCCCCCGGGGACCGCTACATCTTCAAAATCAAGGCCACCAACAGAAGGGGTCAGGGACCGTTGAGCAAGGCCTTCAGCGTTGCCATGCCAGGAAGTAAGTAAGTTTAATTGTGTATGTGAGTGTGTGCGTATGTACACACACATGTGTATCATGTACACATTCTGCGGTTCAGGTGCTTTCATTAAGATGACATTTTCAATCTCTTCCCAGCTCTGTCATCCTCGAAAAGCCAGGACAGCCGCAGAGCGAGCCAGGCCTCCCGTGCTGAGAGCGACTTCCAATCTGCAGAAGTCACGGAAGCCCCTCAAACATCCCAGGCCCAGTCCACGAACCGGCGGGTCCGCCCCCTCTCCCAGTCCCGCTCCTACCACAGCATCTTCTCCTCCGTCAGGGGCTCCGCCCGTAACGGAGCCTCCAGCAGAGGGAGAGCCAGAGAGAAGACGGAGGAGGAGGCGGCAGAGAAGACGTCCCCCACCACACCACCCCCAGAAGAAGAGCCAGTGACGGTGGAGGCTGTGGAAGAGGAAGAGCCCGACAACGACGTTGTTTACCCGGAACCCCAGGTTACTAGCACATTGGTGGTCACGCCCACTCCCATGACCACTACCCTTAGAGCTGTGACTTTGGCTCCGACTACAGCTACCACGACCCACCCAAGACCCCGACCAAGAAGACCCATTAAGATCAGGGTTCATCAGAAACCGGGATCTCCCTCTTTGTCTTCCTCGTCTTCTACTTCCTTGTCTTCTTCGTCATCAAGGGCTTCTTCCTCCCTACCAGATCCAAAACATTCCCAGGAGTCATCAGTCATCAAAAAGGACAGTTATACAGATTCTCTAAAGCCTGAGAGCAAAGTCACATATGGTCAGCCAAGTATAACTCAGAGTAAACCCTCCACCCCTGTTTCAACGCAAACAACTTCACAGCCAAAAACAGTAGCACCACCTTTGGGTAAAGATCCTGCTGCGGCAGCGCGTACCAGTGGGTCTGTGCTGAACTCGCGATATGGTTTTGGCCAACGGAATTCAGGAATTGCGTCGAGGGGGAATTTCACCCGATATCCAAATGGATATAAATACAGGCCTGCTTCCACAGCCAATGCTCAGTCAAAATTGCCAGGCAGGACTCAAAATCAAGCATCGTCAAACACAGATAGTTCAAAGTCGCAATCACCTTTGCCAACTGGATCTCAAAACCGCGAGACATCTGGCACTTTTAACTCAGCAATCTCCCGGTCCAACCCCAGGGCTGGCTCCCAGAGCGAGTCGACATCAAACACAGACGGCTCGGACGCGTCACGGCCCAGATCACGCAGCCCCTCCACCTCCAGCGCACACAATCCAACGCTCCCATTCACTCCTCGCGGCGGGTCTCGGACGCCCGGCAGCTCGGAGACCCACGACTCGGACGGCACTCGCTCAGCTTCCCGCAGAGTGGCCGGTAACCAGGCAACTTCACACAACACACGTCCCTCACATGCTCCCCAGAGGCAGGACACGACGTACGGGGAGGAATCCGATAACACTGAGCACCAAAACACAGGAAGTAAGACCAGACAAGCTGAAGGGCAGACCTCCAGCGTTCGGTTTACAGCATTGAATGCAAATGTGCAATCCCCCGAGGACGACGGGAAGGAGAGCGAGGAAAGGCAGGATGAAAAGGAGGAGAAAAGCGTTCTTTCTCCTGCCAGAGTGCAGCCTTCACATGCCGAAAGATCGCCGTCTCTGGCAAGTCGCTTCCCGGGACGGTTTGGCACTGGGGCCAGAGTGTTGTCAAACAGGCAGGAGGGCAGAGCCCCTTGGGGCAGGACCTCCTCCTCGGTAGGGGCGGGCCGGCCCGTTCTGCAGGGCTCTGCCAGAAGGGCCTCAGGGGCCAGTGGAGCTGCAGGTGTTTCCAGGATACAGGAGACGAGTGAAAATGTGGAAACCAACCCACTGAAGAAAGGGGTGAGAGAAAGTTTGCACAAACCCTCGACGACAGTTAGAAAGAATGATTTTAGCGAATCTAGACAACCATCTACCTCTTCTGCTGCACCCTCCTCTTCAAACTCCGATTCCCATCATTCCTCAGGTGGGCACAGAACATCCAGTGAGGCGATCCATGGAGGAGCCTCTAATAACAATAATAATAATAATAATAATGACAACGATCATGAGAAGGACTATCTCCACGAGGGGAGTAAGGTAATCGTTGACAGAAATGAAAAAGTACCGGACCCCACAGCAGCCCGCAAAACCACCACTTCACCTCCTGTGCATCATCACAAAACCTCAGTAAACAGAGGCAGTGAGGATAAACAAGAACCCTCAAGTAAAAGCAGGACTAGCTCTTCCTATCCGCGGCCCGCCGTGTCTGCTAACGGCAGGGTGCGCTCTCCCGTGCTAGCAAACAGGCAGTCTGGCGGCTACAGGCTGCCCTTCAGAGTCCAACCAGCGCAAAACACTCGAGCAAGATCGCCAACTACGCCGAATTCGTCCTCTTTGTCAGAATCAAGCTCTCACTCGTCGTCATCAAAGATGCCCAGGCCGGTGTTGACGTCTGACCGCGGGGAGGGCCGTGGCTCTAGCGTCACAAGGACAGGGGGATTATCTGGAGGGAATTTGCCATCATCAGCAGCAGCATCATATACACCATCATCGTCATCTTCGTCAGCATCATCCAGAGACAATTTAAGGACAAGAGCACGTTACCCTAACTTCAGAGGGAAAGCAACTAATGGTGAAGCACTAAAACCTAACTATGGAAATGGTAACACCGTTTGTGAGCGTGTGATATAGAAATTATGGCAACACTATGCAATAAGCATACAATAATTAATCATTCATTAATATTAGTTAATGCAGTAATAAACATTAACTAACAATAACTAATAGTTCATTAACAGTTAACTAAAGGTCTAGTGATAATTTACTAATGGTGTTCATGTTTACTAATGGTTTTCATGTTAACTAAGGTAATGGGATGCATGTTAAGAAAGGTATTAATTTATACATTATTTAATAGGGTAAGGGTTAACCCTAGCCCTATTAAATACTGTTACTAACTGTTGCCTGTTAGTTTATTGTTAGTTAATGCTAACTACTGTATTAACTAATGTTAATTAATGTTTAATTATTGTACCCTTATAGTAAAGGAAATTATATCTAAACTATATTGCTTCGATTCAATCATGTTGTTAGAGTATTAAGTATTGTTTGCTCTAACAACGTACTATTGTTTAGACAAAAATGGCCGTCCAAATCTCACCACGTCCCAGGATAAGGAATCCTCCACATCGGAGCTAGACAGCAAGGCTCGCCGCAGGTTAATTACTGGCCCTGATGGAAAGAAATGGGTAAGTAAATCTCATTCAAAATATTATTCACGAGGCTTCACGAGCCAATGAAACTGGCGCAGAGTAGTACCGGCATTCCTAACCAAAGGAAAAGTACAAATGCTCATCTAAAGCAAATACACTCTGGTAAAAAGTTTACCATTTAAAGCAAATGGAACTTCAAGCATTAAAGCAAAGGTATAAAATGCATTTTTAATGCACAGTTGAAAACTCTGATTCATAGATGAAAAAAAGAGTGCGCCTCAAATCATGGTGTGTTCTTTGCTTTGACAATGAACAGTGGCAGAAGCAAAAACCAGCGCTTTTAGAGGACATACATCGATGGGGTGCTATTGCCCTTTAGGATTACATTGCAGTGCCGCTCGCAGATTAAAGCTGCAGCATTCTCGCTCAATTCTGCCGCAGTTTCAAAAATTGTTGTCTGCATTAGTCCCTCGCATCCAAATGATCGGAAAATAGGGTCCAGGTTGAAAACTCCAGAAGTTCTCCATTAATACTTTATTAGATCGAATAACAAACAAACCGTTCCTACGAGAGCGAGAGCAGCATTCACACAAGGAGATGCATTCTACAACATTTTAGAGACGTGTGTAATGTTGTAATGAAATTGTCCATTGTTTTTTGACCTTTGTTAACCTGTGCGTTTTTTCTCAGGTAGTGGACCTGGTCCAAGGTCTTCTGATGAACGAGGAGGGGCAGGCTCTGCAGGACTCCCAGGGCAGACCCAGGAGAGTGGTCCTCGGAGAGGATGGACAGACCATCTTTGGTGAACAAACCTCACAGTGCTTTTCATTAGATTAGGATACACACTTACAACCACATAACCATTTTACCATCTTCCTGTTCCTCCCTCCCATCCGACCCGTCGGCCTCTAGATCTGCAGGGCAGTCCCCTGGTGAACCAGGAAGGCCTGGCTCTGTTCGGCCAAGGCCGGGACGGCCAGCCCGTGGTCAACCCCAAGGACAAGGTCCTGACAGTGGGCGGAAAGCCCATGCTCGGCTTGGACCGACCCCACCATCGGACCACCACCAGAGCTCCCACCACCACCACCACCACCATCACCACCACCACCACCACCACTGGGGCTCCCACCACCACAGAGTGGTTTTCAGAGGAGAGCACCACCATGCTGCCGTACCCCACCTGCCCGCCTGGCACCTTTTCAAAGACCGACGAGTACGGTTACCCAGTGGTGGATCCAGAGGGAGTACTGGACTGCTATCCAGAGGGTAAGCCATACGTCTACCAGCATGCAGGATGCTGGGACAGAGAAAGCATTTTCGATTGGTCCAACCAAATGTGCATTCAATATATTATACCTGCAATGACCTTTCTCTTTGTTCCCTTCTGATGTTAGCTAGTGGCGAACAGAAATGGTATTTTAGGAGACAGAAAAGTCTATTGTTGTGTTGTTTGTCAAATCCAGCTCATCTCAGCAGATGTAAGTGTTGTCTGTTTGATCACTTTGTGTGATCTGTTCTGTGTTTGGGAGTTTGTGCATGGGTGTGTGTTTGTGTTTGTATGTGGTTGTGTGTGTGTGTGTGTGTGTGTGTGTGTGTGTGTGTGTGTGTGTGTGTGTGTGTGTGTGTGTGTGT
>JAOPJO010000097.1:16502079-16515510 GCA_027123675.1 Molva macrophthalma
AGAACATTAAGCCTCTAATAAAGGATGGTTACACACTTAAGCGCTTTCCAAGTGTTCAAAGAGAAAGAAAAAGAGTGGAAGGAGGGAACACAAAATATTTCATAATATATTAAGTTCTGATTCTACCGTTTTTAATGTAACGTTACATTTCCCCATGATATCTAGATTCTGTTCCAACTGCGTATGTTTCGCATCTGCTGTTTTAATGCTGGGACTGGGACTCCCAAGTTTTCTATATTGTTGAAACAATGAATGTGTCATCTTATCTAATCAAACCGTGACAGTTTACGAGGTACTAGGTATTGCTATTTGACTAGGTGGACACGTTTAAAAGTTGTCAAATGCATTTGAATAATCACAAGCTAACCTATGTGTGATGCTAGGTTACAATAGCATTCAGGCTAACTAGCCAAGTCACATGTTTCTGAATTTCATGAACCGCTACAATTATATTTGTCTTGAATTCACAATGCTCCTTAAAAACATTTGCGTTACATCCTACGGTGACATTAGATTTACCTGTGCATTTGGCCAACTCTGCTGAGCATGATCACAGTATTGAGACTCCACAACACTGGAGGTACAAGTTCATTCACGCAGTTGCTGCCCTTGAAAATGCTACCTCACTTTAGCGGACTGAACCATTTTCATGAGGCAGGGGTGGACAGTCTATCTATGACTAAAATGTATGTGTAAAAAATATATTTACACTTTACCTCTAATTTCATTCTCACAAAGCATATTTTAAATGCAGGGTCTATGAAAGTCATATTAGATACAGTGATGTGATTATAAATAAGAAACTTGCGTTTGTTATATTTTGTCCAACTGTTCATAATATAGATATAGATGGAAATTGTGTAAATCGGTTGCTGGTTAAACATTTAAGCAGTGTTTCTTATTGATAATGTGGAACATGCCAACATGCCATTAAAATAACTATTATTATGTAACATTGCTAATCCTATGAAAATGCAAAAACTCATACACAAAGTAAATAATCATGTGAGCCTCGCTCCGCCCCTTCACGGGAGGCAGTGCTCTGCAGCACAGCAAGTGCAGGCGAAGGACAGCTACGGCGCATTGGGCTTTCTGCGGCTGCCATATATTTTTCTGCTAATTATGATGGCGACTGTATCGACACACGGATATTACAACTAGCTACACTACAATCAACACGGTGGCTGTACTTCGCGTTCGATCGTTAATTATTGGACCTGACTTTACAGATCTGTAGGAAACTGATCGGGTAAGTGAAGCGATAATCAGCTAGCAGCAGTCCGCTAGTTTCAGGAAAAGGAGCGCCAGGGAGGGAGCCTTTTCCTTCACCGCCATTTTGTGATAACAAGAAGCCGAAACAGAGCCAATATTTACACGCTGTTCGGCTTGAACACCGACGAACTTGTTAAACTATACCATACGCAACTTGTGTTGAACATGAGTTTAAAATATAGTTAGCACGTATTTGGAGTACACGTTTTTACATTTCGTGATCCTGTGCACTGCACGCACGCGCCTCAACGCAGACGTCTGTCCAGTCTATCAAGGCACGTCACTGTATTTTATAGTATTTATTTATTTATCTTCGATATGTACTATATGCTAATAATGTGTGTTCCAAACTCTCCACCACTATTTGACAGGGTGTCTTGTTCGCCGTCACAGCCTACATGACCACGTAAACAGAACGTGTTGGACGTCTTTAGACTCGAGCTTAGCGATATAACGTTAGCTAACGTACTCAGTTGTGATTCATTTATACTTTTATGTTTTGCAGAGTTCAGAATGACCGAGGAGCCTCTTCCGAAGAAGGTGAGTGGTTGTATACGCTTCAACGACTAAAATACAAATTTTCAATCCGGCCTACACACGCAGTAACGTGTGCTATGGCGCTGAGGGCCTTTTCATTGATGCATTGGCTTTCTTTTGGTTTAGGTTCGTCTCAGTGAATCCGACATGAAGACACTGACCAGGGAAGAATTGTGTGTCAGGTAGGTAACCATAACATTGCTGGGCTGTGAACTAGTGTGGTTACGAAGTTTTCGTCTGTTTAACACTGGGTTCAAACGTTTTGTCTTTTTTATAGGTGGAAACAACATGAAACCTATGTCCAGGTCCTCGAGGCAAAATATGCTGACCTGAGTTGTGAGTGCAACGCTTTTTAAGTAAACTCAAACTATTCTATGTACGTTACGCTGCAACCCCCCTGATTTAATAGTTAATGTCTGACTGTTAAGCACGTCGCATGACTGAGCTTCCATATTCTAATGCATCTTATTTTTCTCTGTGCACCGTCATAGCCAATGATGTGACGGGACTGAAGGAGTCTGAGGAGAAGCTGAAGCAGCAGCAGCAGGAGTCAGCACGCAGGGAGAACATCCTGGTCATGAGACTTGCCACCAAGGAGCAGGAGATGCAAGAATGCACGGTATGTGCTTCTTCATCTAACCTTTGTACCGCTTATTTAAGCATCTGCTGTAATTTCTGCAGATTACCTACACCTGTGGTTTGCCGAAGCCCATCATGCCCATTCAACAGCAGAAATTGATTAGTAGGCAAAAAAAGTCGAGCCATTCATTTGTGACCATTATTATTGATAATCACAACTTTGTAATAAGCTGTGTATTCTTCCTTGCAGTTTGTTGATGTACCTTTTGCTGTCACTGTGGAACTATTATTATAATGACCTTGCTCTGCACCACATAAGTCATGAAGGTCTATAAAAAGCCTGTGGCTGTTGGTCCCCTTTCTGCTTTTATGAGATTGGCGTTTCAGTGGATCACCTAGTTACTTTACGCCTGCAGTTGCCACTCTTGCCATCAATCGTTGCCCTGTGCCAGCTGAGTTCCATCCAGTTTGTTCGCGGGGGTCGGGGGTGTCTCTTTTTACTATTTGATGTAAATGGTGACCTGCCAGTATCCTTTTTTATAATTTTGTTTTATTTATTTATTGCATGGTAATGCATTAGTTAGCATTGTCTGCTCTGAAAAAATGAAAGCTGAGAGGGAGTGTTTGTGGAGTGAAACCCTATTGTGAATTGAGCTTGTGAGCAATGGAAGTATTGGTGCCCATCTACTGTCTTTGGAGGTGTAGTCAAATGTTGTTCTTGTGTGATTGATGTGATTGATTTCTGAGTATAATGTTCCTTCTTGGCAACAGATTTAGTTTGCACCTCCACTTTTCCTGGGAGAGCAGGTTATATATTTGTGTTAAATTATGGTTGCTTTCATTAAAACTGAATGCCTGTTGCTTTGTGGATGAACGGTCTATCGCTAACACGTCATTGATATTTCCAACTTGTGACCCTGGCTTGAAACACTATTGGATAACCTTGATTAACACAAATGGCGAATAAGATGTGGCTTCTAGATCCTGGTTGAGGCTTCTAGGTGCTGATTGATTAAAAGGAATAGGATGAGGGGCTGGAGATGTAACTACCAAGTTTGTAGTCCTGTGTTGTGATCGTACTGACGGCCCTTTTCTCCCACCCTGCAGACCCAGATCCAGTACCTCAAGCAAGTCCAGCAGCCGAGTGCCGCCCAGTTGCGAACGTCCATGGTGGACCCGGCCATCAACTTGTTTTTCCTCAAAATGAAGGGCGAACTGGAACAGACTAAAGACAAACTGGAGCAGGCCCAAAATGAACTGAGTGCCTGGAAATTTACACCTGATAGGTAAAGACAATCAAAAAAACAAAACAAAAAATAACTCCCCTCCCAAAAACAAAAGTCAAGACCTCCTCACGACCCCACTCACTGCAGGCATGCAGGAACTAAAGGTGGAGGGGAGGCAGAGGTTCTCCCCACGAGACTCAGACTTTTACTGAAAGCCAGACACTGCAGAAACAAACTGCCATGTTGGGTTTTTTTATGTACTCTTGCACTGTGCCAGCTACATATCACGTAATGTAACATGAAAAAAAGACGGTATGGTCAGGTGACACTTGTGTTTTCAGATCTCTTCCCACCCCCCCGTTAACCCCTCACCATCCAAGGGCCTGAAGGAGTCGGGACTGTTTGTTGTGAAGAGGTGGTCACTCACTTCCAACATGGATATGCCCCCAAACCCAGACCAGACAGTTGACTATTAAATATAGATGGAGTTGTGGTGGAGATTGAGTCAGTCTTGGGGGAGGGAATCCCGGCTGAAGCAAGCGGCTTTCCTAGGCCTAAATCAGCAGTTGAACTCTTGAAAGACTGTCCCCGTACCACTTTGTAAAAGACTGTGGGACAGGTTGCCTGAGAACCTTTTTAAAAAGACATTTTGGGACACAGTTTAGAGTACATTGCAATAATTTGCAATAACAAAAAAAGGTTTTAGGATAAGTTCTGTGAGACTTTGGGGGATGAGCCGGTAGAGATGATATAAGACTGTTGGGGAGGAGCCAATAGAATGCTTAAGACTGTTGGGGAGGAGCCAATAGAATGCTTAAGACTGTTGGGGAGGAGCCAATAGAATGCTTAAGACTGTGGAGGCGGAGCCAGACCCCCAGTCCTGAAGGGACTATGGTTGAGGCTCGACGGTCGGACAGCCCGTGTCTCTGAACACAGGCCGACACACGGGTAGAGTGTATTTCCATGTTTTCTTTGTGACTTATTCTTTTGTTGTTGTTGTTGTTGATGTTGCTGTTCATTTCCTTTTTCTCTTTATTCCCTAAAGCCCCTCTGCACTCACTGCAGTGTGTGAACAATCTAGAACAATTGGCACGAAAGCATTTTTCTGCTCTTGTAAAAGTAATGTAAAAGTGCTAGAAGATCTAATGAATTAAGCTTTACGAGGTCTAGCCTTGCCAAGCGTTCAATGGGACACACTGCTGTAGGTGCGAGTGCTCTTGTTAAATGCAAATGTCTTAACTAAGCAATGTTACAAGTTGGTGCAAATGTATTAATTGTATACATCTGTATATTTTTGTGATTGACGTCACAATCCACCCCTCAGTCATTACTAGCAGCCCCATCTAGTTTTCATTCTCACCAATGTGGTAATCCATCAGTACTGTACTTTAAATTCAAAAAAACAGATTTTTAACACATTTGTCTTATAGGTGATAGAATGTGAATGTAATGTTAATGCACTCATACAATCATGACTAGTTTATAATATGACCTCTAGTGTGATAAGTTAACGATATACACTGGAAAAGATCCATTCTATACGTAAATCATGAGATACATTATTTTTATTGATGCCTAGCATATTTTTCTAGATGATAAGATGGCCGCATGCATGTTTTTAAAACCATAACATGAGATTCTTACTTTTCAGCTATGTCTGCAACTCCATTTTAGCACATAGTCCACACAAAACTATGCTGGTAGACTGTGGCAGTGTTAACTATGCCATTGGGCCAAATGTGAGATGGCATTGGAAGTTTCCAGTTTTTAGTGCTCATGATTTCTTTGTTTTATGTTTAAACGTTATTGCAGTTCAGGGTGGATTCTTTATCCTTTAAGTCAATGTTGGGCTTTCCTGTTTTCATCCTGTCCGTGGGCCCAGGGTGTGTCTTTCAAAGTATAGCTTGTACTTTGTGTTTGTAATTATTGGTGCTTCCAAAGATATTTTATACTCCTTATCTGAATGCAGCACATTTGAGGGTTGTTTTGTGGCTGAATTGCTTCAAGATCCCATACTAGAATGCTCCAACCTACTCACACTGTACTGGAACATATTAGATATGTGGGCCCTGGTTATTTATTTAGGGTCTCAGTCATAGTATAGTTAGCGGACGTCCTAGTTTGTTAATTTCAGTTTTACTGTGGTAATGCTCATGAATTTATATTTAAACCTAGTCAGAAGGAATCTACTAGAATTTAAATAGATTGGGAAATAATGTCAGGTTTTGCATGGTATATGTACCTTTCTATAGAGGGACGGTGTACCCTGTCTAGTCTTGTCAAGACTGTTGATGGATTAACACTCTTTACAGTTGTTCTTATTAGATTAGTATTGGTGGAGAGGCCAAGTCATTGGGAGACAGTAGGGCATCCTGCTCTCTTACCTCTGGACACGCTCTGTCTGCTGGTTCACTGTGTGATGTGAGACTTATCTCCCTTGCAGCCAGACGGGCAAGAAGCTGATGGCCAAGTGTCGCATGCTGATCCAGGAGAACCAGGAGCTGGGCCGCCAGCTCTCCCAGGGACGCATCGCCCAGCTGGAGGCCGAGCTGGCCCTGCAGAAGAAGTACAGCGAGGAGCTAAAGAGCAGCCAAGACGGTAAGATGCTAGCTTTGGCGATTGCTCACTTCCTTCCCGCACATTTTGTGTTCCTCTTTCTTTCAGTTTGTGTATAATGTATAATGTAAGATTATTTTCTTAGTCAGCTATAAGACTTCTGACGTTGTTCCTTGTGTGGCTTCCTTCCCCCTCCAGAGCTGAATGACTTTATAATCCAGCTAGATGAGGAAGTGGAGGGCATGCAGAGCACCATCCTGGTCCTGCAGCAGCAGCTCAAGGAGACCCGCCAGCAACTGTCAGTCGGCCCCGGCAACCCGGCTGCCGCTGTCCCCAGCAGGCTGTCCCCCTGCGCCTCCCACTCCTCCGCAGAGAACTCTGGCCAGCAGCCCGCCACGCCCTCAGACTCCCTGGGCAAAGACTATGGGGGGAGAGTCTCCAACGGACCCAGCAACGGCAACTCCTCCCAGCGCAGCGACACCGCCACGCCCAGCCTGTACCGTGAGGTCAGCAGCACCGAGGAAGACTTCCCCATGTCCCCCGCGGCCTCCAGCCCCGGGGAAAGCGACGCCAAGCGGCCGCGTCGCTCGGAAGAGGAGGCGGCCGGGAGCCAGGCAGGCGGAGGAGGAGGAGGACGGGCGGGCGGATTCGGCAGCCAGCTTAGCGCCGGGTACGAAAGCGTGGACTCGCCGACGGGCAGCGAGACGTCCCTGACCCAGCACTCAAACGACACGGACTCCAACACGGACCCGCAGGAGGACAAGGCTACGCCGGTGGTCAAGGGCAGCAGGACTGCGGGGTCGCGGCACGCTCAGAACGGCCTGGACTCGGGCAGCAGTGCGGTTTTGTAATGTACAGTATATGTACTTTGTATACACATCTTAAGGTCCTTTTTTTTTTTTTAATACAAAACATGATCACAAAGGCTTAGTATGTAACAGTGCTGTCCAGGAAACGACTCGTTTGCACCCTCCCCTATTCTTTAGTGAGGCCTCTGCCCCATTTTGGTTGTTACGCAGGAATGTTACATGACTGGGTAATGTTGGTAAACTCAATTTGAGCAGGTGTATGTTCAAGATTAGATTTTATTTTTTCCTCTATTGCTTGATTATCTGAAAATGCATATGCTTATCTGAAAATCAAACGGCGTAACCCATTGTCATTAAGTCTGCAAATGACCATTTCACTAAATCACAGTAGCTTTGCAAAGTTAAATTTCTTCATTTTTTTTTTTTTTTAAAGATGTTGGTGTTTTTCTTTTTTACATTTTTTTTTTTAAAGGAGTTTCCTGTTGAATAGATTCTGTTTGACTTGTGTGTAGTTTATATGCAAAGTACCTTGTTCATATTATTCTGACTTCAATCCTTTTCATGTATTGACCAAATATCAATAAATACTTTTAATAGTATTGTGAAGAATCATTTGTTAAAAACCTACCTATAAAGGACACAATTGATAATAAAAATAGGCTTTTACCAGGGATGTTGTATAAATAAGGCTTTACCATAGCTCTGGGCTTTACCAATGACGCTTGTTCTTCCGGGAGAAGGTCTTCCTGGTCGCACAGTGGCGCTGGTTTCCATAGTCATGCATTGTGTAACTCCACTTGGGTGTAGAGTGCTTCAGTCCACAGCCTTCAGTGCACCAACCAGTCACACCGGAGAAGAACCCAAGTAACAGCCTGACACGGAAGCATCTTTCTAAAATGAATACTGAAACAGTTGTCATAGTCTCCGCTGCAAGGACAGCAATTGGTAGAGTACAATATCGTTAACGTTATATTTTGTTCATCGTAATAATTGTTATTTTTATATGTATGTTACTACAATATTGCCCTGCTGTAGTTGTTGGTTTCGTTGTAATTGGCAGACAATGGCGTAGCAAATTAAATAATCAAACTAATAATTATTTGTAGTCCATTCGGCATTTTGGTTAAATTTAATGCGTATTTATTTGTGTTTAATTAGGTTGTGTTCGCTCCTGCGGTATGCCGATTGGCCGGTCAAAGCTGTACTGATATCTTTCATGGCAGCGATTGGCTGAGCCGTTGTAGTGCGACCGGTCGTAATAGTTCTATTGGCAGTGTAACAACATGGAAACTCTTTAAACTTATTTGATGGATTCAAGTAATTTACCACTTCTATTGGTTCAATCTATTGGTTATAACTGATCTATTGATATAACTATTTACCGTACGTATTACATGTTTGGTTTAATTTATATAATACCTATACGTGTTAATTATAACCACCATCGTTATGTTTACAGT
This sequence comes from Molva macrophthalma, assembly GCA_027123675.1. Taxonomy (NCBI): domain Eukaryota; kingdom Metazoa; phylum Chordata; class Actinopteri; order Gadiformes; family Lotidae; genus Molva; species Molva macrophthalma. The sequence goes on from JAOPJO010000097.1 coordinate 16,510,519, forward strand.
GCCTTTGGATTGTTGATTTAGTCATTGTGCACTCTTGAGTTTATGTAAAGACTAGGACCGTTTAAGGATAACATAAATAACAAAAGCTTTTTTTTCTTCGCTAAGGCTCCTTCAACGGTGCTCTGTCTACGGTACCTCTGCATGACTTGGGCTCCGTGGTGATCAAGGACGTCCTGACAAGGGCTGGGCTAGGGGCAGAGGAGGTCTCAGAGGTTATCATGGGACATGTGCTAACAGCAGGTAAAGCTGACGACATCCCAAATAAAATAAATAAAATGGCATCGTTGTGAATAGGGTGATCCTGGAGCAGGAGGGTGGTGGGAGTGCTTGACTCCCAGCCGAAAGGTTCTAGATTCAATCTCCAATGTCTGCAGTCTACCCCTGAGCAAGACGCCAAACCCCTACCTGCTCACTAATGATGTATACAGACAAGAAGAACGCTGCAAATCGCTTTGGATAAAAGCATGTGCTAAAATAGTACATAGAAGTAATTTCTCTTTTTTTGTGTCCCCGTCCTGTCCTAAACAAGGTCATGGGCAGAACCCGGCACGGCAGGCAAGCGTCAAGGCGGGCATCCCGTACCCTGTGCCCGCCTGGAGCTGCCAGATGGTGTGCGGGTCGGGGCTGAAAGCCGTGTGCCTCGGGGCCCAGGCCATCCAGACTGGAGACTCGTCTGTGGTGGTGGCGGGGGGCATGGAGAGCATGAGCAAGGTGGGTGTGGCAAGTCTCTAAAAGCGCTTTTTGTTAAGACAAACACAAAGTGTTCAGGACACCTGGGTGTCTGATCATGAATCGTCTGCTCTCCCCAAGGCTCCTCACACGCTGCAGATGAGGGCCGGGGTGAAGATGGGTGACGCAGCTCTGCAGGACTCCATGGTGGCTGACGGCCTGACAGACGCCTTCCACGGATACCACATGGGCATAACGGGTGAGGACAGCCTGCGCTGGCGTCTGGCTGCACACTCAACACTGAGCTGTCAGTGTTGACAATGGTTTCCTCTGGATTTCCATTCCTATGCAGCAATGAACTACGACCAGCAATACGCTCTTGCCAATGATCCGACTACTTGGTCATCAAGGCTGCCACTTGCGCTACACTTAAAATGCCCTTTTTATTTTTTACCAGCCGAGAATGTGGCAGAGAAGTGGAGCATTAGTCGAGAAGAGCAGGATGAGTTTGCAGTCCATTCGCAGAAAAAAACCGAGGCTGCTCAGAAGGCCGGACATTTTGAAGCAGAAATTGTCCCGGTCTTGGTGCCGTCCAGAAAAGGCAAGGGTTGCTTTCCTGAAACCTAAACTGTGTTTACATGCGTCATCCATTACATCTGGAACACTGTTTAAGAGGAGTTTCTACATCTTTCCCTTAGGTCCCGTGGAAGTGAAGGCAGACGAGTTTCCTCGCCACGGCAGCAGCATGGAGGCCATGTCCAAGCTTAGACCCTGCTTCATCAAGGACAGCAGTGGAACCGTCACCCCCGGCAACGCCTCAGGTACACAAGGTCACATGCCAGACATGATGTCACCGAAGTGTCTGCCGAATATCAATTGGCTGGCTGGCTGCCATCGGTTTGTTGAGGTTAACTGTGGCTTATGTTTTCCTTTTTTGCTAGGTATAAATGATGGAGCAGCAGCAACTGTCCTTATGAGCCAATCAGAGGCTGAGAAGCGGGGCCTAAAACCCATGGCCAGCATCTCCAGTTGGGCTCAAGCTGGCCTTGACCCATCAATAATGGGAACTGGACCCATACCAGCCATTAGGAAAGCGGTGAGAGCTTAACTGGATATTTAGCATATTACAATTCAATGAATCTTCTTTTACTATTTGTTTATTTATGATTGTGGTCTAGGTGGAGAAAGCAGCATGGAAGCTGGAGGACGTTGACCTTTTTGAAATCAACGAAGCTTTTGCTGCGCAGTCAATCGCTGTGGTGAAAGAGCTAGGCCTCAATCCAGACAAGGTGAGACATTTTTTTATATTGTAAGTAGTCCCCACAATTCTAGGCAGAGGAATGCATGAACAAGCAAACATTTGATTGATCCTGTCCCATCAACTCTGCTGCCTTACACATTTCCCTTTGCTCGCCAGGTGAATGTGAGTGGAGGAGCGATCTCTCTAGGTCATCCCATAGGCATGTCCGGCTGCAGAGTGCTGGTCACCCTGCTGCACGCACTCCAAAGGACAGGAGGAAAGAAGGGCGTGGCGTCCCTCTGCATCGGAGGCGGGATGGGCATTGCCATGTGTGTGGAGAGGGTGTAGATCACTGTACGGGATGTTGTAACCGTATTTGTTTAGACTATCTGGAAACAAACTAATTCATGGGGGCTGTCCTTGAGGTGTACCCATGGCAGGACTAATTGACAGGTTATCACATGCTAGCATCTTATCAAACAAAGACCTGCTCGTCTTATCTTGTGACATATGTGCTACTTATGTTATCTCTTCTCCTGGTGATAGTCATGTTTTTCCAGCACGATTGTTGAAATGATCAGACGTTTGTACAGACAAGAATGTTAATGGTACCTGCCAACATGAGCTGGCATTGAATTAGAGAGTGGGATTTTTGGTTCACAGCCAAATACCAATGCCTTTTTGAGAATAAATATTTGAGCTGACAGACGGTAAAAGGGAGAGCTGGGCAAATAAACACAACCAAACGATACGCTGGACCTCTTAAACACTAATCCATCCCCATTCATACTTTCTCCAGCATTCCACTTCTGGGTCTTGGTGATGTCTTTTCATCTCAAATCAGTACTTCCTTGGTGCGCAGGTGTCCATGTATCTATTCTACATTGCAGCAGTGTTTCCTGGAAATAGCCAGTTTTAAATCAGATATTTACCTAATGTATTATTATAATACCAAAGGGAAAATGTTTACCAAGGGTAACGGGAATATTAATAAAAAATTCTAACCTAATCTCATCCTGGGTGCTTTCTTCCAAAAAAATAGAGAAAACTGCAATTTAGAAAGACAGCAGACGCAACAAATCGAGTTAACAAATCAACAGTCTACAACCATTGAGGGTTTATTTCCAAGTGTTCAAAACAAATCTGTTACAATCCCCACAATAACAGGCGGCGAAATGAATGCAGGAGTGAAGGACAGTTAAACGAGCAAAGTGCAGGCCTACGCTATTGACAACAGGACTGTATAAAGCTCCTTGCATATAAATACACGTACAGCACACTTGGGGATGTGTGGCAGGGCCTCAGGTCGCTCTGCGACCGCTACAAGGACGTGATTGGCGGTCAGGGGGCTCTCTAACCCTCCAGAGACCCGGATGCCACGGCGTCCCCGTAAGAGGGCCCGCCTTCCTTCTGTTCGGGGAAGAGCTTAATGAGGTCGTCGATACGCAGGATGGTGATGGCGGCCTCCGTGGCAAACTTCAGGCTCTTGGTCTTCACCATGGTGGGCTCGTACACGCCTGCCTGGCGGTTGTCTCTGGGCTTGCCGTTGACCAGGTCCAGACCGATCCTACCAAGAGAACCCGGTACCATTGAGTGAGGTTCCAGAACATTACATGCTTGAGCCAGTTTAAGATCATTTAAAGTGATGGACAACAGGATCTAAAACATCAAATAACCATAACACATCCCAGAGGGATGTAGCCACTGCACACCTACCGTATATCTTGAAAATATCAAAAAGGTATACCAATATACACCTCAATGTCAGCTCATCAACCCAGTCTTAGAAATGCTCTGGATTATATGGGTGATCTCTAAATCCCGACCTCACTCTGTTTTGTGATGTTTGCACATGTTCGAAATCTGAAACGCCGTCAATTCATTTAGCTGCACCTTCTCCATAGTGCGAGTGTATGGTAATTGTTCACGCTTGGCAATGCAAGTATACTGTAATTGGTCCCCCGCTGGGCTTTATAGCCGGGAGGGAAAGTAGATTGCATATTATCAGGCTTAATCATGGTTTTTCCACTAGAGAATAAAGAGGCGGCCGCCTCGGTCAAACCTGCCGTCTCCAGCTTTTGAGAAAAACTGACGGGTGTCTCAGAGATTGAGACTCAACAGTGAGGAAATATTACCATTACCATGCGTAACCCAACACTCCTGCTGTGCATGGCCACAAACACGTGTCACATGATCAGGATGGTGCCACCGTCGCCTCTTTTCGAGTTAGGATAAACTGTTGCACACTTGATTACCCTTAACATAATTAGAAGCAAGTTAAGTACATCTGTTGTCCATCACTTTAAGATAAATGGCACTAGAGGAAGCACCCATTTTTTAAGCTAATTCTACTCTTGTGAAGTGATTAGTTATTATAATTATATCATAATTATATTACAATTATGGGAATAAGATTTGATGCTCCGTACTGGAAGACGAGTACTCGCTGGACAATGCACTCACCATTTGAGGTTCTTGCGTTCAGGGTTGATCTGGGCTTCGTTGTGGAAAGCACGAAGCTTGGCCACCAAGTCGGTGGAGTCCTGTGCTGCGTTCACAGCCAGGGTTTTGGGGATGACCAGGAGGGAGCGGGCAAACTCTGCAATGGCCAACTGCTCCCGGGAACCCTGAAGAAACAACAGTCTTACCGCAAAAGCTATGCAAGCATGTCCATCGGCAATAAAGACAAAACCCTTAGTCACTGCTTTTCTATGATCTAGGAATTTTCCCAGGGGTCATTCAACAAGAGGGTTGGGGGGCTCACCATGCTGGTGGCATAGTTCTCCAGGTAGATGGACAGTGCTGCCTCCACAGCACCTCCTCCTGGCACCACAGACTTGGACTCCAGGACCCTCTTGACCACACACAGGGCGTCGTGCAGAGAGCGCTCCATCTCGTCACACATGAAGTCGTTGGCCCCGCGCAGAATAATTGAAGCACACGTACGTGCTTTGGTGCTAAGAGAGAAAACACAAAGGAGTTATGATGTTGAACGCACACATTCAACGCAGACATTGAATAGCAAGCATGAGCATTTCCCGTTTCTTTGCCCCAAATGGAAATATACAGGACATACATCGGTC
>JAOPJO010000097.1:16723208-16734724 GCA_027123675.1 Molva macrophthalma
GTCCCCCGCGTCCTCCCCCGCCGCGGCCGTCCCGCCGGCCGGCGCCGGCACCAACGGCTACGGCAACTCCATCTTCGGGCCCCACGCGGCGGGGGCCTCCCTGCGCGCCTCCCCCATGCAGACCATCCAGGAGAACAAGCAGACCTCCTTCTCCAGCATCTCCCGCTTCGGCAGCCAGACGCTGCAGGAGCTGCTGATCTCGGAGGGCCGCAGCCACAGCGACGTCATGATGACCCAGTCGGACCCGCTGATGTCGCAGGCCGGCGCCGCCGCCGTCCTGTCCCAGGCTTCCCGGCGAGGCCTCCTGCTGCGCAGCGATCCCATGATGACCTTTGGGATGGCGGGCGTGGCCCAGGCGGGGCAGACGGGGCCGCTGCCGCAGAGTGGCAACGGCCAGGGCGCGCTGCGGAGCGTCAACAGCCTGGCCAACGAGGTCAACGCCCTGACCAACGCCAAGCAGCAGAACCCGCTCTTCTCGCCGCTGGGCGGCAACGGGTCGTCCACCATGCAGATCGACTCCTCGATCTTTCTCAACGGGACGGTGGGGGGCGGCGGGGGGACCTGCCAGGACCGCTTCCCCTCGGACCTGGACCTGGACATGTTCAACGGCAGCTTGGAGTGCGACGTGGACTCCATCATCAGGAACGACCTGATGGACACGGACGGCCTGGACTTCAACTTTGACTCCCTGGTCAACATGAATGGAGTAGGCAGCTTCACCACCAGCACCAAGCAGAACTCCCAGAGCTGGGTGCCGGGCTGAGACGGACCGTCTCATCCACCCAACCACCCTCCATGGATGGGGGTGTGAAAGCTGGCGGAGGACCGGGCACTTATAAGGGAGGGGGGGGGAGATGACATACAGTAAACCTTGAAGAAGTTCATCAATATTTCCTTTTATTTAATTGATCATGTGGTGTGATATAACATTGTGGCTGACAGGAGTAGTGGATTGGTATTCACGTGTTACTCGAATACGACTTCCCTTGTCGTTAATAACGACAATCCAATATTCATAACCTCTTCAGGTCCCGACAGTGGTTGCAGGCCTCGAAAGATCAATCACTCAACCCGTCCTTGTTTTGCCAAACCTGCCATGAGCACAGCCTAGAATCCAAACCCTCTGTTTACAGAAGACTCCTGGTAAAGAGCTTCAGCTTCAGTCAAACCACCAACAAGACTATGGAGGAGAACCATCAGCCCCCAACTGCTCCTCCTAGGAAATAACCACCATGCAGATCCCAGCACTACAAACTGATCTCAGAGTTATGCAATTGTTTTTCTTTTCTTTTCCTTTTCCTTTGTATTGACACCCAGTCAAACAACGTTCGATACGATAGGCAAGTGATGCTTCTTCATCTGAAGGTCCTGGACGCAAACACAAGAAGTAAAGTGGAAGAAGCGCAGGGCAGTTGTTCCTCCTACAAAAAAAGACACACTTGCAGAGAAAATACAAAAGCGATGTGATGTACATTTAATCTAGTGGTTTTATTTGGATTTTGTGCTACCTTGAAAATCTTCCCTCTTTTTGTTTTCGAAATTTCTTATTTTTGTCATGATTGTTTCTTGCATCATACATATGTAAAAAAAAACATACATAATATGGAAATAATGTATAGAATGACCACTCATGCCAACTTGACACGCACACAGACAGCCCCATCCCTCGCCCCAATGAGCAAAAGTTCATAGTTCTTAGGAAGTAGTTTGATTATACTAGTCCCTGGCTTTTGTTGTTTGCCTGATAACTGACAAACTAAATTGACTTGTAGAATATACAAAAATACAAATATGTAGATTTACGTTCAGTTTTTGTGTTTATGTAACTGAAAACAAAAAAAGGAGGGAAAATCTGCCACATTTGTACAAATAAGTATGGCAAGGTGCTCGACTTTGCGGGGGCAGTGGGGGATTTCAACAGGTTGTCAATTCTGGGTCGAGGGGTGTGGAAGTACAGTCTGCTTTCCTGAAGCTATGGTGGATGGGTTCCGTCCAGTTCAATTTTAGCACAGCAAACATATGTAGCCAAAATAAATACCTGGGTCCTACGGTTGTGAACATTTCCACACCATAACAGGTGCTCTATGAAACAGTGTTTAATCCTGCCCTGGGAGAAGGCCGTGCACCTCTTTCCCCCGTGACCTACGGAGTCCGAGGCTGCAGCCACAAGTGTAGCATGGCAAGATGGAACCTATAAGATGTGAGGCTATTGGTTGTAGCATCATCCCTCTAGAAGCCATTTTGTCTCTTGAGCAAAAACAATATAAGCTAACTGTATAAATTGCCAAATTACTTGAAACAAACAGTAGGACATGCTGGCAGCCAAATCAAAAGAGAGACAAACACACACACACACACACACACACACATGCTTGCACTCACTTTCTCAGACTTTACACATGCATAGAGTGAAATTCAAGCACAGGGATAGAGCAGATGTATTTGTTTAACTCTAGCTAAATTTCCTATCAAGAGCTTGTGGAGCCTGTTATGCATTGATAGCATCTCTCAGGGGGGGGCGGGGGAGCGTTAACCACCAAAGTAACACAGAGTCCCGGCTCGGGGGTGTGTAAGGCTTCGTGTTCTCAATTTGTAACCTGTGAACGATTCATTGTGACTTTTTTGGGGAGGAGGAATTTAATGGATTAGATCACCATGGGATCAGAGACTCCAAACAAGCGTTTCTGTTAGTGCCCACTTCCCACATGGTAGGACACACACACACACACACACACACACACACACACACACACACACACATACACACACGCACACGCACACGCACACGCACACGCACATACACACATACGCATACACATACACATACACATACACATACACACACACACACACACACACACACCCTTTGTGGACACGCCTGGTGCTCCCACATTTTCTGAGTAAACATTAAGTGGTTATGTGTGTGTCTGTTTAAATTCTGGAGAATTCGTTCCTATTTCCTTGTCACTTTCTTTTCTTGAGTTCATTCAATTTCTCTCACAAATGGGAATAAATACTTTGGTAATCCCTCCTTTGTGCGTACAGCACCACCTCCCCCCCCGACCTCGCCGTATGCATGTTGTATTTATGCATCATGAATCGTGTGAAATGCATTTATAACTCAGACCCGTTTTCTCATATATACTCATGTAGTACTTGACCCTCTTGCAGGATTTATAATGGATGCCTCGGAAGGCGAGCGCGAGCAGTGTTGAAACGAATGCCGCCAATTTAAGAGGGTTTTTGTTTTCGTGTTTGTTTTTGTTTTGTTCATTTCCCAAGATGACCGACATCACGGTTGATGGTTGTAGCATCTAGACGCCCTGGTACCTCTTCTCTGTTCGGGGACATTACCCAATTTTTGTGCCCCCCTGCTGTGTAAAAATATATGTCCAGACGTGTGTATGAGTGTTTGCGTGTGTGTGTGTCACGCCCAGGCCCAGAGGGGCAGGGGCTGTGTGCGTGCATGGTTGGCTAGAATCATCTACTGTGAAACTCTACCCAAGGTGTAGTGCATGAAGTACCTGTGCCCCGCCCCAACATTTCTGTTTTCACCGAAGTCCAATCCACCGCAGAAGATAGGTGAAAAGACCTGTGTTTTATACCACCCGCCTGGCACACCCACAGCGTGTGTCAGGCGGGTGGTATAAAACACAGGTTTTATTCGACCCCCCAGCCCTTTTTTAAAAGAACAACAACAAATTAAAACTAGAAATACGTTGAACAGGGGCTTGTAGAACCACTTGCGCACCACTGTGTGGGTTCCTCATCACCACTGACTGTGTTTTGGGTTGTGAATATCTTCTTGGTGCAAAAACACACAGGTGGGAGCCTATTCACAGACATTTCTCTCCAGCTCTACATTGTTGTATTCAACGTGATGGGAGGGAGGGAGGGAGGGAGGGAGGGAGTCCATGTGAAGGAGCTGATTTTACAATTTCGTTTGGATGGGTTAATCCTGAACTCCTTTAGATCCATCCCGCCTTTCTCTGTGCATGGATTGGCCAAAATACCAGGAACACCTCTTTAAATTTTTTTATTTACATGAAGACGACTGATCCAAGTGAAGTCCCTTTTTTCTTTTATTTATTTTTTGTACCTATTTATATCATCTTGCTTGTCTTATGAGGGATTATTAGGGCCTCCAAGACAAATAGGAGATACTTTGTAGGAAGGTGTTCCTGATTATTTTGTGCACAACGTGTATAATGTACAGCCATTCTGAAGACTTCTGATGCCCTATGGAAAAGACATGAACATTTATTGGAGGGAACTGGCAGCTGAAAGGTGCTTTCACACTATTAAAAAAGGTGGGGCCCGATGTTCATACTGCAACAGTTAAACACCAATCTCACTTCATATACGTAATTTTGACAAAAAGTTTTTCAAAAACAAGTTGCCCCTGAAAGGTGTGTTACAAAATGCTCTCCCAAAAGCCAGGCTAGCTAGCTAGCTAACTCCTGGGCTAAAAGTTGGTGCTAACCCAATTCAAGATATGTATGGTGTGGTGTGTGAACATTCCCATAGCACTGGGATGGGCTTAAAGGTGCAGTGCCAGTGTGTAGGATTTGGTGGTATCTAGTGGTGAGTTTGCAGATCGCAACCAACCCACCCTCGCCTTCCAACGACGTAGGAGAAGCTACTGTGGCCTGTACTGCCCTGAAAGGTGCCAGTAGGGTACTCTTATTGATCAAAATAATGTAATCTTCTACAACAGGTCATAGCTAGTGAGTAAGCTAGCGATTATGATTGTTAACTGTTCGGCATTGTGGTAGCTTTCAAACGCGTCCTCTCTACAGCCATTTGTCTGTTCTGGGCTACCTATGTAGATATAAGGGGCTTATTCTAAGGTAATATTATATTATATATAATTTTATTATTTTCCATTTCTTCCAAGTCTGTTCCACTCGATGCCACTAAATTCTACACACTACACCTTTAAACTTCTCTTAGCGGTCTGAGCACAGCGTGAAAACACAGAGTCACCAACAGGCCTCTTCTCCTGTTAATCTCCCTGTTGAACACGTGTTCGCTATTGTCTCCTCTATATCCCCCCCGTGCCCCTTTACACCCCGTTAAACCTTGCTCCCCCCCGTAGTAATCTTGCTTCTTCTCGACTTGATGTTAGTTGGTATTTTTCCTGTGTATTCCATTTTTAATTGTAAAGTAGTTTGTATAAGAAATGGTGCGCATGTAAATAAAGCTTGGTGAGGCTCCACACTCTTTTTGGTGTCTGTTGCTTTTTGTTCATTTTTTTTCTCCTTAATTTCATATTCATAAATAAAAGACACACACATTAAGTTTACAGCAAGATGGCACACCACAGGAGGCCAGCAGCCCAGGAGTGCTTTGTTTTTAAAACCAGCAAGAAAAATATGATATAACTGCCGTCACTTCCAGCAGTTCTCCGTTTACTCGTGCTGCCGATTCCAGTCCACCAGCTCTTCTAGATCAGTGTAAATCTGTGTTCTGCTAATGTAACCGTGCACCCCCTCTTTAAACTGATAATCCCCCCACGCCCTTTATTTTTGGGGGATCCCAGCAGTAAGCCAACTCCCTGTTCTTCCCCGTTTCCTAGAAGCCCTCCTCTTGCACAATTCTGGTTTTCTGCGAACCCTCCAGCGAAGAACAAGCGACTCACCTCTGACACCAGACGGGTGTCCTGGGATGTTGCAACATATAGAGAACATAACGAGAAGTTGTATTTTTGGTGTGTATGTTATGAAGGAGCGTAACAAAACACATAATTGAGAAGGTGATTTTGCATCCACAACACATTGTGAACACTGGAGGACAAGTTCTAAAGATAGTGGCCAGACAAAGGCCCAAAGCTGACAAACTTAAAAACAATGTTATGCACTTGGTGTAACTCTTGGGTGGAGTTGTACCTATGCCATGTGAAATTTAAGTGGATTAGTATCATTGAAGCCAAGCCCATTTAACTTTTATGGCCCACCAATATGAGTCTTTCATCCATAGTCAAATATACCAAAAAAAAACAGGCAAACATCACGTTGCAGCTGGTGCCTTGACATCTGCAAGCTCGCTGTATGACAACTGGAACAGCAAACTACGTTTAATGAACAGATGACAGAATTACACACTCTGTGACGAAGAATGTTAGTATCGACAATAAAAACGCATTGTTGTTGCTACGTGCCTGTGTGTGTGTGTGTGTGTGTTATTGGTATTCGTTGATTGGTGGTGGTGAAAGAGCACACCACACATGCAAACATGAATAGCCATCAGACATTTCAAAGGCAACTCCCAGTCAGCCGATCACCTGACTGACTGAGTGTCGGGCTGGTTTTGGTTTTGGACCGTCAGCATGTCACACTGGTCTGCATTAGGTCATTAAGTTCTTCCTAGTGCAGTAATCTCCTCTGAGCTCAGGATCTTTGCTCATTTCAGAAACTATACTCTCAACGACTGGACTTTTATAGACAGTGTATATATATATAAAAATAAATATATATATATATAGTAGAGTATATAATTAATTATACTTATATGTTTAAATAATGTATACTTTGTGTATGTTTGCAAAATATATTACAAATATATTTACTATTGTTTACCTCTACTCGACTACTTTTATGGTCATTTCTACGTACGTTTTATGCTTCACATGACGAGCTAACGAGGCAGACACGTCTGCCCACCATGTCGGTTTCCCCTTCCCCTGCTCGCGGCGTCTGCGTGTTTATCTTCCCGTCATAACCTCAGTCAGCTGTAAATGTCACACTTGTTTTTGACACGGGAGGTCACAAACTCAGGCTGCTCGCTGTGTGCTCAGTCAACACACACACACACACAGGAAGGGGGAGTTAGCGTTGGCGTGACTCAGTTGATTGCCTTGCATGCCGATTAGGTGACTCGCAGTTTCGGCTTGTATTTGTTGTCAATGTACACACTGTACACACACACAGGCGCAGGCCGAAGCCTTTGTAAAAGGGCAGGATGCCAGCTTTATGGAGGTGTGGTGAGTTTCTGTTGACCTGTGGCTCCTAAGCTGTTGTGATTGTGAGTCATACAAAAAAAACCACTTTCTTGATTATGGTCATCTTCAAGGGTGTCTGAGCGGGTCTAATTTCACCTGACAGGAGTAGTTAGTTGGTATGTATGGGTATTCGTGTGTGTGTGTACCTGTCCGTCACCACATAGCAACCCAACCAGTGGGTTGCTATGTGAAGAAGACACATGACATATACGCAGGCATGGTACGTCCTCATTTCTGGAACATGCCTGAAGGCGTGCTTGAGTGAGACGCTTAACCCCTTACCTGCTTCTGCATGACCTGTACATGTACTCACTGTTAATCCCTGTTGGTTACAAAAGCCTGCATTAAATGAATCAACATATCATGCATGAATGCCTTGATGGCCACTAGGCATCTAATGTAATAACTCTCCTCATTTCTCTCTCTCCTCATTCCTCTGAGAGTGTCTGTCAGTCATGGAGCCCCAGGATAGGAGGAGGCCAGTGTCAATCTAAAGTGTTCCAATGAGTCTCCCTATAGGAGTGTTCCTATCACAGGAAATGCAAAGGTCGCTGATAACAATATTAAAGTGATTATCTTTTGTGTTAGTTATTTTTTGTTAGGCCTCTGAACCAAACTTGTTTTAGGTGTGGTTGTGCTTTGTCTTTTTCCATTCTTTTCATGAGGATAATTCCAAGTATTTTTCGTTTCTCGGCAAGAGAGAGAGAGAGAGAATGAAGACCTTTGATTGCTGTTAACGCTTCTTCAAAGAGACCTGCAGTAATGACAGTGAATTAACTGGCAAGTTCTCCACCTGAACCTACACATTCCCCTCCTGCCCCAGACACGTTAAAGACTTGGGAGTCATCGCGCCCTGTGTTTTGTCACGCCATTTGTAATAATGACAGGTTAAATGGCACGCTGATTCCACGATAGATAATAAAAAACGACAACAAAGAAAACACAACGAGGTGGGCATGTCACCACGACACCCCCTGTTCCTTCTGCACATGCGTGACCTCTTGGTGGCCTAGTGTGCCACAATCGCGTTCCCCCCTTATTATTTATTTCGTTCTTCTCTCTTCTCTTATTGATGATCCCTCCGTACACACATGCACACACAAAGACAATACACACAGAGGCACAAAGCACCCAATAGCACACATTGACAATGCTAGGGGGGGGGGGGCAGCTCATTAGTAATGAGACATCCATTTCCCGGTGTGGTTTCAGAGTGTAAACAAGACCCGGGTACACACAAGGACGTGCACCAGATAAAGGCAATTACCAGGGCTTGTGTTGGTTTCTTCAGCTTTATTTCGACAGCGCTGCCGTAGCACCTTGGATTGATGTGATGAAGCTGCTCTTCAAGCGGATCCCCTGCTCTCTGCACACGATGGCTTAGAGCCGGGTGTTGTGTTCCCACACACACACACACACACCCTCATATACTAATTGCTGCTAGCCTCAGGAGGGAGGATCCATAACAGGGTGAGACCTGAGAACTGGGCAGTCATACCTCCGTGCGAACGATACTTCTGTCTGGGTGTGTGTGTGTGTGTGTGTGTGTGTGTGTTTGGTGCAGACTGTGCGGGCGTGTGTGAGTGTGTGCCTGTGTGTGTTTGGTCAAGACTGTGTGTGAGCGTGTGTGTGTGTGTGTGTGTGTGTGTGTGTGTGTGTGTGTGTGTGTGTGTGTTTGTCCGGGTGACTGTGTGCGCATGCTTGTGTGCGTGTGTGTGTGTGTGTGTGTGTGTTCATTTGTGTGATAAGTACCGCAGTGGAATGATGTCATCTCTGTAAATGGCCCGCTGGCCCTGAGCAGCTAAGCTGTCCTGCAGCAGCTAAGCTGTCCTGCAGCAGCTAAGCTGTCCTGCAGCAGCTAAGCTGTCCTGCAGCAGCTCCATCCACAAGGCAGTGAACGAGGTCATCAGAACCACTATAGAAATACACTGTATTATTATATTATTAATAATAATAGTGGTAATAATATCATAGTTCACTGTATTATTCTATTATAACTACTTGTATTATTACAGGGGCCATGCAGTCCACCCCTTATTTCAACACATCATTTGAATGTTGTTAATACATTTATCAGAAGAAATACGTTTGGTATAATACTTTTTTTTTGCTTGTTTTTACTAGCCGCCAGGTCTTGTTATCTCCTTGAGCGATCCCTCCATATTGATTTGGAATGATCCACTCCATATCGGGCGTTTGACCGCAGATGGCTTAAACCAGTGACCTTAAAGGCTCGCCATATGCAGCCGGCTCCCCCACATTCAGTGGAGGTTTACACAACAGCTTTAGTTTCATTCTGATTGTTTTTACATTGGCTTAGGAACTCTTACAACTCTTTCAGCTCAAAGGAGATTTGGATTTAGTTTCTATCATTTCCCTGTATTGTTTTGTGTGTTTGTGCCCTCTACCAGGGGTTTCACACTCATAATGAGAAAATTAGAAAATGTGCAGCTTCTCTCCTTCATGGTTCCACATTAAACCAGTAGTGTGGTCGCAAAGCAAGCAATGCTCTTGATATCATGTTTCATGATACCACCTCATTTTCAGGAGCTGTCTCCTCCTACAGTTGTTGAGAGTTTAACACCAAACCAAAGCCAAAAGTTGTGCATAAATCAGTTTGAACAAATTTTTATAATAACATTATTTAATGACGATAATGCAAATGACCTTGCGTATTAAATGAATCACATATGCGTTTCAGAGTGATCGAGGGACTTAACGTATGTAACCCATGTCACAATGTTGATGGAAAGTACCAGTGTTGCGGGTGCTCACTAAGTCTTTACGATGGAAGTCAGCGGGGAAAACACATCAGCTTCATCCATTCCGAAGGTGAACAACTCCGAGTTACCAAACTTGGTACACATATAGAAACCACACATAAGCAGGTCTCCAAAGGATTAAGTACTACTTTGACCACAGGGGGCGCTATAACTCGCACTCAAAACTCTAACGATCTGCCCCCCCCCATAAAAATCTTGGAAAATCTTGAAATGTTTTTTTTCTCATGAACCATAAATGACCAAATGACTCAAAATGTGGGTAAACATGCTCCTTAGATATGCCCAACCATAACTTATATTAAATATCCATTTTTTTGTGAATGGATTTAGTTCAAACCACAAGCTATTTCTTCAGAAAATGCACATTTCGACACTGTTTATCGTTCCATTCAATATATAAATACATTTGTAAACAGGTCCAAGTGTTGACATGTTGCCTCCTGTTTACAGGCCACTAGTTGTCTGCTTCTGCTTGTAACACTTACACAGAGACTGACGGAGATAAGGATAACAACACAAGCATGGTCAACATTGGTCCGAGGGAAGGAGATATGAGAGCCATGATAGTGAACCAGTGGAGAACAAGCAGGGAATGTAGAAAACAGTTTGGTACACCTTGGTAGTGTACCTATTGTCCATTAGATAATACAATTTCTGTCTTTTCTATCTATCTGGCTGTGTACAAACAGAAAACTCATTATTAGGTCTGGAAAAGACCTTTCCTCTCACTATCCACAAACATATACACACACACAAAGAAAGTCAAGGTCATCCCATAAAACACGCCCATACATCTTTTCTCCAGCAGAGGAACAATGGAAGCAAAGTGCTTATTGTTGTGTGTGTGTGTGTGTGTGCGTGTGTCCATGTGTGTGTGTGTGTGTGTGTTTCTGTGTGTGTGTATGTGTGTGTGTGTGTGTGTGTGTGTGTGTGTGCGTGTGTCCATGTGTGTGTGTGTTTCTGTGTGTGTGTGCGTGTGTCCATGTGTGTGTGTGTGTGCATGAGGGAGAAAGAGGGGAGGGAGTGGTCTTGAGTGTGACTTCACGTGCATCTCTGTGTGCACGTGCCTCCTGTCTGAGTTATGACCCCACCAGTAAATCCACCAGGGGAAAGCGTATGCATGGCTTCATTACGCGCTCCTCCTCCACCCACTCCTCATCCACCCCCTCCTCCTCCACCCCCACTACCTCCACCCCCTGCTCCATGACCTCGTAGAGCAATACATACAAACCGGCTTTAATGCAAAGCGATATTGAGGTTCAAAGCATCACATTTTGCTTATATCGTGTTGCTTTTTGCCATTCATGCATCGACCTCACCAAGTCACTTTCCAATAAAGTTGGCAAAATAAAATAATTCTGATTGTGATTCTGAAATGAAAACCTTTATAAATGTGCATGCTGGCGCGACCAAGTACATGCGTCTTTGGTTTTGCCTGCCGTCTAGACGTTGGCAGGATCCTGGCTCCTAGTCTTTTTCTTTAGGAGGTGTGTGTGGGGGGGGGGGGGGTATCACTTTGTAAAGATGATGGAAGAGTCATGTGCTCCACAGAGAGACCTTAATTGACTCTGAGTATGTGTGCGTGTGTGTGTGTGTGTGTGTGTGTGTAAGACTTGGAGAAGCCCATCACCATTAATCACAAGGATATCATGGCAGAATTAGAGAGAGAGAGAGAGAGAGAGAGAGAGAGAGAGAGAGAGAGAGAGAGAGAGAGAGAGAGAGAGAGAGAGAGA
>JAOPJO010000097.1:16786539-16801283 GCA_027123675.1 Molva macrophthalma
AGAGAGACAGAGAGAGAGAGAGAGAGAGACAGAGAGAGAGAGAGAGAGAGAGAGAGAGAGAGAGAGAGAGAGAGAGACCGTCAGAGACCGACAGAGAGCTAGAGACAGCGACAGAGAGAGAGGTGTCTGGGGTTAGGAAAAATAGAGCAAGAGTTAGGACGGACGAGAGAGAGAGACCAGAGTGCTTTATCTCTCTCTCAGGGTGGAAGGGAGGGAGGTCTGTTGTATTATTTGTAGTTCATTGAGAGTAGGACATTAAGGAAATGGCTGTGGTGTTGGATGACTTATTATACATTTTTTGTGCAGCTTGCACATGTGCGTGTGTGAGAGAGACCTGAGATCGATGCTAGCTGAGAATAGAGGTCAACAAACATCCCACTCAGGGTTTAAAGTGGGAAACAGCCTCTTCTTATGCTGTTGACTCCAAACCTCTTCTTGGCTCTGATCTCTCATTGCCCCGCTCCACAGTTCAGGCACTAAACTCGTTTTACTACAAGGTAGACCCACAAGCTCCGTGGTTGTTTTTGGTTTGGAGGCAGAACCTCAGACTGAAGTGTTACTTAATATTCATGGTGCTTGGCATGAGACCTTGGCATTAGAGGGGATGTGAACATACATTTATACATGCCTGTTTGTTTGTATGTGTTTGTGGGTTCACGACCACACTGTTTGTATTGTCTCGCTTGCTATTATGCATTCTTAGGCTCCAGCTATGAAGTTGGATATGACTGATTTGGGCCAATTCTCTGTGTGCCCTGCTTACAGTTAAACAGATGATTTATCATCCAAAACACACATCTGTCAAGTCTGTGGTGGGATTCAAGAAATAGCACAGAACATATCCCGACCTGCCTGCCTTTCTTAGAATACGTCGTTGGATTCTTGAAATGCGCTCTGCAGTCCCTCCTCTGTTCAGAAGAGGAAAACAAGGGCGGCCGCCGGCGGATTGGGCAATGAGACGGCGACCCTGATAGGGATGTTTTTACAGTCCCAGCTACTACAGTAAGACAGTACAGCGGACCCCAGTATGTGATAGAGAATACTGTTAGCTAAATGCTATGGCAACTGCCCCACCACCACCTCCCCCACTCCACCTATTCCAGTTGTTGTGGACCAGCAGCCCCCCTTTGCCCAAAAAAGCAGCTTTGAAAAACACTGGGAGTGAGAGTGAGAGTGAGAGTGAGAGAGAGAGTGAGAGAGAGAGTGAGAGAGAGAGCAAGAGAGAGAGAGAAAGAGAAAGAAAAAAGGACAATGGTGGGGGTGGGGGGGTAACCAATATAGTCGGCCATGTTTCATTCCCTGTGGGTTCCCCACAGACTTTGCTTCAATTTGATAAATAGCCCCCCCATCCTCAAAGAACCAGATGCTCAGGCTCAAACCCCAGCATATGCATCAGCATTGAGAGAAAAAAAGCATAAAAACAACCGTGGAGGACCTGCAAGGCTCGCCTACATAATGACAGGCTGCCTGTTGAGCACACAACACTAGCGGTGAAAGGGACAACACACACACACATGGAAAACAGGGGCCCCTTGTTTACAGAGCAGAAAACCCAACTAGTCCTCTCCGTCAAAAGGGGCCCTTCGGCCACTGCAGGGCCGCACCAATCCCCAGGCTTGCCTGGAATGCTCTTCTGGGTCAGCTGCTTCTTCCCCCTGCCCCTTAATCAGATCACCTCACCCCTCTGGCTACACTCACGCAAACTATTTAAAATCAAGCACATTTTTCCTTCTTTGAGGTGGAAGTGAACCCCCTATTTCAGTTTGACACTATGAGATTTTAAAAAATGTGTTTTGGGTTAAGACTTTTAGGAAGGAGGGGTATGTGTAATTCCATGGTCACGACCAACGGCAACTCTGTGATCATTTTGTTAAGCTTGTACCGTCCTTGTGTATGAGCGTTATAATGAGAAATTTTGTATGTGAAGAGCTTCACACACACCATAGTAGTGTCCTTGAAGCTTAACCCTCTCTTTCGGACGTGGACATCAACATCAACCGCTGCCCAGACAGAGCTCCACAAATCCACACATACCTCAGAAAAGTGACTCGGAAAAAGCACTGTCACAAAAACATCTCAACTTGAGTTCAGAGCAGAGTAAATCATCACAAACTGGTTGGTGGAGACCGGCAAGAACATAGGAATTTACACCTGTCTTACGTTAGTAACCGTGACAAAATGTTGAAGATTCTTGAAGCACAATTATTGCTCCTTCCATTATCGAAACGTGTTGAATGCAAACTGTACATTCTGCCAAGGCTGCCACAAAATGCTGAAGAGATAACGCCAACCACAGGGTGACCGGCACGGAAACAATACAGAGGGGCAGCAAATACGTTTCGCACGCCAAATGTTCTGTGCTGAAAAACAATAGCTGGACTGCTTTCCGCTCGGAAGACAAAATGTGAGTTGCGTCCTCCTTGTCCTTCGATCAGAGCAAGGTGGCTGTTTTTCAACAGAGGGCCAGTGGGTCAAGCGCCCTGCGGTCTGTGGAGGAGAACAGTTTTCGGCAGAGTTTCAATGAGTTGTGGTGAAATTAGAGGGAAGGCAAAAGAGGGACGATGCTGCGCAGAATATAAATTTAGCACGGCACTGTGTTTCGGTGGTGGGGGTGTGATGAGGTGTTGAGGGAGTGTGATTTCAATGCGACATTCTGCTTCCTAATTTCAGCACCGATTTATCTCTCACCCTTCCAATAAGCTCACAGCCTGCTCACTGTGCTGTGGGCAAAGTGTAACTGGTTGCTGTATAACTATCTTAGGATCCTAAGCTCTCCATGCCACTGTCTTACAAATAAACTTTAGGCAACCCCCTCCCTCCTTCTCTAAACGGTACGACTCTATCTGCCTGATGAATCTGTATGGGGATCTATTTAGCAGAGAGATGGTGTGAATGTATTCATTGGTAGAGGTTTTCTGTCTAGACAAACTGGGCCAGACGGACACTGTCATGGAAAGGTTATTTAAAAACATGTACATATGATGGGTCTAATGTGACTGTAAAGTTGACAGCAGGGACATGTGATATGCTGTGCATATGTGTGTCTGTTGTATGGTGTGCTGGTTGTGTTTGCAACCACATTATGAGTGTGTGCTGGTCAGTCACTCAGGCCTCAGGTTTTGGATGTTTTTTCTGTTTGTATTTTACAGTTTTCCATTCCATTTGACTTTTTAATGTGAAATATAATTCTTTGTTGCCAGGTTAGAATGAAGCTATGTATAACACACGTACTGTATTAAATCATAAAATGACCATGGTAAGTCATAATTTCCTTCATTCCTCATGAAGGTAAGATGTTAAGTTGAAATACTGTCTTCTACGATAACAATGCTACAGCCAGTTTGTTTTCCTTTGAAATTTCCCTCCGGGTCGTTTGTTTATGTTTTGGCCTGTGTGTTATGATTCACTATTCTCTGAGTACCCCGGGTTGCCAGATATGAAAAAAATGGGCACACAAACAAAGCGTGCTGCAACTATGGAAGAAAGCAAACAGATCGGATCAACTGAGATTGTGCAAGATTCTACCCGACCTAAAGAGCCCTTGTATCCTTTCGAAAAAGCTCCATGACCAGAGCCGTGCTGAAATACAGGTGCATCTTGGAGTTTAATTTGAAAGATGGAGACAGCTTGAAGCCCAGAAGGATTTCAAGAAAGATGCCACTTGAGCTGGTTTATAAGTTGCAAAATATAAATACATTGCAAATGTATACATTAGCTGATCTATTTACAAGTGTAGGACTCATTGCTTGTCATTGTCAAAATAGAATAATTGCCCTCATCTCAAAATATACTGTTACACTCAGCTCGTGTTCATTTTTTGTCCGAAACCTGGCAACCTGTGTGACCTTCATTCAGACGGCCACACACGCAGGCAGGCGGGCAGATGCAGGTGTTTGCAGACACAGTAGCGTGTCTCAGGTGTGTTTTAAACTGTAGAACAACAAACATTGGGCTGAATCGGCCTCTCTTTAGCGGCGTACAGAACCATGTGGACACATTAAGAGGGCCCGTATCTCCAAGCCGACCTGGAAAGTAAACAGAGGGGTCTTTTTTTTTTTCGCTCGAAAAGTGGTCCCATCAAGAGCAGACCTGCGGTTGCCATGGAGAAAACATCCACAATGCACAAAGATAAACCGGCCCTATGACACGAGACAGCACCCAGGGGTGCACAGGCAGCGCAGGGACCGGCCAAGTCTGACCGTGGTGCTGGTGGGGGGCCCTCTGATATGGATCAGCCTGCGCTGGGCCCTTGCTAACAAGCCAGTTGTGTTTAGGTTAGTTGCTTTGTTTCGCGGGTCAGATAACGGTCATGTTTGGGAACTATCTGTGCATGTTTTTCAGAAGACAAAGTCACTTTCAGTAGAACAATAATGGACGAGGAAAAAGGACAATGTGGCTCGGGCAGGAGTGATGAATAAATGACTCGATAGCGATTCTAGCGGCCCGCTCTTCTTAGTTAGCATTGGGCTAGCTGTGTGAGCCCGGAGGGACAGCAGGATAAATGCCATGTACCATAGGGAAGCAGCCAACAGAGACGTTGCACAGGTTAAAATAACCAGACATAACTAAACGAGTAGAAGGAATCCCTGGTCGTCATCCTAAAAACACCTACGCCAATGGCAACAGGCTGCGAGGAAAAGGTGTATTTGAAGAATAGTTTATTTCCTCTCCTGTTTCCTCTCTCTCTCTCTCTCTCCACTTGCGTTGACATCCTAGCGTGGGAAAGTCACTTTGTGTCATGTCTTATCTGTGTTTGTTTGTGTGTGTGTGTGATATGACCTCAGCATTGTCCTGCTAGTTCTTGTGTGTGTACAAACGAATAGAGATAAATCGGAAGAACAGGGTGGATTTGTCCTTCCTTACGTCATATTCCATGGTTGCACTTGCAGGTGTGACGCTCACGTGTGAGTGAATGTTACAGATTGATATGTGTGCTGTACATTGCTGGAAATTGTCCAAAAAAAGGGCCTACAAAAGGAGTACATAAGTACTCGTTGAGATTTAGACAGTTTTTTCGATTCGTTTTTGGGATTTTCTGTCATCCCTAATACCTATCAAAAATAAATGCACATTTCTCACTAGAAAATTTTGTATGCCAAAACTATCTTCAAATATTGCATTTACTGAGAATAAAATGATTGTCACCCATTTTGTTTTGGCAGATATGTATTTGGGTCGTGTTGACAAACTATTGTGTCGTTTAGGTTGGAGAAAAGCCTGCGCACTAACAAGTATTTTCCATATGCATAAAAAAGATCATATCTAGTTCCATTTTCCTTATATTCATTTGATATAATATAGAATAACTCTAGCGCTGAAGACAATGTGACGTATAATACAACTGTAAAATGTGATGAGAAATATTTATGTTGAGAAGAAACAAAAATATGTCTTTATTTATTTTAGATCAGAGACTAATGGATGTGGATATCTTTTGATCAAGTATGCTTCCTTGTGATTCTTAGCCATGAACATTATAACAATCAGAGAGCAGGCCAGTGACTATAATGGATGCAACCATTTTGTCAACCTGCCCATTTGTCACTGTGTGTGGATGTCAACAACAGAGACAACCGAAGTTCTGGTGTCCGTGGCCATTCCAGGGTGTTTGGGTGAAGTTGGTTACACAAGCATGCATGCAAACCGATACCTGCACACGCACACAGACATACAGACAGACAGACAAAGACACACACACCCACAACAATATATACAAACCACACACACAGGCACAGACCACACAAATGCAGAATAAGCTTTGAAATGATTGAAACACAAGAGGAAGTCTGACCAAGTTTCCAGCAGAGCCAGGAAGCCAGGAAGGATGTGGACCACACCCCTGGATCTGAACAGCTCTCAAAGAAAGAGGCCCCATGCTGCACGCTGGTCGAGAACACACACACATACAGTTCACGAGCCACACAATAATATTCTGTATTATTCCATGTTTTCCCTAATGGAGTATTTTATTGGAATGACACGCAATACCCTATACAGTAGCAATGGACCCACTCTCTATAACACTTCCCAAACATTGTTTCAATAATCCACCTCCATTGTTGGCCAGAGAGTGAACCATGTGTAACTAAGATAAGCTACCATTCCATAAACACACACTCAAAGGTCCAAATATTAGCAACCCCATTATGGAGTCTTTAGATTAGTTTGCCCAATTCCTTTGTGGGTCATTGACCTGTTGTTTTCCACTTTATCAAAAACCTTTTTACTGTATTGGCTGACATAGATTTCCAGGAAATAGGTGAAAGCGAAAGAAGTGTATTGTCACTTCGATTAATGCTGATCAGGAATGTGCTGGCTCAGCAGGGCAGCGTATTGAGCGGGGAAAAACTAAACATTTCAGTATTCTGCTCTACAGATCCTAATGTCTACACAGTTCTACGTGGGAAAGAAAACTCAAGCAAAAAAAACCTCAAAAGGATTCAAAATGTCACGTGTTAAGACTCATCTTAACCAGGGGCAGAAGAAGGTGTCTTATGATGACACAGACAACATCTCCACCCCTTTATACCCGTGAACACACTCCTTCCCATGCGCATGCTTCACAGCTGTTATGGTAATATCTATGGGATTCATCACATATCGCAAGCTTTGTGAGCTACTCAGCTATTACCCATTTTGCTGCTCACGCATTTGGTTGCTTTTTTTGGATTGTGTAAAATTCAACACATCAACACTTCTTGGGCAGACTCTGCTTTGGTATCCTATGCCAGATTAATGTGATTAATTACAACATTAATCACATTTGTCGTTCTTTGCACTCGTGACGGTTAGACGGCGGCCATGTTGACGAGGCAGTGTATGTCACTGTATGATCCTCTGGCTCTCTGAATGGCTTTCCTTCCCCTGTGCTCCACGGTGAAACAACAACGTACAGCTGGCCTCGGGCTGTACATCTGTTTTCATTTACACGGGGGTCTGGGTGGGCGGGGATGGGGCGGTTATACTGGGGTGGTTATACTGGGGTGGTTATACTGGGGTGGTTATGCAGTGGAAGTGTGGAGGGGGCATCCAAGTGTCATAACTTGGATAGAGCATGTTCTATCCAATAAAACCCTCAGTTTGATGGAGAGATGGCCTAACAACCAGGATTATTTATTGAATGGACCTTGTATAAGCGTTTTCATTTTCACATGTTTGGTACAATCTGTGTGTTACGGTTGCAGCAGGCGATAACATGCAGCTGTACCCTGACCCCCATACTGAAATCTTCATTTCACTGAAGATGGCCCAAAACACAAACATAGACACACACACGCGGCAGTGTCCGAGGAACGGGAGCTCAGTGTGTGTGTGTGTAGGCTTCTGCGAAAAAGAATCCGAATTCTTAGTTTGGTGTCGTAATTCAAATGAAATGTCCAGGAACGTTCTGAAAAACAAGACGCACTGACGTGAAGACAAGCAGGCTGGCCAGTTCTTCACAATCCCACAAACTGTGTGTAGTATGACTGAGCATGTGTGTGTGTTTGTGTGTTTGTGCACACACTCCATTTCTGTAACCTGTGTTATGTGCGTTATGGGACCTTGTGCAGATAGCAGCTGCACGGGCTACCTGCCAGAACACACCACCCCCCCCCACCCCCACCACATCCCTGCCTTTGTCAGAAACTTTTTTGCAGACTTAGCATTACAGACAAACACGTGTTCTTTTCTCTATTCTCCCTGTCTTCTTTTTTTCTTCTAATTTCCTGACTTAAACTCCCTCTATTGCGGTTAACACAAAAAGGAAATGACGACATCCAGTTATAACACTTCTAAACGTGGTTCTATTTAGTCAATCCATCTGCGTCCTACAGCCTGGCCTCGTAATGACTTCATTGATAGAAGGCTGGTGAACAACGTCGCGTGGTTCCCGTGCGTCTGGGTGCTCCTGCTCTGCATGTAGTTTTGTTCCAACACTGTGTTTTTGTGTAGGTTGGGGTTTCCTTGCCATGCTCTCTTTCTCTTTCTCTCTCTGTCTGATGACGTGCTATCTCGGCCCTAGATAGCACGTCATGCTACAGAACGCTGATAACAACCACGACATCAAGGCCCCCCGGAGTCTCTGATATGAAGAGGAGGCCGACAATTGCTGACTACCACACAGACACACACACACGCGCACACATGCACGCACACACACGCACGCACACAGGCACGCATACACACACACACACACACGCACGCACACATGCACACACACACACACACACACACACACACACACACACATACATTCATACATACACACATACGCACCTAGTAAACAAGTGTGTACATACATACACACACACACACACACACACACACACACACACACATACAGACAAACCTACCAACACACACATGTACATACACACAGACACAAGCACACACGTATATGCACACAAAGACGTGTACACAAACAGACGCACGTGTGTATTACCCATGCAAAGACACTGGCAACAGTGTGTTGAGGGGTAGAGCATGACACAATATTATGTTAACGTTTGTCTAGTCCTTCCTGTTTCCCTTTTGATGGCGTGTATGTGTGCGTGTGCGCGTGTGTGTTTGTGTATTTTTGTGTGGTCATCTGGGTGTGTTCAACAGTCTCAATCCCTTCCTTTCTTTTCTTCCCTTCATCACAATGTTCCCTAAACTTGGACAATCAAGCCACCCACCAGCTGAGCCGCGCTCCCAGAACCTCACACCCGGGAGAGAGCAAGAGAGAGGAAGTAAGCCCATCCCACTCTCCCTTTCCGAGGTGATGACCCCCCACGTTTCATAACACAGAGGGGCTGGTGGAGGTGGATGGGGGGACATGACTTCCAGAGAGCGTTGAGCATGACATGTCTATATATGTGCCCTAGTAACAAAGTTGCTATGACCGGTTCAACTGGCTGTTTTCTTAAAGGAGAAACAAACCCCTAGCCTCGTGAGACCATCCAGAAATTCAAGTTTGCAATGAATTTGCAATGAATATCAGTATAATCTTGGCTAGGCAGTCATTGATTTTTCCACTTATGGGTGCGGCCTTACATTGTTAAAAAAAACTCCATCCAATCATATTAAATAACTCAGTAATGTTCTTGCTCTCTTCGCTCTTGCCGAATGTGGTTGGAAGTAAAGCGAAAACATCTTCCCCCCTCTTCCCTACCAATTTCGGGGAATCTTTTAACATGGTTATTCAGTCCATCACGGATAACTCTGCTCCGTCGATTTCTACACTTTCCTCGGGCACCGCCATTGTTTGAAATTCTGCAGACTGATGCTCTCCTAGTTGAACATGAACTGAAACTCCCAACCGTTCGCTACACTATTTTACACTTGAATTAAACTCAAACTCCATTATAATTCAATCCTCTAAATACATAGGATATTATTTAGAGGATTGAAAGAACAGAGCATACGCTCCTTCACTGGCTATATGAGGTTGAGGGTTGAATCCATTCTTTGAATCCAGTCTTTTTCACTGCTGTGATTCTTATTGGAAATTACTGCATATTTCATACCATACATAGAACTGAAGGGTCGTTTGAAGGGACCGTATCCCTGCCCCAGAATGAACAAAACCTGAAAGCATTTTTGTGAAGTGAGGTCAGCGGCTTTGGTTCTCCTTGAGAAAGAGAAAGGGGGTGGAGATTGAGTTATCAGTGGTATTCAGGTTAATGCCACCTCAGCAGCTCTGTTTTTTTGTGTTCTGTTGTGTTATGTTATGGTCAGTTCAATTCTACTCTGTTCTGTTCTGCCTGTGGGTTCAAACTATGTGTGTTACACACAGCGTGGGGCTACAGCAACACATTTGGAACGGTTATCCATGTGGAACAAAGAAGATATAAATGTAAATCTACTACTACTACTACTATTACTACTACTATTCTAACACTTTACAATAAGGGTAAGATAATTAACTATTAAGTAACATTAGTTAATGCAGTAATAAGCATTAACAAACAATTAATTAACAGCTACCTAATGGTCTAGTTATCATTTACTAATAGTGTTAATGTGGGGGGGCTAACTGGTGAGAAGGAGTACCTTAGTTTTCTGAGCTATGCAGTAGAAACTTGGGGATCCTGTGGAGTCTCCTCTCTTCAGCCGTCTGAGACTGAGGAACCTGTCTTTGTGGCGCAAAGTTGTAGCCACTTAAACGTCACGAATATGCATATATTTTACATAAAATTGTATATCTCTGCCATCTTTTGAGTTATTGCTATGATTGTTTCACCATATTGTCCTAGTCACCTGGATGTGTGCCAAGTTTGCAGCTTTTATGACCTGGGGCTCAGAATAAGTTAATGTGGGAGTGGGTTTGACCACATGGTTTGACGCATGAAATTAGTTTAACATGAGGAATTATGCATGTATACACAGTTCCATGCATACTGCACTTTCCTAGTGGAAATGGCAGCGCTTTGAGTTTTTAAATTCAAACTCTGATTATAGCACCATCTATGGGCGAATCTGGCCCATCCTTTGCATTGACATGCTTGTAGAATTATGTCAATTTATACAACCTTTGACCATGTCGTTTTTGAGATCCGTCAAGCAAAAACAAGGTCATACAACTAACGAATACAATAGGGTTCCTACGTATTTCGTAGAACCCCTTCTAAGTGTGTGTGTTGTTGTGTCGGACACACAGCGCCATACGCACATTGTGAGGGGAGTTCTCAACTGCTTGATTTGTTATTATTCCTTTGTTCATATAATTATAATAGGCCTCCAGTGATGACTTTTCCCTCAAACGAATAAGCCTCTCAAATCGTACAACATTGTCTATAAAAATAACTTATTTTGTTTTGTAACATCTCCATAAGCGCAGAGAGTAGTTCTCAATTGCGTGATTTGTTATCATCTGTTCTTTCATATAATTATATAATTAAAACGGATAATGTCATTGTTGTCATTATTATTATAGCCTACCTTATCTCCTACTGAACAATGTAGGCCTTTTCTTGTGTAAATGAAAAACACACGTTTCTTTCTGGGGCATAATATCTACAGAACTTGGTAGGCCTAATAGGCTACATTGTGTGATGTATAGTTCTGATTGTAAATTATAGGCCTATGTGACATGATAGATACATAAATACATCTTCCAAATGCAAGACGCAGCTTGACATTAAGCTAATGTCTGTCAGTCTATCGTCTAAGTCAGCCATGTATTCTCAAAACTAAAAAAATGTGCCAAACTCTCTTCTTTGGGATATCATTGATCCATTCACTCTTCCAGTTTCGATTCATCACACTGCCCCTTTTTTAAATAATTATTCCATTTTCTAAAGAACCAGCCCTCGTGAGTACACCATCGACGCACTGGTTGTCACACTCTGTTTACACATTGGACAATGTTTCACACATATTTCCCTGAGTATCATACGATGTCCTTGATATTAGAAAAAAAAAAAGTTGAATATCAACAT
Source organism: Molva macrophthalma (assembly GCA_027123675.1). NCBI lineage: Eukaryota > Metazoa > Chordata > Actinopteri > Gadiformes > Lotidae > Molva > Molva macrophthalma. The sequence goes on from JAOPJO010000097.1 coordinate 16,797,942, forward strand.
CAGCGATCTAATAGATGGAAATATAGTCCGATATCTAGTCTTTAGAACAAGAATGATCTGAAAGAAATCTGTCCTTTTTCAACAAGCTATTTTGTTTTGCAAGTGAATATCGTCAAACTAAAATAGACTGTATATGCACTGTATGTGTGTGTGTGGTTGTGTGTGTTATGTGTTGTGTGTATTTGCAGTCATGTGTGTCTCTCATAAAAACTCGCACACAGCTGTTGAGACCACGAAGAGAGAGACTTCCTTCTCTCAGGCGCAGACGACCTGTCACCCACTCCTGACTTCCTGTGCACGGTAGCAACACTAACCCCTCCCCCCCACTTCCTGTAGAGCCATTGTAAAAAGCGTTCACTTCGGAGCTTCTGCCACATCAGTCTTCCTCTTTCTCTCACTTCCCTTCCTCTGCCTGCGTGGCACCAGCTTCTGACTCCCTGTATAGCCGTGTGATCTCCCAGTTCAATTAACACTCCCTGCTGCGGCTTCAGAAGCTCCTGACGCTCCCCTCTCCTCCACCTCCTGCGTGACGCTGCCAAAGTTTGCTCGCCATCGGAAAACAAGGTGTAGAGATAAAAACTAAAAGCGGGTAAATGCTTTTGTGTGGTTCCATCCTTCAACGGTCTATAAAATGGCTTTGTGACGGTGTGTGTGTGTGTGTGTGTGTGTGTGTGTGTGTGTGTGTGTGTGTGTGTGTGTGTTCCGTGAGGCGCCGGTTGCTCAGGTGATGTGACCTTTGACCTGCGGGTAAATGGACCCAGCTGCATTCAGAACACACACCTCATTTCCTCTGCGGCCCGCGTGACCGAAAGAAAAGATGTACACGGTGGAGGGAGGCTGGGGTTTGCCTTCTTACTCTCTGGTCCCTATTGGAGGGCTGCGTGGTTGAAGACTGAAGATTCTATGATTTCAAGATTTTATGATTTCAAGAATTCATGATTTCAAATATATTGTATGTATATATATATCAATATATCAATATATCAATTTATCAATATATCAATATATCAATATAATGAAAATGTATAGGGTTCTCCCCAAACAATGTTATAGTGGCGCTGCACCACATGTAACATTTTAAAACCAAATTTGGATTTTAAAATGCAACCAAATTTGTTAGGGTGCCACCATTTGAAAAAGTTAGTAGAAAATGTTAGCCTTAAGGCCTTCCGGGCCAGCGACTACATCCGAGACCGACAAGTTTCACTGGGTACCGTAATTACGCGCAAAACTTTCTTTTAACCGAATGAACCGAACAATACATGCCCCGAACCACGACTAGCCAACCCAACGGTTCGATTTTTATACTTGAACCGTTCCCCGGACTGGACAGTATATTTTCACTAAAAGAAGAACAAACGACTGCACTTAAAGCTTTTGTTGAGAAGAAAGATGTCTTTCTACAAGCATGTCGTCTGTTTACACTTTCTTCGTCGCTCAGTGCTGCATCACCCGGTTCTTTGCTGTGATTGGTTGTCGGCCTGTCCAACTGCGTCCAGAGGCCTTTTTCGTCTGCATTGATGATGCCCCTTGGAAATTGAAAATGAACGGAGCGGTTCCAGACTATTCCATCCCTAGTGTCAGGCGTGTTTATCTTTGAGAGAAGACTTATCTATGGGCTCGTTCTGTTTCAGCAAAACAGAAAACATGACTTTAATCTCATGTAATTACTGGTTCATGCTGATCTAGTTGCTGTGCGAATGCTGGGTACAAAAAGATAAACAATAAAAGAGGAAAGTACACAGATCTCTGAGACATCTGACCACGACATGCCTTGACATGTCGGGCTCTGTGTAAAAGGTTTCCTTCAATCTGCTGGTCAGGGTGAGATATTCACAGGGAACAGACACACTAAATAAAATAAAAAGCCCTTGCATTTTGTATATGGAAATGCACCACTGAATTCATAACATTGAAATATTATACTTTGAAAACAAGGTCATCTGAATTTATTCATTTTGAATTCACCTCTTTGAAATTCAAACTTGGCATTTCAAGTTGAACCATTTCAAAAAGTGTCAAATAAAGCAATTTCAATGTTTACTATTTAAGATACAAAATTCAAGTTGCAGATTTTCGTAACACGATATTCATTACTTATATTCAAGTAGTCAAAACTGCTTGAGAATTAAATCCAACGATGGGAGAACAACGGGGCTCCAGTAAGTTTTCCGGTTTATGTCAGTTATGTATATTCAAACTCGGACCTCAACATGCACAGGAGTTTTCAGGGGTTCAAAAACCCTCCTAACATAACAGAACAGCCATGATGACCAGTCGGTTCAACTACATTCAGTCTCGACCCCTTAGGCTCGTCCTTGGAATGCTCTGGTACTTGAGTTTGAATTTTTATGGCTTGAATGTTCTGGTCCATATTTTGACCACTTGAATATGAGTAATGCGTATCGTATTTCGAACTTCTGCATTTTTGAAGACATTTTTTTGTTGTTGTTGTTTTTATCATGTTTTTTAAATGATACTACTTGAAATGGCATATTTGGATTTCAAAGAGGTGAATTGAAATAATAAATAATAAATTCAGGTGACCTTGTTTTCAAAGTATAATATTTCAATGTTCAAAATCAGCTTTTAAAATTCATAAACATTATGGCAATGATTTGCTTCCATATGAAGAACCATACACACACACACTGACACTTTTCTCCCTTTTTTGCTCAACAGAAAGAAAGATGTTTTGCTCTACATCTTTCTCTTCTTGTTTGGTGAGATAATACAAGTGCTGTTAAGGGTTGCAGTAACACCACAGGAGGCCAGGGCTGGGTGATGTAAGAGCTTTGCTTTCAAAGCTCTGCTTGTTGTCCTCTGATAACCCCCAACCCTAGCCCAGCCTCCTACCTTCGTCCCATTATGTACAATAAAACATATTTACCATTAACTGATACATACACACACACACACACAAACCATTATAGCTCACTTTCACAAATATGCAGCGTGAATCACACTTACATCTACACACACACACACACACTGTCCCACCAAGGGGAGAGTAAACAAGAAGACAGATGACACCCCCATGTTCTCTGCTTTCATCACCAGCACACATGGTAGGTCATGACCCTGTCGATCGACACACTTCAATTCACACACACACACACACACACACACAATGTGTACCGTTAACTTCCTTAGCCTATCGGCGGTAACACTGTCGCTGTGTAGACACGAGCGCCTATTCATGTGTCATAAACACATTATCACACACACACACACACACACCGCACACACACACCACACACACACACACACCGCACGCACACACACACACACACACACACACACACCGCACACACACACACCGCACGCACACACACACACACA
>JAOPJO010000097.1:16844888-16856061 GCA_027123675.1 Molva macrophthalma
CCCCCCAACCCACACACGCACATCGAAAATGTATATTTTCGAGATGTTTATCATTAATATATTCTAAGCACCAAGGGATTATAGTTTTGGTTTGGAGGGTGTCTGGATTGATCTAATGGTTAAAAAAAAACACTTTTTTATTTCACTATTTGTCTTTTAGACTGAAGGCACACGCAGGTCGCACTTGTCGGATAGGTGTTAAAACTCCAGGAGTAACAGAGTCCTTTGGTTCCTTCATTAGACGTATCACATCAAACTGATAATTGTCGTCACGCCAACTTCGGCAGTCTTTTCCCTCAAAGGGGAATCTAATTATTTGTGTTTCTATTACACATTATCCGTCTATTTGGCCTTATTCACACCCAGGTGACAACGAACGACGTCGCGAGAGAAGTTCGTGTTTTAGCACTTCAGTTTCTTTGAACTTTTCGACTAACCTGTGAACTCATAAACACCCGGAGATCTGCTTCAATATATACAGCAAGCAGGCACTCTGTTAGTATTGACTTTTTTTTGGTCTGAGGTCGACTGCGGCTCAACAGAATCCAGTAGTTCAGGACATTTCGGATATGGACTGTGACATGGAAGTCGTTTCTGCCAAAATCCTCGCAGAATGGGACTGGAAGAAAGAAGAGAGCGCGTTTGGAGATGAACAGGATTCACTTGAGTCCAACTCGCTGGGGTCTTCCTTCGACTCGATATGCTCCTCTCCCGAGTTGTCTTCGACCTCAAGCGGACATCAAGACTACCAGGACCTGTCGTTTGGCTTCACAAGTCGCAGCAAGGATCCATGCTCAACGCAACGGCAAACTAAACACAAAATGTCGACCAAAAGACGCATGAAAGCAAGCGAGAGGGAGAAGATGCGAATGAGGAGTCTCGCAGAGGCTTTGCACGAACTCCGGGACTATCTTCCACCTGATTACAGCAAGGCCGGACAACCTTTGACCAAAATACAAACCCTCAAATACACGATTGAATACATCAACCAACTTGAAGAAATTCTAAATCATGCGTAACCGCTGGAAACGTACCATGTTGTATGCATTACCCTTGTGGGCAATTCACCTGTTAAAATATTTTCTATATTTCTCTTTAGATATTGAAACGTGATTATAATTTAAAATGTTTGTGTTTTATAATATGTTTCCCTTGTTGTACATATTTCTCAGTGTGCAGTAATTAAATTATGTGAAGCAGTCTTTTGTCATTATTAGGCTAATTAATTGACCCATTTGTTTTAAATTGGGCCCTGAAAGCCACTGTAGGGTAGGACAGACAATTGTCCATGCACTGAAGACACTCTGTTGTGTGAATAGAAGAACATTTTTTAATGTTAAATAATTTGAAATGTATTGGACTTGGTGACATTCAATTTTGATTCGACAATATTCATTTTTAATAAATTCAGTGGAACGGGTTCAAGTTTATGCTTAATTTTGGAAAATTTCAGCAGCTATTCCAATCAATATACTATTCAGTACATTTTAATATTTTTTAAGACGTTTACACCGTTTAACACATAACGTTACACCGTTATTTTACCGCGATGTAACCTAGCTTATAGGCTGATCTGAAACGGGTTTTGAGCAAGAGTAAAGAGTAAAACACCCCGAACATAGGCATAGGCCTACCTATAAAGGATAGGCTATAGGCCTACTTTTTAAAATCTACCTCTACATGTTGTTCAATAACGTTTATTTGAAGATGTAATGCAAACCCTGCATTCTTGTTGTAGAAATTAGCCTAACGTAACAACTGCCATTGAATTTGTGGTTTGGCATGTCACAGTGATAATGATCAAATGTGATAGGCCTAATAGCTCTTATAACATTTTCTTATTGGCCCATCTTAGAGCAGTAACAACAAACCCAATAATAAACAATACAAAAAAAGAACAAATTAAGTAACTAGTCCTTTCAGAACTATTCCTTTGTCAAATTGAACAGTTTTGCCTCTGTGTGGAGGAATGTGACAATTTAATTGAGGTCAACATTTCCATGGTATCGGCGGGCTCCATCAATCTGGGGCGTCGCTGTTACACTTTAGGATTAAGGGTAGTGTAGTATATCTCCTTGACATCGCGAATAAAATATGTTTTTCTTAAAACAAGGTTGATATCATACTGACTTGTACAGGAGCATATACGTTGTTTCACTATCGCATAGCACTTGGTATGTATTGTTACGATATTATGGTTATTAATAATAATACTCGATTCGGAATAATGCGGGTACAAGCGGCCGAAATGGGTTTTCTCAGGAGGGTGGCTGGCGTCTCCCTTAGAGATAGGGTGAGAAGCTCAGCCATCTGTGAGGAACTCGGAGTAGAGCCGCTGCTCCTTTGCGTAGAAAGGAGTCAGTTGACGTGGTTCGGGCATCTGGTAAGGATGCCCCCTGGGCGCCTCCCTAGGGAGGTGTTTCAGGCACGTCCAGCGGGGAGGGTGCCTCGGGGAAGACCCAGGACTAGGTGGAGAGATTATATCTCCACACTGGCCTGGGAACGCCTCGGGATCCCCCCGTCAGAGCTGGTCAATGTGGCCCGGGAAAGGGAAGTCCCCTGCTAGAGCTGCTGCCCCCACGACCCGACCCCGGATAAGCGGTTGAAGATGATGATGTTTTGGAATATGAATGTGATATTAGTTTAGTTTAGTTTTTAGATGTTCATTGGTGGTTGTTGTAGTCGTCCACCTTTGAGCCTTGAATGACTTCCGCATCCTGATAAAGAATAAATAAGTGGAGCACTCTCTGAGCAAGGGGGGAAAAAAGGAACAAAGAAAGACGGAAAAACACATGGTGTATTACAACCATCAAGCAGCAAGTGTATTATGAAAGCTTGGATGTTCCACAAGAATTTTTCCTTATAAATAAATAGTTGAATAGTATTACCTCACCAAACAGCACATCAAACTCTGTGTTGCACTCTCTTACACCTTTTTCAAGGGAAAGGACCATTTTTCACATGTCAAGTATTCATGAATATCTAAAGTTCCGTTTATGAATGAGCAGCTACTTTCAGTTATCAGAGTGGTGCAGCACATTGGTGCTTGTGCCCAGTAGCAATCTGTTTTGATATAATTAAACTGGATATAACACTGAGAATATGTATCTACATAAGCATTCATAAATGTTCTTAATTTAGATTTAATTAATTGGCTTTGTTTTTCGGGGGGAAAGTGTAATTTAATAGTCTTTATATGCAACTTTTGTGAATGACTTATGACACTGACATGTCACATAACATAGTCATGAAGAAGTCAAAATAAAAATCGAATGTACATATTTACTCAGCATCTATTTTTCTTGATTATTTAGTGAAGTCTGTTTAAATATTTACATATATATCTGTAATATGTGATGAGGCTGATGTATGTCAAAATGCTATCTTACTCCCTAGGAACAATGCTTCCACTGTATTAAGTGGGCCTCTTTTAGCTTAGCAATTGGTCATTCAAAATTAACTTTTAAATAGACGTTTGACCCAGAATGCTTTCAAACACATATTAGGTTAAAACCAATTATGAAATATGGTTTTCTTGGCTGCAGTTAATTTAGCAAATTACCGTTTGTTATCCCTCATCCTTAGATTAAAACCAGAATCATGGTGTAGAAGATATATACATGGATTTGCTATGTACTGACTTTTTGTCAAATCAGTTAAAGAGAGTGAAAGAGTTTACATAGTCCCATGGCTTTACAACTACTGGACACTCCCAGAACATGAAAAATTGAAAATTCAGTCGGGGTAATACACTAATTTCAATGTTGTATATTCCGCCAGGTAGGGAATCTTTTAAATGATCCCATCTCCAAATATCTTTTTAAATTTTATTTAAGGTGTTGCAGAAGTCCTCACTGATAATCCTTGGGATGGACAGATATAGATGTTCACCCCCAGATACATAAAAGATTGAGTAACATGAATAAATAAAAGGGCTGACCTTGCTAGGTTGCTCATTGGTATTAGGTTAGACATATTCCAATACATTTTATAGCCTAACAGATCATGGATATTATGGAACTATTTCAATACTAGTGGAAGAGATTAATCTATATTATTTATAAAGGGGAGAATATCATCCGCATTCCAACTTCTCAAAGGCTTTTTCAGCATCAAGAAAGAATACTGCACAACAATTAGGAAATGAGTGTCAATGATATGAAGTAATCTGCACATACTATCTGATGCTGAGCATCCTTTGATGAAGCCTGTCTGGACCTCATTATATAACAATTTTTCCTACCTCAGAGTGAGGACCTTAGCATACCTTTTGACTTTACGTGATCTTAAATTACATTTTGGATGCATAACATTAAGGCTGAGAAAATATCTTTCCATTAGGGACACCAGGTTGGTTTGCCCCACAACCAAACCTGGTCTTTGTTGATTTTGTCTATTCAGAAAACATCTTACAATAAAGTTCACAGACTGGCTTCTTAAATAATAATAATCATAATTATTATGAATATTATTATTATTCATTGCATTCGTAATGCTTGTCAAGACACCCAAAGCACTTTACACAGTGAGTGTTTGTGTGGAGGTGATATGACAACTCATCCACTACAGCACCCAACTGTGTGATGCACAGCAGCAAGTTTGCCCCAGAACTCTCACCACACACTGGCTATCAGACACCATAGTTCTGTACGGCTCCACTACAAGCGGTCTCAGCGTCCTATAATTGCATTACATTTTCTTTCCTTTGATCAGTTCATTCAGGAAGAATAAACTGATCCTCTCAGTTTATTCAGGATGACACATCACCAAATTGATTTGACCTACAACGGTTTCCAACCATATCATAAACATGAAGGTAGACAGATCTTTAATGGCAACCCCATAACAACTCACCCATTAGAGGAACAGACTCACAAGTGTTGCCACTTTTGTCATCGGTCTCTCCTTCTTTCCTCTTCCTAAATATATCTACCTATATCACTGCAGTTCTTTCTCTTCTCCTCCCATGTACGGTTTATCACATGAGACTGTTATCTCCTGAAAGACGGGTAGTTCCCTTTAGGTCCAGGGGAGCCTGGGGCCTCTCATGTCATTCTCTCGCGCTACTGACTTGTGTTTACATGGCACACCACTAGGTCCAGCTGTACACTAAATTAAATAAAAGGTGAAACTTCTTGTGTTACCTAAACCGTATGGAACAAACAGGAAGGTATAGGACACACAAGATAAAAGTGGACAACCAGCAATGGGACGTTTTTGAATTAAGAATTATAAGCCTTATGAAACCATTGTTGTTCAATGCCGAGGATGTATGTAAAAGTTTTGGTGGATGATTGAGAAACATACGTCCCTATTGAATGTGAAGGTACAGAAGCAAGAATGTTGCCTCCCTCATCTCTCCTTGTGTTAACTCATACCAGTTTAATCAGATCAGTGCTGCAGTGTCATCCTCAAATTACTCATGTGGAGCCCAGCAAGGGCAGCAGGGCAGCTCTTTATATAGCACAGCAAAGAAAAATCTCAATGATGATGAAATAAAGGCCATTTTACCAGCAAACCTTCTGGTATGGCAGGAAGTATTAAGGCTCCGCTGATATAATGATCTTGAACTTAACCCAGTGCTATGACTGTTAACATGAATGTATCTGTTTGGTAGAGTGCAATCTGTGCCCATTGTCTTATACATTTATTCAATAGAGTAATATAATTAATTCCTTCTGGTTGGTTTCCTGACTTCATATTCCAAAAGAGTAACTACTGCGAAGCTTTTGTGTGGCGTTATGAACGTGCAAAGCATTTAGGGCAAAATAATGTAGAAATGGCTACAAATATAAAAGTATAAATGCATAAACAATATCTGATTACACAAAAATAATAACTATTTATTAGCCATACATTTTCGACTATCACAGAAACTAAAACAAATAAGAGACACTGTAGAAATGGGCTGAATACAATTAATTTATGTTACAGTTGATATCCAGCTCTTCAAGAAAATGATTTTTTCTGTTGTAGAGGACTATCTACAATAATCAATAATGATCAACTCCTTTGAGTAATGTACATTTGCAGTGTCCATTGGTCAGTTTAGCCTTTCAGGTCAGCTGTTGGACTGGGCGTGTTGTCAGTGGGTGGCTCCTCCCACATGGGTTCAAGAATATGTTCTGGAACCTTCGCCATTGCAATCTGACAGAAAATCAAATAATGGACAAAAAGGTCACGGCATTGGCTGTGAAATACACGATACACAGAGAATAATCATGGAACACGATTTAGACCTTTAGAGGTTATTGGCACATTCATATGGTAAGAATTCAGATTATATTCGCTGAATGTAATCTCTATGGTATTCTTCAGCACCATACCTTGGAAACCTCCATGGCGACCCCTTCTGGAAGATTCCTCTGAATGTATTCAAGATACACCTGCGCCGTAGAGCCTGTTACACGGAACAGCTACAAGAAAACCAAATGCCTGATGACTATATTGAACATCATACCTCATTTGATCAACCCACATGGACATGGCATTTGAAGTACTACCTTATAATATTAGGAGTTTATTCCAAACCCCAATTCAACCCATTCAAGAAGGCCAAAAGTTGCTGCAATGTTTGCTTACCTCAAGGCAGCGGTAGTGTGTCCTCATCTCATACTGCACTCTGTGTTTTTTAAAGATGTGGATGGATTTCAGGAGAGTAAGCCTCTCAATGTCCTTTGGAGGTTCAAAACTAAGATACCATGGAGGAGGGGGGAGGGCAACAGTGATAAGGATTGGTTATTTATGCATGTCCCCATCGTTTGGAATAGGCATTGTCAGTGCCTCTTGAGACCAAGTCTGCAACTGCTAGCTAATTTTCATTGTAAATTATCATTACAAATCTGATCATTTGTCCCATTGATCATGTAGTTAAAGTCAAATGTCACAAATAATGACATTTCCTATCAAGTTACCAGAGCTCAAAGTAGTATTCTAAATTTGCAACCCAAAAAAACGTCATTACGACCCAAAAAGTTAATAATGATCTGAAACTGAACCTATAAGCAGGACATGTTTGGATAAACATACATTTTCTGTTAATCAACTTGTGTCTCAGTGACATGTTTCATTGACATGTTCATTTTATATATTTCTGTCATTAATTCATGGTTATTTCAGTTTATAAGGCCATTACGTGATAAAAATGTATCTACAATATACCACCTTAAAATAATGTTAGTGAACTTTATGTAAGGTAAATTTGAATGTAGAGTGTAACGGGTCACATGACAAGAGTTTAGTTAAGGGCATAACCATAACCATTATGGGTCAAACCAACATGGTTGCAGAGGAAAGACATACCAAGGCTCACACGGTATTGGTCATTTAGTTATTAATATTTTCTTATAATGTTTGTTGACTTGCCTTTACATGGACAATGTGATATGTTTTCAGTAATTGTATTGATTTCAGCACATTTATGTTATGCAAATGTATTTGGGTCTGTTTATACTAGCTTGAGAGACTTTAAAAATGAGAGACATGTATCATTTAAACCCTTTTATGTTTTTATATTTTCTTGTCATTTTCACAGTGTCTACTGATGAAAGAGAGAGAGTGATAAGATAAATCTTCAAAAGACATCTGTATGATGCGTTGCCATTATTTCATTGGATCAGTGTAGTAACAAAACTAATGGACTAATAAGAACTGAGACTTACACATTTCCGAGAGTAATGCCCAGCTCCTTAGCTGCCATGGTGGCAAAGAATTCATAGCTGTCCAGGACGGATCTGTCATGGCCCTTAACCAACACTGAAACCTTCTGGATGAGTGTATCTGGCTCGTCTGTAACTGTGATCTAAAAAGAGGAAGACACCTGTTTTAAGGTCAACTCTGCTTGAGAGTAGTTGGCTCAACTGATGTTTCATAAATGCTTAATTAGAAGCAGCATATTTTTCGGGTCTTCAATTAGAATAAGTATTACGCAAAACAACAAGAAATGTATAAGATAAGACAACTCACTGTTGAAGATGTCGAGGCAAGAGATGATGCCGTGTGTAATGAAGCTCTTGAGGAACATGGCAGTTGAGAACTGCAGTCAGAATAACACAAATCAATGTATCTATCCATAGTGTCCATAAAACAGAGACAGTCCAAATATATTTTTGCCTCATTTTTATGTTAAACCTATTAGACTGAATGTTGCATGGAATATCAATATCCGAAGGAAAGGAAGACTTCAATGCATTTCAAATATCGCTTGAATGCATGTTGTTAGACATCTAGTTGTGATATTTAATAAGATCACGAATAATTGTTTAACAGTTATATTGTGAAGGGATGCCTTTGATCTTAGAGACACTGACTTATTACCGTATTGTTTGTGATGACCTGTGATCACGACAGGCGTTCAAACTCCTCAAACCCTGAAACCAAAAATATGAAGGTTTAGCCAGCAAGTGCAGTAAATGTGCAGCTCACGCAAAATACTATCAGTTGTAAAACTATGACATGTGATAACATTGGCAATAACAACTGCAAAATTGACACTGCAACATTGACACTGCGGGTGCTGCAGAGAATATAAGAAACACCAATCTCAAATTCGTTCAGTCAAAATTGTGTTTATAAAAACGAATGTGGGACTTCTAACAACAGAAGAAATATGAATGATATACCAATAGTGGAAATCCTGAGAATATCCTCGCCATTGAACGAATGGTCCAACTGAACTTTACGGGAGCCGCCATGATTGTTCAGGGGAGGGGCTCGGGCAAAGGGGAAGACAGTCAAAGATTATGCTGCCACCGTGTGTACCGGATGAGAAACAGAAAAAGACAATATTCAGGTGTGAATTGCAGACGTGAAATTGGATGACAATTGTTGGCTGGCACAGTATAACCACTGAACACAAGCATAACCTACATGTTGTAAAGTGTGGCAAGAGCGGAAGAGCACTAACCTCAGGATCATGAACCTGTACCACCAGGAGGATAGCCACACCAAAGATATCGACTTGAAAATAAAATCCTATACCTTAATTTGTCGAATATAAATTGTGCAATGAATAAACCTATCATACAGCACATTCTTTTATTATTCTGATGTTTAAATCAGAGAAGCTATAACTTTATATTGTTGCTTCATGTACTTGTCACGTGATACAGTACTCGGGCCCTGCCAGTGTGGCAGGCAAACACCGACAGAGAGACGAGGTAAGCAGGGTTTGTCCGCCGTGTCGGCTCGATTGTAGTATTCCTCATATTCCTTAACCTGGTTTCGCGATTGCCTTACTGTTTGATTGGCCGTTTCATGTTGTCAGACACACGTATTTAAAATGACATGAAAGCATCAATCAAGCTACATCGCTAGCCAAGGCGAGCTAGCGAGTGCCAGTCACAGACAGCCAGGGAGATCGTGCCGATCGGAGAGGTTTAGGTTCAACCAGCTAGTTAGCCAGCTAGCTGCCATCAATGGTACATTGTACCTTGCCAGTCATGATGAGTAACCCCATCTCCCATCGTTTCTAGATACAAATTTTTGCTCTTGAAACGGTAAATCATACGCTTACGCTTATAGTCAACCAACACATTTTCATATTGTGTGATGTCGTGCCTATTGTATAAAGTTAACGATAACCTAGCTGTATTCTGGCTACAATGCTAATAGTGATGATGGGTATTTATTTTGACAATATTCCTCGCCCTCCACCGCCAACTGGCTGGTTGTCTTAGTGGCTCCGTTATTGTTTAATTACACTGTCACTTTTAGCTGTTAATTTAAAAGCTGACATCGCTTATTTTGACTCATATGTGTTTGACTGGTCGTCTAATTGAAATTGATTTGGTGGACTTGTGTGCCCTTGTATAATTCACATTCCACACCATCGGGTCTTTGTAATGCCAGCGGTCAACATAGCTTATTATTAGCTAGTTACGCATCTGTCTGTTTGTTACTGTTCGTCATTCTTAGGATAATTTAGCTGAGTCTATTTTTCACTAAATTTCACTCACCTTTATCATCATATAACATTTCTATATATATCCTCTATTTCCAATCCCGAGGGCCACTAAATGATGGTTTATTGTATTGGATGAGAATGGGGAATAAATGCATCCTGACATTTGTCCATGTTTTTCTTGCCTCTATTTAGTCTTTAATGGGTACGCCAACGCTGATTGGAAAAGGACGCGCGTTGACGTAATGACGTTGCTTGGAGAAGCGGCAGTCCTGTGGGTTGACAGCTGATACAAGGAGCCCCTACTCTCAGACACAGCAGCGATCGCACTAAAGGGACTGAGGCCAAGAGATGACGACTGACTGGATTGCACCGTACTCCATTTCAGTGGAGGTATAGGGAAGTTTGAACCTGAGAATGGATAGATCGAAAATATAAGAGCGCCACCGATTTTTCCGAGTCGTTATTAAGTTGTCATGGCTTAACTGCAAGAAGAGCAACTGCTATGGTGTTTATTTTTTCAATCCGCTGCCTAGTCGTTTGATATGCTACAGAACTGAATGGACTTGGATTGTACACCTCGACATGACTTGATTACGTGCCTTTCTTTTTTGTGATCCATCGTGATATCATGTGAACGCAGTCAAATGCTGCTAGGCCTGTTACTTATATCACAACGTGTAAAAAAAAAAAAAAAAAAGTTAGTAGGACACTTTGAGTTAGAAGTTAAAAAGTCAAAACAACTAATCTATTTTAAAAAGATCCCTTTTTCGAGATAAAAAACAAAAACGAATAGGCTTACTATGCACAGTGGTCGCTGTCTCTCCGGCACCGATTCATCGTCATTGCTGCGCCGCTCGTAGCATTTCAAACGACTTCAGAGAGTCGCTACCGGCCTGGATACTCCTTTCATCCTCCCCTCGCGCTCTCACACATACGGCAGGAATGTTCGCCGCGGTCGAGCATGGACCTGTTCTCTGCAGCGACTCAAATATCCTCTGCCTGTCGTGGAAGGGACGGGTGCCCAAGAGCGAGAAGGAAAAGCCGGTGTGTAGGAAGCGGTACTACGAAGAGGGATGGCTCGCTACAGGCAACGGGAGAGGCGTGGTCGGTGTCACGTTCACGTCCAGCCACTGCAGAAGGGACCGCACAACACCGCAAAGAATCAACTTCAATCTCAGAGGACACAATAGTGAGGTTAGTGTGTGTGTGTGTGTGTGTGTGTGTGTGTGTGTGTGTGTGTGTGTGTGTGTGTGTGTGTGTGTGTGTGTG
>JAOPJO010000097.1:16878243-16889911 GCA_027123675.1 Molva macrophthalma
ACACACACACACACACACACACACACACACACACACACACACACACACACACACACACACACACACACACACCTCCATTTGATTGAGAAAACTTAAATGACTTAAAATGAACATTTATTTTATTGCATATGTTGTGGATATCAATGTCAGGATGTTCTTGCATCCCAGATGGTGCTGCGAGGTTAGCCTTGGCTGCCTCACGACGCGAAGGTTCTAGGTTTCAAACTCTTTGTGTCTAGTTGTTCATTAGATTAACATGTGCATGTCAGGTTATACTCACTTGACCAATGTTGGCAAAGTCCACGGAGGGATTGTGGGCCCCCTACAGGTGGTAACAAACAAATATTCTGTTGGAGGAGATCAATTTAGCGAGGCTGTATCTGCTATAAAGCCTGTATTAATGCTTTTGTATTAGTGTTAGTACTGTTGCTTTGAATGATTGTTACATGATCTAGGCCCTCATGTCACGCTGTACAAATATACTTTTTTCACTTGGCAGTTTTACATTCAGCCCCACTGAGTAGAAATGATATACGAATAATGTTGTTGAGCACACAACACATCAGGGGTTTGGTACCAACTCGTTTCTAGGTTCCATACCGCAGCAGAGCGACACCGGTCTGTTGGTACAATATAAAGCACACCCGTATTAGGTTAATCTGTGGAATAGCCATTGACATGTTTCAAGCATCTTGCTAGATTCCAATCCGTAGTGGTAGAAATGTAAACCAGTGTTTTGAGATTAATGTGCATCCCCCCCCCGTCCTCTTCTTGGTTCCTTATCAGATGAGGTCTACAGCAACACGCTGATCTCTTCCATGATTGACAGCTGTAACTGCTCAGACTCCAGCGACATAGAGCTTAGCGACGACTGGGTTGGCAAGAAATCCCCAAAGATCTCGAGAGGCAGCAAATCCCCCAAACTCCCCAGGTGAGCACACACACCCTGTACCCCTGCGTCGCAGCGACGCCATCTTTAGCGCATTGTTGATTATGGTTGTTTTGGCGTGTGCCATTCTTTTTTTTCTTCCTTGTTCTGAAACTAACTGAAAAAAAACGGTTAAAGCAAGTGATGAACAATTATTAATTGTAGACACTTCCTGACTGTAAAGAACTTGGTTTAATGGAGCCTGATCATGGGATGACACACCAGCATCTACCAAGCATCTTCAGTGAAACAATGGATGTACATGATTCTAAAGCCCCTTTCCCACTTGACAAAGAAAACACACTCACACCCGCTAACATCTGGCTTTTGTCTTTGGTGTGAAAGGTGGCAATCTGCAGTTATCCCCGGGACAAGCACGTTGAAGGTCTTGAGTTTGACGTTGGCCCGCTAATAGACAGAAACAACATGCAGCGGCGGTTTTGTTGTTCGAACCGAGTTGGAAAGAGACTGAATATATCACACAAAGTGTCACCAATGCGTGTTTTTCTGGCAGAGGTGCTGGGATGCGCTTGCATGGTGCTGGGAAGCACTGGGATGAAGCGCTTGTGCGCTGAAAGAAAAACAGCTGCATCTCTGGGCTTTTTTTTTTTTTTTACAGTTTCTATGACAACTAGCCATGTTAGCTCCTAGATCAACATCGCAGCAGCCACTTCTTGTAGTAGATCCATGAGTGGTAAGCAGCATTTGCGGTGACAACCATTGAAAGCAACTGACTGGAGTCTATAATTAATACGTAATAACCCTCTCTTTCCGAAATTAAATATTCATTTGACAGTTGACATAATCTGTGATTCACTTGGCGACGGCCCGGAGCCCGGAGCGACCACACAAAGAGCCGAAACACTCTGGAAAAGACGTTACATTTTCACTGGCCTACATGCTGCATTCTGCTGTACTAACCCTGTTCTCCGGCACCATCGTGTTGCTAACCGTGACGCACCACAACACAAAGAGAAAGGCATATTTGTCTACTGGTGATGGGAAAGGAGTTAATCGCCTATTTATGGCTGGTTTTCCCGTTCTTAAAATACCTGCGTCTACACGCTTATTTTGGAGGAAAAAGGGCATGATGGGATTTTAGGTCTGATACAAACAAAACAAAGGTGAAGGGAGTGACTGTGTGGAGACTGTTATAGATTGGCCAGGGCTGAAACGGCAGGAGATGTTCATTTGCAACATCTTGCAAATGAACATCTTGCCTAAAGTGGCAATGTAAATGGCAACATAACACTTTCAATTGGAGAGGAAGGGAGCTACCTTGAGGTGCAAGGATCATTTGTAAAAAGGTGTATTCAATAACCAATAATAAAGTAAAGAAGGTTATATCATTTGTGATATTATAGGTATTAATAATTATTCCTAGACAGCAAGCAAAGCTGTGCAGTTGCCACATCTTTCACAATAAATTGCATTATTTTGAGCATTTTGCAATCTTGATTTCACTTAAAAGGGCAATTTCTAATCAACAATGGCACTTACTTGTTCTTGAGTCACATGTCCTTCACTACCCAATCTTGTCCTATTGGAATTCTTTGCATTGTACTGCTTACTTCGCTCACCGTATACCTAAACCTCCTTTTTTCCGTTTGCTGCTTTCTCTGTAGAGACTTAGTCTGTCCCTTTACCA
Organism: Molva macrophthalma; assembly: GCA_027123675.1. NCBI lineage: Eukaryota > Metazoa > Chordata > Actinopteri > Gadiformes > Lotidae > Molva > Molva macrophthalma. The sequence continues at coordinate 16,880,820 of JAOPJO010000097.1, forward strand.
ACAGGATAAACATTGATCCAAGAAAGTCCCCCAAACTGTCCCGCGCAACTCAGGAGATCTCCAGGTCGCCACGGTTACCCATACGGAAGCCCTCGATTGGCTCTCCGAGTCTCACACGGAGAGAATTTCCGCTGGATGACATCACACAGGTAGTGACAAGTTTTATTCACAACGACCATTTTATTCACAATGATGATGGGATGTCATATGCGGCTTGTCATTTCAGAATAAATGGTTGACTTTCATAAGATTCATTGGTGGTGTTTTTTTTCTTCTGCGTTGCCTAGCATAATTACCTTGCTCAGGTCACATCAAATATTTGGGGAACCAAGTTCAAGATCGTGGGGCTTGCTGCATTCCTGCCGACCAATCTCGGTGCAGGTAAAACACTGTCCACTCTGCAAACCAAAATGATCAAATATTCATGGCATGGTACTTTTCTTATCTTCCTTAATATTCCTCCTCTCCCTGCCCGCAGTCATCTACAAGACGAGCCTCCTTCATCTGCAGCCCCGGCAGATGACCGTCTACCTGCCAGAGGTGCGAAAGATCTCCATGGACTACATCAACCTCCCTGTCTTCAGCCCTAATGTCTTTAGTGAGGACGAGGACGACCTTCCCGCTGCAGGCACAACCGTCACCGACAACAACAACCCGCCCTGCACAGTCAACATCCCCATCGCCCCCATCCACAGCCCAGCGCAGGCCATGTCCCCCACCCAGAGCATTGGCCTGGTCCAGTCGCTTCTAGCCAATCAGAACGTCCAGCTGGACGTCCTCTCCAACCCCACGGCCAGTCCCGACGGGGTCACTGCTGGTGGCTCGGACCAGAGCCAGACGGCCCAGTACACGGTCTCCGCCAGATACTCCAGTCCAGGGCAGGTCATCTTTGGAGGGGTAGATATGGGTCGCGTCATGGTGGGGTCATCCTCCCATCATCCACAGCAAATACAGCCGCAGCAAAGTCGCCAACAACAACAACAACAACAACAACAACAGCAACTTCAACAACAGCATCAACTTCAACAACTTCAACAACAGCAGCAACAGGTTCAGCAAAACCATCAACAGCAGCATCTTAAACAACAGTACCAACAACAGCTTCTTCAACAAAACCATCAACAGCTCCAACATCAACAGCTTCAACAACAACAGCTTCAACAACAACAGCATCAACAACAACATCAACAACAACAGCATCAACAACAACATCAACAACAACAGCATCAACAACAACAGCATCAACAACAACAACACTACCAACAACAGCATCAACAACAACAACAGTACCAACAGCAACTTCAGCAACAGCAACTTCAGCACCATCATCAACAGCTCCAACAGCAGCAGATGCTGCAGCAGATCCAGCAAATGCAGCAGCAGCAGCTCCAGCAGCAGCAGCACCAACAGCAGCTCCAGCAGCAGCAGCACCAACAGCAGCTCCAGCACCAACAGCAGCTCCAGCAGCACCTGCAGCAACAGCATCTGCAGCAGCAACACCAACATATACAGCAGCAGCTGCAACAACAGCAGCAGCAGCAGCTTCAGCTTCAGCAACAGCAACAAATGCAAACACATCAGCAGCAGCATCCTCAAATGCAGCAGCAGTTACAGCAGCATCAAGCTCATATGCCTGTGTTGTCTTCAAGTGCTGCCGTGCAGCAGCTGCAGCCGGGAGCCCTGCAGATCCAGATCCCTCCTCTGCCTCCCGACGTTGCGGTGGAGCGAGGTGCGCACGGGGTCGAGCACGAGCACCTGCTGAAGATCAAGCCCGGCCGCCCCGCCCCCCAGCTGGCCGAAGGCGACACGGTGGTGTTCAGTGCGCCCCTAGAGCTCAGCAAGATGAACCCCCCGCCCCCTTATCCGGGAACGGTGGCCGCAGCGACGGCGGCGGCCGCAGCCCCCTCCGGCGCTGCACCCGGGGCTGCGGCAGGGGTCAGCGGGGCGGCTCCTCAGCACGGAGATCTGTGCATGAAGAAGGCAGACTTCCCTCTGTATCCCTCGGGCCAGCCGCCGCCGCCGGCCACACAGTACCCCACGCCGCTGGGCTACGAGCGGATCACCACCTTCGACAGCAGCGGCAACGTGGAGGAGGTGTGTCGGCCCAGAACGCGCCTCATCTGCAATCAGAACGTCTACACGCTCCAGGGCCCCGGCAGCTCAGCCACGCTCAGGGTCACCTCCTCCTCCTCCTCTTCATCAGCGGAGGGCAAGAAGATCCAGCTACCCTACACTTCCGCTACCCTCAACAGGCTCACTGTTCCGCGGTACTCCATACCAAGCGGAGACCCGCCCCCTTACCCAGACCCGGCCAATCAGAACAACGCTGCCAGTAGGAACCCGGGACAGAGACTGGACAGCAACCTCATCCACGCTACTCTCAGGCGGAATAGCCGAGAGGCCGCTCTCAAAGTCTCCCAGATCCTAGACCAGCCAAGACCCCTGCCCCCTAAAGCCAAGAACAGTGCCACGCTTGCAGCCTCCTACCAGCAGAGGGTGCCCACAGCCCTGTACACCTGCAGCCAGTGTAGCAGTGGATCTAGCATTGGGGGGCCTGCTCCAGGCAGTACCAATGGCATAGCTGGGGGGACAATCATCAGGCAGGATTTCCCTCCTGGGAACGGGGCTCCACACAGCACAGTGATTGTTCACTCCAACAGCACCACGGTTCTGGCCTCTCAGTCCTCTTACAGCCTGCTGAGTGCCATGGATGGGCCCGGGGCCGGAGGCGGGAGCAGCCGGGACAGGACTGACTACATCAACTCTGCCTTCACAGAGGACGAGACCCTCAATCAGTCCCTGAGGAATCTGGCACTGGGGGGAACAGACATGTCTGATTTGGTGGTAAAGCGACCGCCTCCCTATCAGTGGGAGCCAGCCACCACAGATGAGGTGTGGGTTCCTCAAGAACGGACAGCAACTCTGACCCCCACGGGGCCCCCAGGAGCCCACAAACCTCCTCCACTCATCCTTGGCCCTGCTCAGCACCTAGACATTTCCAGGCTTCCGTTCATCCTTTCTCCAAAGTCCCCTACCAGCCCCAGCGTTGCGTCATTCCATGCCGCAGCAGTCGCCGCTGGTTACCAGATCTCTCTCCAGTACACCCCAGGCACATCCTACTCAGGGCCGCAGATGCAGCCCATTCCGGGGTCACCTCGTCCTTGCTCCTCTCCTAAGGAGATGGTGGCCCCGGTGCCTCTCCAACAGCAAGATGCCACCCTGGTCATACCTCCCGGCTACACCGCCAACCTGGCCAACCTCACCTGCTGTCCTCTCCCGCCCATGTACCCCGGAGGAAGCTCGTGTGGCAGGCTCCCCATCCCTCCAATTGCCCTCCATGCACCCTGGGGTACGTACAACCCCTGTCCCCCTGCGCCTGGCCCCGTGGTGCCACTGCCCCCTAAGGCATCGCAATTGGCGGCCTTGGAGAAAAATGCTTACGCTGTTCCTGCTCCAGCTGCCCCTCCACCACCGGTTCCTCCTTCTCCTCCTCCGCCTGCCTCCTCTCTGCCACCAGCAGAGTCTCAGGGCCACATTGGTACCCCAGAGGCCATGGCTGCGGACGCCGGGGAGGTTTTCCAGGAGGTCCTCTCCCTCACCGAGAGCCCGGCGCCGCAGCGCTCCGACAAGTTTGGCAAGAAGAACCGCAAGCGGGCCGACGGGCGGCAGGACGAGGCGCCGCCGGCCCTCGCCGAGGGCGGCAAGTCCAAGAAGGAGGGACGCGCGCTCGGGGACTTCAACTCGCTCATCTCCAGCCCGCGGCTGGGCAGCAGGGACAAGAAGAAGCTGAAGGGACAGAAAGAGCAGCAGCTGAAGGCCAAGAAGCTGAGCAAGGCAGCGGGCAACAGCGAGTTCCAGGACAGCTCGGAGAGCGAGCCCGAGCTCTTCATCAGCGGCGACGAGCTGCTCAACCAGTGCCAGAGCGGTAAGAAGGGCTGGAAGAGCAAGCGGAGCCTACGGGCCGCCAGTGAGTTGGAGGAGATCAAGTGTCGCAAGGCCAACGAGAAGGAGGACCGCGGGCTCGGCAGCCAGGGCTTTGTGTACGTCATGGCCAACAAGCAGCCACTGTGGAACGAAGCCACCCAGGTCTACCAGCTAGACTTTGGGGGGCGTGTCACACAGGAGTCGGCCAAAAACTTCCAGATTGAACTGGAAGGGAGACAGGTGAGAAGGATTTAGGATGAAGATGTATCTCTTCCAGTAATTTTCATGTTAGAAAAAGAAAAATATACTTTAAATTAAGGAATTACACTTTGGCCCTAAGTTGTACTAATTGGTTTGCTTCTCCACAGGTGATGCAGTTTGGCAGAATTGATGGCAACGCCTACATCCTGGATTTTCAGTATCCCTTTTCTGCTGTGCAAGCCTTTGCAGTGGCTCTGGCCAACGTCACTCAACGCCTCAAATGATACCATCCTCCCTCTTTCTCTCCCTCTCATTTTGAGATTCCAATACAATCTGCTGAACAAGCGCTGTTCGTTTGAACTTTCTCAACTTGGATTTTGTTTGAGACAAGAAGAGGCTTAAAGTGGTCCCCCCTGGTCTGCTTGAGAAGATTTAAATCATGCACTACACAATGCTGCCAGTAGAGTCGTGCAATAAGCGTTGGCTGCAGATGCCAAGTATGTCCCCAGGGCTGCCTTGCTCGGCCCCTCAGAGGCACCTTGCTGTGAGTGCAGGTCCAAAAGCTGAGCTTTTGGGCAATCTTGCAAATATATATTGCTCTAGCTAGAAGACGTATCTAAACAGTAAACAAGCGGTTGTATATCTTGTTGGAGCGGTGCTACCAGAAGCCTTTGTTTCTGTGTGGTTTAGAAAAGGAGCAGCTGTAATACTTGAAAAAAACTAAATAACACATCCTGGCGATTGAACATTTGGGTTTTCTTATTTTTTTTGAGGGGTGGGGGGGGAGGTCTCAAGAGAATGCAGAGGTACTACTGGGCACTGAAATCCATTGCTGTAAAACATTCAGTGAAAACAGCAACCACTGTATTTACTGATCTGCTTTGGGATATTTTGTTAAAAGAAAAATACAAAAGTTCAACTTTGTAGAGAATAGGAGCACATTTTGTTTTACGCTCTCAGACATTTTATTTTTGTTACACTCCAAATGTCTGTGGCTGGATTTTAGGCTAAATGGATATGTGTTGTTTAAGGGGCACCATGATTGAATTCACTTCTCTTGTTACTAAACCTGGAAGGGTAAGGGAATGAGTAAAGCTTAGTCAAAGCAATCATCATAACAAGGTTTTCTGGGAGTCTGAAGGAAGGACTGTTGCTCGTCGACGATGGGTTTAATTTATCTGTAAGTTTGTTTACCACGTCTATACTTTGAATTCTACCTTTTTAGTCATTGTTTATGTGGTCACATAACAATCTTAGTAAATTGTTGACATGGTTTTCAACTTATCTACTCTGTTTTGGAGCAAGACGGCAGAATTAGAATATCGCTGTATAGACTGAAGATATTGAAATCGAAGGGTTGTACAGAATAGTATTAACTGACTTATCCTGTACTGTCATTGAAATATTAACCTTTCTTATGGTGACTTGAGGCTTAAAGATCAAGTCTCAATAGCCTAAATTCGGGCACCAAGCGATATTTTTCTTCATTTTGTTTTTGTCTGCTGCCATCACTTCTGTGAAGTGAGTTAGTTAGTTAGTTAGTTAGTTAGTTAGGGGAGATGCCCCTACACTTTAGAGACAACGCTAAACTTGTAAACTTGCAAGGTACAGGAATTATTTTTGTAAGTTGTACCTATGCCATTTCATACATTATTCAAACGCTGTGTAAAAACAGAAGTATCATTGATGCAAAGGCACTCCCGAGAGCTAGTCTTCGCTGTGTTGAGGTGTGATGTTAATTTGGGGGGGGGGTAGGCAGTGCTGTAAAACTGTAGTACCATATATCCTCAACATAAATGAAATGCAAAGGAAACACAAACTGTTAAAAAGAAAAGGGTTGTCATACCTGGAACTCTTTCATTCCGAAACCGAACATTGAGGACGTAGTTTGTTTATCTAGCTGAAAGGGAGATTGGTCCAGTTCGCTTGGTCCAGTGTGTTATCCTTGTGTTCTTTTTGACATACCTTTTACAAAGATTTAGGCCTAATAAAATGAGGTATACATAGTCGCCTCAGAAAGAATGTGCCAAAAAACATTGGTCAATGAAGATAAGAATTTAAGACTAGGAAAGAGGCCTGGAGAGGAAAAGGATTAATGAAAACAAAATATTGGTTTGGAGCAGTCAATAATGATTTGGTATTGAATGGATGAGATTACTACATCATGTAGCTTTTTTTTTTCTTCAATGGACTTTGATGGAGAGAACGCGTAACCTTGACAACATAAAGACAATAGGCATGGTGTAAACAAGATGGCTGTCAATATCTTGTTTGGTGTTAGTTGTGCAATAGTTTACTAGGAAGAAAGATTTTCCTTTGCCATCACATACTGACCGCAGTTTCACACAATGTTGTGGAAAAACTGTTGGCAGCATTGCTGTTGCTGTCCTATATGTTTTATTTATACGTCATGATTTCCCAAAGGTTGTATATTACTTGTGGACTTTTCATACTTATTTCTTTGTGTCAATAAGGGTTTGTTTCAAGGTGTAAGATGGTAACATGGAAGGCATTGAGGGGGAGGGGCAGATTATTCAGTGTTTTGTGAAGTTTGCGTTGGTTGAAAAAAAAAAAATTGATGTGAATGAGCAAGTGCCCAGTTGTTTAGTGTAGTTGGTTAGTTGTGTAGGATGTAACCGGTGTGTCTGTATTAAATTGTGCGGTCTATCAATCCCATCAGTGTTATAGCTATTACCTTCTATTGGTGTGTACTTTTTACCCTGAAAAGAAGCTACTGTTTATTATTTGCTTTTTTTTTCCTTATGTTGGGTGCTAACACACTCCTTTTCCTCATTATGTGTGCAGTTACATTTTGATAAACACTAAGTCTTCAGATACACATCATAATTCACCGTTCATAATCAGAATTTCCTATTTCCTATTGGTTAACTATTCACCTGTAATTTAATTGATGAGATGACCTATTGTAGATAACGCATTCCGCTTTTCTTTTGAAAAGAAATGTGCTTTGTACTAGTAGATGTAGCCCTAAAAAAAAGGAAGAAAAAAAAAGTTGAGTATGATTTGGTGACTGAATGTTTATAGTGAATGACTAGTAAGGCATGCCATGTAAATTATTTTACAATTATGTCACGCATCTCTTTTGAATAAAAATGTCATTGTTTCTGAGAAAATGTTCCAGGTTACTGTTTTATTTAAGGTTTTAATACTTATTCCAACTTTTTGTGGTTATGAGGATTTTAATTGAAATGTGTTTATTGTGAAGCAGAAGCCGACCTCTGTCCGTGGTGCTGAAGTAGGCCCACGTGACCCTCCTCTTTGCCTATGATATGTGTTTACGCCCCTCTTTGGGTTTCATGCTTTTTTTGTACCCACACACAAACAAAATAGCTTCGTCTGCAGTTTCAGTCAACGGAGGAAACAATAAAGAAAGATAACGTGGTTGTTCTCTAAAGGTTGCGGATTATTTTGGATCGCCATTTCCAGTCGCCAGTCTATAATGGACACCGACTACTCGGTATTAGAAAACCCTCTCTACAGCGAGCTCAAATATTTTTGTAGGAAGATACAGGAGGCCTATCACGAATTTAAGGAGGATTTAATACCTTATAGAGATGATCGGTTTTACAGGTAGGTATAGTTGATCAATACAGTAATGGTGAATAAATGTCACTGCAGTGCGAATTTGAGAAGACTGCATTGAATATGTTGCCTCCACCCAATTTAAACAATGCATGATTTATTGTTGCCTAATTCAGAAAAATAAAGTTAAAAATCACCGTAAACGAGCTTGTCAGCAAACGGAATCAAGTGAAAACCTGTCGGCATTATCTTTAGGTGAACATGTTACTCACCCTTCAAAGAATGCAATGCATTCAACCAAATGTAGGCCCATGCGGCACATCGCTTGTTAAAGCGCCGCCTTCTCGATTTAAATTCGCTCAATAATGCTTTCGGGTAAAAAACGAAATAATGCCAAAATATTAATATTTTCCAGCCTTTGGGATACTCACTTTTAGTTAATCTACTACTACCCAAGGCAACAAGTCCACCTACCACTGTTTTTGTTCATAAGGCCCATATTGTTAAGTAGTTCACATTTGAAAAACGTTCAAATGTATCTACCTTGTGTGTGCAATGCACACATTATTGCAAAACGCCTTTCAAATCCACTACTGAGCAGCATAATTCATTAATTAAATAAAACCCTTTGATGTTTGGCGTCATCAGTTCACATTTTCTGACGCAAATTGCCCCTATGCCCACGTGACTATAGCTCTTCCCCGTTTGATGACGTTGCATTCTAGTTGTCGCAAACTGATGCTTGTACACGGATGTGGATTCTATTTGTATTGGGTCTTTTCTTTCCTTGTAAAGAGCTGAAAGTCTATCAATATGGATTTGTAAGTGCAAAACTGTATGGCTATATACATATTATTGACACTGAAGCTTCGGCGTGAAGTCCTAGTCCCAGACACTTTATCTTGGCCTCCATCTGCTAACACAAAATAGCATTGTGGCAAGACTGGATGTTTTGAGCTAGTGTTGACGTATTTACAGCCAAGGCGGGTATAATAGTTTATCGGTCGTAACATTTAGAGTGACTCGTTGTGCTTCTGATAATCTCGCTATAGTCCTGTCACTGTATTTGACTTTATGTATTTAACCAATGTTTGTTGACTTGAGTTTCCGTCTGCCAGCCATTCTTTAGCCTACATGGGGACATTGTAAATTATGTTTAGCTAGATCTGTTGACAGATCTATGACTAGTAGCGTTGCTACTAGTTTTCTTTTAAAGTTTTGCAATGCGTCCTGGCTTTCGTATCTGATCACTCAACAAGCTGTGTCTTGTCTTAACAGATTGGCCCCCATGCGGCTTTACACGCTCTCTAAAAGACATTTTGTCTTGGTCTTTGTGGTGTTCCTGGTCTGCTTTGGCCTCACATTTTTAATTGGTATTTCAGGTAAGTTTTAACAATACCCCCCCCCCCCCCCACACACACACA